>VZTJ01001727.1:266216-294778 GCA_013397795.1 Orthonyx spaldingii | reverse complement strand
GGGGGATCACGCTGCGCACCCCACCTGGGAACATCCTCCGCATCCCACCTGGGAACATCCTCCGCATCCCACCTGGGAACATCCTCCGCATCCCGCCTGGGAACACCTCCGCATCGATAGGTGCTAGTCCCTTGATGTTTGCGCCTCCCTCGGGCTTCTGTTTTTGGGGCCCACCCTTTCACCCCGAGACTACGCTGGTCATCCTAAGCGAGTGGTTTGGGACCCTCGGGTAGGGGGGACGTTTGCATCTTCCGAGCAGCCCTATTGTGTTTTTATTGGGGGCTGCACCTGTACAAATGGGCAAAGGCTTCTTTAAAGCTCCAAGTGCCCCCCACCAGCCCGAAGCCAGGGCGGCCTATTTCCCTATTTCTAGGGCCAGAGCATCCCTACCTGCTCCTCCCGGGAATGAAGGCATCCCTCCCCGGGACCAGGGCATCCTTCTTTCTGAGCGGGACCAACACACCACTCCTGTCCCCGGGGCCCAGGACATGCCCCCAGAGAATCAGACGCACGTTTCCATCCGCTATCGAGTTCCTGTGATAGAGCCAGCCCCGATGGCATGTGGTGCCCCTGGGGAGACTCCTCCTTGATTAAAGCCGGGGAGTATTTTTAGCCTCCCCCCAAAATCCTCACCAGCTTTTGTGGGAAGGGCGGAGGTGATGGGTGGGCCCTCGTCCCCTTCTCCTGCCTGGAATAAAGGCAGTTTCCAGCTGCTCCTGTGGCTTTTGCCAACTCCTCTTAGCTAAGGAATGGCTTTGAAGGAGAGCCAGGACTGGCAGGGAGTGGGGGGCCCCAGGTGCCAGGGCTGCTGGGATACCTGGCAGCAGTGGGATGGGTATACCAGGCCTGGAAATCTGGGAGCACATCATGGAGCATCCTGGTCCCCATCAGCACATGCTGGTCACTGCCGTGGATCTTCCTCCCAGACGGGTAGGGGGAGGCACCTCCAGCCAGGAGAGAGCAGCAGGAATTTTGTTTGGCTGCTTGGAGAGACTGTGGTTAAGGGACACAGTGATGGGGGGAGATGCGTCCCTTGGGAATGACAGGGGTTCTTCTGGAATTGGCTTAGTAAAACTCCAGCAAGCATGAGAGAGCTGGGAATCATGACTGCTGTTGTATGTACCATGAAGGGCACAGGGCTGAGCCCCCTATCCCACTGAAGGCTCTGGGGATGGGGCCAAATTGCTGCCGGGCCTTTGGCATCCCCATGTCCCAGCACGAGGAGAGAAGGGAAACCCAACCAAACCAGCTCCACGCTATTCTTGGAGCCCCAACGGGGCAATAAGCATGAGGCAAGGGGGATAATCAGTGGCAGATTTGGGGATTGATGGGGGTGGGAGAGACACTCTGTGATCAAACCGAGTCATGGTCTTTCCTGTTGCCACCCCACATCCTGTCTGGTGGCTTGGCGAGCAGGAGGGAGCGAGGGATGCTGGTCCTACTCCAGTGACTACCAGGTGGGAAGGGATGACTGTATCCCACCAGGACCCTGGGACCGAGCATGGCCACATGGACCCGAGTGGGAGCAGGTCCCAAATCGGGGGCAGGAGCGAGCAGGGAGAGGACTGGAAATTGTTGCTCAACGTTGAGGAGACAGCTTGGTGTTGGCTGGAGCTACTTTGTGCCTCAGTTTCCCTCCTGAGATTAAAGAGGACTCTCCCCTCCCAGGGGGTTTGTGTGACTTCAGGATCTTTGGGGCTGCTGTGGAGACAGCATGAGGCCTCTGGAGTGAGCTGAAAGGTCGAATCCAGCCCTTGGTGATTGGTGCTGGGTGCCGTGTGCATGTCAGAGAGGACTGGGCACCTCTGGGCTGGGGCAGGGTGACATTGCAGAGGCTGCCGGCAGATGAGCTCCCAGCTCACCCTGTCACCCAGGGCAGTGCCACATCCTGCTCCCAGCCTGGCAGCTTGGCACCCTAGCTCTGGCACCCGTGGTGGCTCCTTAGCCGGGTAGCACGAGTTGGCAGCAGTGGGGGAGGTAGAAGAATGGCCTCCATTGAGCATCCTGCCTGGGGTCCCCAGGCTGCGAGCCCGGCTAGCTGCGATGCAGGTGTGGATTCATCCCTTCCTCCATGCCATGGGGAATTCCTCCTGCTCCCATGCGTGTTGTACCAATGTCCTCAGCTGTCCCCTGACCAGAAGCCCTTGAGCTGGGCGTGGGGGATGATGGGTGCCATGGGGGGCTCCAGACATCGCTGCTCCTCTGCTCCTGTGCAAAGGCCCGTGTTCCCGGCAGCCAGCCGGGTACATCGGGGATGCCAGTGATTCCCTCTGCATTTACCACTCAAATACTTATCTCTGCCTGCCCTGTGCCCACTGGTTGACTCATGGACCCCTTCCTGAAAGCCCTTGTGTCCTTCCCTGGATCATCCCTGCTCTGCACCAGCCCTGCATTCTGCATCCTGCAGCCATGAGCTAGCACCAGGATGAGCTGCTCCGTCCTGGATGCTTGAAGCAGCTTCTTCCCCACACTTGCCCAGTGATGCTTCCAAAGCATCTCATGCTGCCTCAGTTTCCCCTCTCCTAAGACTCTGCCAGGTTTGCAAGCCTGGAGCATCCAGGCATCCTCCCTGGCTTCCCCCAGAGGCAGGGAATACCTCTGCTCTGGAGAGCTTGGTGCACTTGGATTTGACACAGAGAAGGGCCGTGGGGGGCTTTGGTGCACCCCTACGTTCTCCCTATTGTAGATGCATTGCAAGACTCCCCTGAGCAGGGAGTTTGGCTCCCACCTCAGCTCCAGTCCCCTCCCAGCCAGTTCGTCCTGGCAGCATCCCATCCAACGAGCAGAGTAGAACTGAAGCCAGGCTGACCCTGCTGTCAGGAAATCAGCTTTGACATCAGCCCGAAAACCTTTGACAGAGCTCAAGCAGAAAGAGAGCCTCTTTATTGCATTCTTCCGAGGTTTCATCCCTGCCCTTTCTGCTGTTCACGCCCTCTAAATATTTCCAGCCTGTTATCATGGCTCTAGTACCTGCAGCCAAGCCGCCCTTAGCCCCTTCCTGATGCTGGGGCCAGCATGTGCTCGGATGCTTGGGCTGACATCACCACGGCCCCTTGCCCTTGGGTTGAGTGGGGCTGAGTTTGTTGTAGTGCGTGGTTGGGGTTGAATTTGTTGTGGTGCTCAGTGGGCAAATCAAGGCTATACGGGTAGGAAGAGATGGGGGGATGGGGAGAGCTCTAAACCAGAGCAGGATGTGACCGATGGCACTGCAGGGAGGCTCGTGGTCTTGGGGACCATGGGCAAGACCCTGCATAAGCTGGGGGGGTTTGGAAAGCCTCATTCCTCATTGTGGGATTGTTGTGGTTTAGCACATAACCGGCACAAGGGTTTATGGGATTTAGGTTCCCATCAGCAGGAGGTGGGTTCTGCCTTTGACTCTGTGGGCATCTGGACACCCTCACACATCTCGCCTGATTCTGAGCCATGGGGATGGGCTGATGTGCTACATGATGCTTCAACTCCTCCTTGGTTGAAACAGTCCCTGCAAGAGCCAGTGAGGCATTTTGCATGGCTGCTAGAAGCTGCTGGGATCCAAAGAGCACCTCCTGCTACTGTCTTGCTCAAACCCTCCTCTCTGGGGCCAGCCAAAGCCCTGCCTGGCAGCAAAGCCATGGGGACCACAGCCCTGGCAGGGGACCGGCTGGACGCTCTGGCTCTGGCATCCCCAGGATGCCTCCAGCTCCTTTCCCAGCCCTGGAAGCTTGGATCCCGCCCCACACATCTGCACAGCAGAGCTGCAGCCTTTCCAAGGGCCAGCTGGGCTGGGGGAGTGGCAGCCGTGCTTGGCTAATGAGCTCCATTTGTTTTCTCTCTTTGCTTTTGCAGAGCCTGGACGGGGACCAAGCTGTGCTCCAGAGGATCAGGAAATACGTGAAAGCCATTCACATCTCCGGGCTTAGTGAGTTGGGCTTTAGGAGGTGATGGGCGTTGCCAGAGCATAGGGCTGGGGGGATGTGATGGTCCCATCCTCCACCAACAACGGTCACACTGGGCAGCAGGGTGGCCGTGGATGCTGGTGAGCCTGGGGGTATTTGGTACTTGGGTGCTATCAGCCAGCCAGCCTGGCAATATGCTAAGGTGCCAAAAATTGTCTTAATATAAAAAGGGAAACTGAGAGCCTTAGGAAGGTTGTTTTGGACATTCCAGTGCTGTCTTGCAGCAGGATCGGCCCAGCTTTGCTACAGAGGGATTGAGGAAGTGGGTGCTGGCTGCTGGTGGAACCGCATGATGTGACCTGGCAATGTGCTTAGATGCCAAAAGCTATCTGAAATATATATAAAAAGGAAAATTGAGAAACTTAGGGAGGTTGTTTTGGGACACTGCTGCTGTTCTGCATCAGGATCAGCGCAGCTCTGATACAAAGGGATGGAGAAATGGTGGGACCTCACGGGGTGACCGTGATGTGTCGGATGCTGCAGGGTCACCCTATGTCCCTCTCCAATGTCTCCCCATACAGCCCATGTGGAGAATGAGGAGCAATACAGCGAGGCCCTGGAGAACTTTGGCAACAACCACCTCTCGCAGAACAACCACGAACTCTCCACTGGCTTCCTAAACCTGGCTGTCTTTACTCGCGAGGTGACTGCACTCTTCAAGAATCTGGTGAGCTGTCCCAAATCCGCTTGAGTTTGGAGTCCCTCACCAATGAGTGCAGTTCCCCTCCTTCCAGTTTAGCTGCCTTCCACCACATGCAACAATCCCTACGTCCCACCCTGGGCTCAGGGACACATTCCCAGTGCTCCCAGACCATCTGATATCCCCATTACTGAATTTATAGCTCACTCCCACCTCCCTGGGGCCATTGACACTGGGATCTGATGGGAAGCTAGGGCTGCTATTTTCATTTTTTCCCTTTTTTCTTGCTTTCTGCTTTTTTCTCACATCAATTGCATCTCTGATCTCGCTTGCCAAGAGTAAATCAAAGCCACGCTGGGCTACGCACTGGGGCCGTGGGGAGCAGGCAGAGGCGGCTGTGAGCCGAGCCAGGAATGCCTCCGATGGAAAACTCAGCTTCTGAATGGAGCTGGGTCCATGCATGCCCAGCAGTAAATCCCATGTGGCCCCCTCTCTGTTCACTTTCAAATCCCCCTCTCCAAGGGATGGTTTTGGCCCCTGGCTCTGCTTAAGGAGGAAATTGATTTCTGCTGCCCTTCCCCCAGCAAGAATTTCAGATTTTTGGCATCTTCCTCTCCCAGTTACCCCAGTCTGGGCCTCCCTGCTCCTCCCCTTCCCCATCCTGTCTGTCATAGCATGCTGGACTCCTGTGCTCCAGGAGGGCTCTGCAGAACTGTCCTGACAGAGGAGTTGGACCAGTTCTGAGGGCCCCCACTTCCTGCCCCACATGCTGCTGAGTGAGGTTCTGTGCCAAGACCCTCAACCAGATCCAAAAAGCTGTGTTTCCCCTCCTAGGGTCTCCCTGGAACTCGCCCATTACCCCTGCTTTGGGAGTGGTCCTGTGCCCTGGGGCTGGGTTTCTCCTCGGGTGCTGCAGAGGGCCAGAACCCTTTGAAAGAAATCTGGGTGCATTGGGGAGGTCCCATGTGGGTTCTGGAGCTGCTCTCACAGCTCTAAAATGGGGTGCTGCTCCGTGGGGTGCATGGAGGGATGCCAGGACAGCGGTGGGCTCCCATGTCCTCATGACAGACCCCTGCACAGTACTGGTAGGGATGGTGGTGGCTGCATTCTGTCCCCAAACCCCAGCAAAAGGAGACATTTTGGGAAGCCCCTTTGACATGGGTGAGCACAGGGCCATGGAGAGGCTGGTTGTGTCACTGAGTGCTGGGGACAGGGATGAGGTGTCAATGGGGGGAGGCAGCTTTGTTTTTGGCAGCTGTGGCGCTGATGTGGTTTGTGGGAAGGGCCAGATTCGTCAGACATCTTGCAGCCAGCTCTGACAAGCCCCAGCCTGCCCTCTGCCAGGATCCTGGATTCAGCCCCAGTTCCAGCCTCTTTAACCCTTCCTGGGGAAGTGATGAAGCTGAGTGGAGGTCTCTGGCACCAGGAAGGATGTGGGGCTCCAGCTCCCTGCCTTCCCCCACTGTGGAGTGACCCTATCTCTACCTTCTACAGGTGCAGAACCTGAATAACATTGTGTCCTTTCCCCTGGACAGCCTGTTGAAGGGGCAGCTGAAGGATGGCCGCCTGGTGAGTCCTGTCCCCTGGGTAACTCATTTGGCAACATTCTGCAGCGAGACCCCTGGTATGGATTCAGCTCATGCCTGTGGCCAAGAGAGGGAAGGAGCCGGTACCAAGGGCTGGAAGGGAGCAGTGAGGGTTGGGAGTGACAGAAGCGAGGGGTGAAGACCTGATAGGGACACTCCTCACCCCCAAGGGGTGCAGCAATGCAGAGCAAAGCTCTCGGCCCCTTCAGTGCCACTGGCTCTTTTGCTTTCCCTGCCAGCCGCCACCCCCTCTTTCCTTTGCCACAGGATTCCAAGAAGCAGATTGAAAAGGCCTGGAAGGATTACGAGACCAAAGTGTAAGGAGCACGTTGCCTCTGGCAAAATCTACGTAATCCCACTCTGCACAAAGGTGTTTTGTCCCCGGGCTGAAGCCAGGCACTGATGGTGCCAATTTGTTGTGGGGAGGGTTCTGGTCCAGCTTTTCCCGAAGGGGAAAGGGAGAGGGGCTGGAGAGGGCCTGGAGATGTTTCTCCTGATCCCATCCCC
Organism: Orthonyx spaldingii; assembly: GCA_013397795.1. NCBI lineage: Eukaryota > Metazoa > Chordata > Aves > Passeriformes > Orthonychidae > Orthonyx > Orthonyx spaldingii. The sequence goes on along the minus strand of VZTJ01001727.1, from coordinate 288,110 downwards.
ACCGCAGCCTCCCCCATGGGACACCCCTCAGAGCAAGGATGTCCCCAACCCACCACCATCCCATTCGACAGGGGGAAGATGGAGAAGGAGAAGGAGCGAGCTCGCTTGGCTGGGGTCATCCAGGCCGAGCCAGCAGCAGCAGAGGTGGCTGAGGACATGCAGAAGGAGCGGCGGCTCTTCCAGCTCCACATGTGCGAGGTGGGGGCTGTGCCCGGGGGATCGGCAACTGTTCCCCCCAGGAACTGAATCCCAGGGGGACACAGGGGGCTGCTCTGCTCAAAGCTGTGTAGGGTCATCGGAGCCTGTCCCGGTATCCAACATCAAAGCATCCCCACCTGTGTGCTGTGGGGGACCCTTGTCTGGCCCTATCCCTGCATGGTCCCAGCTCAGGGATCCCCATACCATCCCCATATTGCGGTCCTGTGGGATGCAACTCCAAATGGCACCTGTGGTGCCCCACGAGAGTGGCCTGGGGATTCCTTCCATGTCCCCCCAGCCTCGCTCCTACCCCTTCCTTGGGTGGCATTTGGGTAAAAAGTGAACTTTTTGCCTAACATCCCTGAGATTGGCTTTGTGGTTTTTCCCTGTCCTCAAAACTGCTCCTGGTTTTAGTGAGGAGGTCACGAGTCACCCCAGATCCTTGGCAGTTCTGGGTCCTTGCAGTCCATGCTCAGGAGGTGAGATGAGAATAAGTGAAGAGTGGAGACTCAATTTCAGAGCCCCACAGCAAGGAGGAACCCAGGTGTCCTGGCTCCAGACACTCAGCAGCCCCATAAACCTCGAGGGTGGCAGAGCAGGGAACAAGTCTGCAGTGGGCTGTCCCAGAGGTCTCTCATGTTCCCTCGGGCCAGATCCCAGTGCCGCCCTGAGCCTGCCCAGCAAAGAACAGGGGTTGTGGGGAGGAGGCTGTGCTGGCCTCGGAGCTGGGACCCAGCCAGATGAGTCACTTCTTTGAATAGCTCCACTGCGGGATAAATAACAGCACATGGAGATGTGGGAGCTGGAGCAGGGCATGTGCACCCGTGTTTCTGCATGCATGAGAGCTGCTGTTGGCCCTGGAAACGGGAGGGCAGTTCTTCTGGGGGGCTGTGATGCACATGGCTTTACAGGAAAGTGAGTTTTGCTACTTCCTGGGCTGGGAACGGGATCCTGTTTCACCCCATGGAGTGGTTGTGTCTCCCTGTCGTGGGCCATCTCACACCCCCAGGGCTCTGGGAGCAGTTGGACATGGGCCCAGGGGTACTGGGAGCACCCCTTTGTTCATGACTCCCAGCCAGCGCTGGCTGGGACGCTCTGCTGCCACTGTCACTGTGGGATGTAGGTGACAGGGCAGGGACATCCCATGGGAGCTGGGCCCATGTGGCCTTTTTTAGATAGGACATGGTTCAGGGGTACAGCCGTGCTGCCTGACATTGACATGGCATATCCAGCTTGCACAGAGCAGTTTGACAACCCTCCCCAGCCCAGTGATCCCTCAGGGTGTCCAGAGTGCCTGGGACACGGGGAGACTCCATTCCAGGAGCTCTATCCCACCCTGGAAAGCCTGCAGAGCTCAGGACTGCCTCCCTCTCCCCTTGCTTCCCGCTCAAAACCATTCCAGCAGCTGGAGAGGAGCTTGCAGGGGGAAAATCTCTTCCCATCCTAATTTTGCATAGGGTGAGTGAGACTGTGTCTTTCCTTCCCTGCCTGCAGCTGATAGATGAGTTTGATGCATAAAGCTGAAATTCCTCATCCCACAGGGCACCTCAGCAGACCTCCAGGGCTGGTGTGCTGCAGGTGCTCACTTCTGAGAGTCTGATTTTTTGCGAATAAAAGGGCCATGTCTTAAAAAACATTTGGCCTTTTTTGTTGTGTCTTTTTTTCCTTCACAAGCTGCCTTGAGTTTCGGTTATTTATTAACTCCAGAAGCAATGAGCAGCGGGAGAAGCATGCTTGGCTAGAAACCCTGGAGGCCTGCCTCAGTCCTTGAACTTTCCAGGTCTTGGAGGACTTCCAGAGCCAGGTTTTTTGAGGGTGGTCCCCAGCGAGCTGCCTTCAAATCCAACATCATGACTCGACTTCTTGAAACCCAGCCAGTGTTTTAACCTTCCTCCCCGTGCTGGGAAGGGAAGCGAGGGCTGGGGAGGCTCTTGCTCTTTCCTCAGGGATATTTTCAGCTGGTCCTTTTCTCTGTAACCTAATCACGTGTCTTCGCCCCCTCCAGTACCTGCTAAAAGCCAGCGAGTCTCAAATGAAGCAGGGACCAGATTTCCTGCAGAGCCTGATCAAGTTTTTCCACGCTCAGCACAAGTAGGTGCCACCTGGGTCAAGATGGTTCATCCCCGGGGCTGGTTGTCACCCTTGGGTGGTCCCAGGAGGGTCTGGGGTCTTCTACTCTCATCCCAGATCGATAAAGTTGTTGGTGGAGATACTGGGCAGAGCCCATCACTCTCCAGTTTTCGCTGGGGAGTTCAAATGTGCTTTGTTGACTTGAGGAGCTGTAAACATGTCCATGGGTCTGGGGGAGGGCATTGGCTTGAGCTAGATCTGATGATTTGGTTTCTGGATAGATTTTCAGGGATGAGCTCAGCTGAGCAGCTCTGGCATTAGCCATGGGGCTCGTAACAAGGGTGTTTGGAGTGAGGTCCAACATCCCCTTGCCTTTCCCACTGCTCCTTGAGGCTGGAATAGCAGTGTGTGGGAGTCATCATCTCCTCCAGCTCTCAAGGGGGGAAACTGAGACAGGTTGAGATAGTCACTCTGGTTGAAAGCATGTCTTTGACTGGGATTGTGACCCAGGGACCCCCCAGAATGTGGCTTTTGGCAGCGCTGCTCCCCAGTGAGTTGAGCTGGGATTGAACAAAAGGCCAATCTTGCATCCCAAACACCCCAAATATTTGGGGTATCCAGACCCCATGGGCTGGGCTTGGCATTTGCTGGGCTCTCTCCAGATCCCCGTAGTCAGGGAGCCACAAAGCAAGCATAGCTTTCCAGGGAGGGGATCACCATGATCTCCTGCCACATTTTCTCTAAAAACCCTCTTTTTTTCCTCCATCCTCCCCATCTGCATCTTAATCACCCTCAACAAACACCCAGTTTTTTCCAAGATGGCTGGAAGGCTGCCCAGAACCTCTACCCCTTCATTGAGAAGCTCGCTGTGTCACTCCACACGGTAAGGCCTTCACACTGCTATCCCATGCCCCTCAGACATGTCACCAGGATGCCACCCCCCTGTTCCCGTGCAAGCCCCTGAGAACACCTGCACTCAGTGCAGCAGTGAGGGCAGCTGTTCCCTTTCCAGCTCCACCATGCCCAGGAGGAGGAGGTGAAACAGCTCACGCAGACCCGCGATTCACTCCGCAGCATCCTGCAGCTGGACAACAAGGAGGTGAGACCCGCCCGGATGGGCAGGCGAGAGCTGCCAAGGAGCATCGGGAGGGTGCCGGGTACCCTAGGATTAGTTTGGGGAGGGGGAGCAGAAGTGAGAGGGGAGCTGGCTTAACCTTGCCTGGGACGTGGAGACCTTGGGATGCTGGGAGGGCATGGGGGTTTCTGGCATCCTGCTGGGCACACTGCGGCCATGTAAGGACAGGGTCACTTGGGGCAGCAACCGCCTCTGTGCCTCTCACTTTGCTTTTTCATTGCCTTTTTTCAGGAAAACTTGAGCAGGAAGAACTCTGGCAGTGGCTACAGTATCCACCAGCACCAAGGGAACAAGCAGTATGGGACGGAGAAGTCAGGATTCCTGTACAAGAAGAGCGATGGGTGAGGATGAGCATTATCCCAGAGAGCTCCTGGCTTCATCCTGATATTGTCAATGTTCCTGGGAGGCCCCAGAGCTGGAATCCAGCTCACAGGACATTTAATGCACTGTGTGTTAGAGAAAGCATAACCCCATGTCCAGAACGCCATCAGGCCTCTGCCAAGGACTGCCGTGGCTGGTTTGAGATGTGGATGATTGCAGCTATGCAATCCTCACTCCTCTTCCTCCTTCTCAGGATCCGCAAAGTGTGGCAGAAGAGGAAGTGCGGTGTGAAGTACGGCTGCCTGACCATCTCCCACAGCACGGTGGGGAGTGTGGGGACTGTAGCCCTGACCCTTCTTTGTGCATCCTTTGGGATGTCCATTGGATTTCAGGTTTAGTTTTGCCCAAACTAGTCACAAATCTGCCTGGCTTGAAATTCAACACGGGATGGGACTGGACAGTCTAAAGAAGGTCCCCTGTGTCTGACAGGGGTCCAGAGGAGGTTCCCCCATGTCTGATAGGGGTCCATGGGAGGGGAGGGTGGGCTTGGCTGGGGCAGCGAGATGCACGATGAGGGTCCAGACAAGGCCAAGGGGGGGGGATGGGGCTGGCTGGGAGGGAAGGGCTGCCCCCTGGCGTTGGAGGCTGGAAACTGCATCAGGGACAGAGGGGTCTCTTGGAGCTGTGTTCTCTTCCAAAGGGTCCCTGTTCTTCTAAAATGGGTCAGACAGGGTGTGATTTGCATGGTTATCCCAAGAGAAACCATCTGTGGTGGTGGTGGTGGTACCACCACAGTTGCCGTTGGAGGTGGTGATGCTCATCCCTTGGCGATGCTCATCCCATCCCTTCCCAGTCTTTTAACCTACCTCGGTCCTATCACCCTGCAGATAAACCGTCCCCCCGTGAAGCTGAACCTCCTCACCTGCCAGGTGCGGCCCCATGCCGAGGAGAAGAAATGCTTTGACCTGGTGACACGTGAGTGCCTGGGGTGAGGTGTTTGACCTGGAGGTGGAGGCTGTGGTGGGACCTCTCTCATTTTGGAGTGGGTTTTCCCTCTGAAACACCTTGGCACCCTCTTTTTAAATGCTTTTAATCTGGCTCTGGGTGTCTTCCTGACTGTTGTTACAGATGAAGGACCGATCTCTCTAAGGAGATCTAGAAAGCTAAGACAAAAAGAGGTTGTGCAGAGCTCAGGTGATGGGAGAGTGATGTGCAACGATTTAGTTTGTAATTAAGTAGCTTCTTTGAAGAGATTTCAGCTGATTCCTGCTGTCTTGGGCATCCCTAGATCATAGAATCCTAGAATGGTTTAGGGTGGAAGCAACCTAAAAGACTGTCTTGTTTCATCCTCGGACCATGTGCAAGGACACCTCCCACTAGACCAGGTTGCTCCAAACCCTATCCAAGCTGGCCTTGAGCAAATCAAGGGATGTGGCAGGAACAGCTTCTCCCCTTTCACCTTCTCCCCCCTCTCCCCATCCCTGCAGACAACAGGACGTATCACTTCCAAGCAGAGGATGAGCAGGAGTGTGTTGTGTAAGTGCCACAGCCCATCCCTCCTCCTCGACTGCCAGCTCCTGCTCTGCCTTCCCCATCCTCCTCTTCCTCCTCCTTCCTGCCCAGGTGGGTCTCGGTGCTGCAGAACAGCAAGGATGAAGCCCTGAGCAATGCCTTCAAGGGGGATGGGGGCGGGGTTGGGGTGGTGGCAGGTACCGGGGTGGACGGCGGCGTGCAGGACCTCACCAGGCTGGTCATCAGTGAGGTGAAGAACATGCCAGGAAACAAGCAGTGTTGCGACTGCGGCGCCCCAGGTATGTCAGGGCCTGGGGTGTCCCCCCACCCTGGGTGTCGGTCAGCTTCCATGGGGGTCACAGCATCTTGGGGGGCTGGGTGTGGTGCTGAGCCCATGCCGCTCCCACTGCAGATCCCACGTGGCTCTCCACCAACCTGGGCATCCTGACGTGCATTGAATGCTCCGGTATCCATCGGGAGCTAGGTGTGCATTATTCCCGCATCCAGTCCCTCACTCTGGATGTTCTCAGCACCTCCGAGCTGCTGGTAAGCTGCTCCCTGAGCCTGGAGGTCTCCTGGCCCCTGGGAATCACCCTCTGTGTTTCCCAAACCTCCTGGGACACGGGGTTCAATTCCTTCTCCTCCATTCCATCTGTCCCCAGTTTGCTCCAGGGCCTGCAAACTTGCCTCAGTTTCCCCAGTGCAGTGGTCTGGGCAAAGGGGGCTCTGCAAAGCCATTTGCTAAGCAATGGCCTGCTGGCAGCTCCCCAGGATTTTCTCCCTCCTAAAACAGATTTCCCTTGCCCTAAGAGAGCATCATCCTGGTAGAGATGCTGCTCTGGGAAAGTCCTGGGTGGATCCAATGGTTCCTTCGTTCTGGGGTGGGATCTGGTGGAGCAGGGTGAGTGTGGCCAGGAGGGCTCATGTCCCTCTGTTCTTCTCTCTCTATAGCTGGCTGTTAGCATTGGAAATGCTCGCTTCAATGAGATCATGGAGGCCACACTGCCCACACAGGACTGTCCCAAGCCCTCGGTCAGCAGTGATATGTGAGTCAGGGACTTGGGTGTGCTGGGAAGAAGAGGAGGAGGAGGAACAGGAGTGCATGGTGTGTGCCGGGTCCTTGTCCCCATGCTGCCACTGCCCATCACCTCTAAGACAGCCCTGGGATGAGGCATCCTGGTGTCATTGCTGAATTGTGGTGGGGGATCAGCACCTCTTTGGAGATTTACCCTTGATCCTGAGGCTTCAGGAGGAGGCAGGAGCACATGGCTCCATCCCCTGGCTCCATGGCCCTCCAAGCCCCGCTTCCGGCAGGGCTGCGCGCAAGGAATACATCATGGCCAAGTACATGGAGCGACGCTATGTGCAGAAAAGCGGCCGGGATGCTCCCCACAGCCTCTGGGAAGCCATTCAAGCCCGTGACCTCCTGGCCCTGCTCCAGGCCTTTGCCGAGGGGCATGACCTGAGCAGGCCCCTGCCCAGCCCCGAGGGTCAGGTGAGCCCTGCTCCGGACGGGGAATGAATTTTCCCTCTCTGGGTGCCTGTGCTTGGGGTTGTCTTGGGCTTTGGGCAGGCATGTGCTGTGTGGAAGATGAGCATCCTCAGGTCCAGCTTTCTTCTCTCCTACTCATAGGAGATAAAGCATGGTTGAGGCCAGCTCTCCTCTCCCTTCCATATCTTGGGAGATGAAGCATCCTTGGGTTCAGCACACCTTTCCCTTCCATCCTGGGGGAGATGAGCATCTGTGTGTCCAGCACTCCTTTTCCCTCCATTCAGGGGGGGAAGATGAGTACTCTTGGATCCAGTACTTCTTTTCCCTTCATCCTGACAAAGATGAGCGTTCTCAGGGTCATCGCTCCCTCCCATCTCTTGGCAGGATGCAGGCGAGCTGGCACTGCACGTGGCTGTGCGCCATGCCAACAGATCATCTCTTCCCTTGGTGGACTTCATCATCCAGAATGGGTGTGTCCCCAAGTGCTCCCAGTGTTCCCTGCCCCTCTCCCTCATGGGAGGATTGTGCAGGATGCTTGTGTGTTCTTGGGCCTTGACTTTCCTGCTGCTGGCCCGGCACAGGGGGATGCTGGACCGGGTGACGCAGGATGGGAACACGGCCTTGCACTATAGTGCGCTCTACAACCAGCCCAACTGCCTCAAGCTGCTCCTGAAGGGCAAAGCCGCCTTCACCACAGGTATGAGGTTGACATGGGGGTTTTGGGGTTCTTTGGTGGGAGTGGCAAGGCTGCAACCTGGATTTGTCCCTCTTGTCCCTCGGGCAGTGAATGCGGCAGGCGAGACAGCTCTGGACATGGCGAGGAGGCTGAAGCACAGCGAGTGTGAGGAGCTGGTAGGTGGGATGGAGGAATGGGGGAGAAGCTCAGCCTGGGGAGAGGGGATCAAAGCGCCTGAGGAGGGCTGGCATGAAGGTGGGGGGGCTTCTGGAACGTGTCCCTGCAGTGCCGAGACCCCTGTGGGCTGCCCCATCCTGAGATCCCCCTGACCTGCCACATCCCTCTGACAGCTGGAGCAGGCGCAGGCAGGGAAGCTCTCCCTGCAAATCCATGTGGACTATGACTGGGAGCCCCCGTCAGAGTTCCCCTATGACAGCGAGGATGAGCTGGAGGAGAAGGTACCTATGGGATAGTGATGGGGGGCCTCCACATCCCCAGTGAGGGGTCTGGGGGAGTGCAGACCCTTTTGGGGGGCTGGTGGCAGTGGGACATCCCTGGAGCTGTGTGTGTGCCCCCAGGTGAGCCCCCTCCAGCGCTCCTTCAAGGGCACGTCACCACTGGCCACCAGCCCGCTGCCTGCCTGTCCCCAGACCCGCTGGAGCTGCATGGGGATGGACATCACCAACAAGACCTATGAAAGCATCCTGGTGCCCTTGCGCCCTGCACCCCGCAGGGCCCACAGCGAGGAGATCCCCCCGCCGCTGCCCCTCAAAAACCCTACACGGGGCAGTTCCCGCCCCAAACCTGGCCACAGCCCCACTGGTGAGTCAGACTGGGGGGTCATCATGGTGGGGCTGTGCCTTCCCCCCGGAGACCAAATTTATTGTCTCCATTGCGTGTGTTCCCCCAGAGCGCCCTGAGCTGCCCCGGCAGGCATCGGAGCCCCACTTCTCTGGGCCAGCAGAGGCACTGGGACCACACAGCCTGCCTTGTGCCAGCAGCACAGGTGCCCTGGATGGCACTCCCAGCACCCGCAGCCCCACTGAGAGCCAGCGGGCAGCGTACTGGGAGACCTGCTGTGAGACAGACACCAGCAGCAGTCGGCGGGGGCCAGAGCTGAGTCCTCCACCCGGGCAGTCCCTGCCAGGCAACACGGCACCTGACATCCCCCCTGTCAAGTTTGGGTAGGGACCCTGCTCCAGACTGGGATTGCGCTTGGTGTTGGGGGGTCACTGCATGGTGCTGGTGGGTTGGCTTCAACCCCTGCCACCCCCGTAGGCATGGGGAATCCCTGTGGAGGAAGAGGGGTCTCCAAATAAGTTGATGGTGACCCTGGGATGCAGGAGGAGACAAGGGCAGCTGTGAGGATGCTGGGTTGTCCTTGGAGACAATGACGCCAATTATTTGGGAGGACATCAGATCCTCTGCAAGTTATCATATATATTTTTTCTCTCTTTTGGGACAATGTAATGGGATGGGTTCATTTGAGGGAGTTTGGGTGCTGGGGACCCTTTTTATCAGCATCCAGGGGTCTGTGGGTGGGATCCAGATCCCATGGGGGAAGCCCTGACTTCTGTGAGATCTCACAGGAAGGAGGACAGGGAGGGGGAAGGCACCAGCAGAGGGAGGGTGACACTGCTCCTGCTGTCACCCACAGCTCAGAGAGCACCCGCTCGTACCGGCGCATCAGTGGCATGGTGGGCAAAGTGGGGTCGGCTGGGTCCCCCCAGAGCCCTGGTGGCCCCGAGGACCCCACTGTCAGCAAGGTGCCCCCTGTGCCCATGCCCAGGAGATTTGCTCCGGTAGGTGCAAATCCTCCTCTCTGCATCCCCAGGCATCCCAGCTCCTCTTATCCTGGGGTGGCAGATGGAGTGATCAGGGGGTCATATCCCTGTTGCTGCCTCTTGGGTGGCCTCAGCAGGGTCTGTCACCTGCTTTTCACCCCCTTTCAGGCCAAGGGGAGGCAGAAGCGGGTGAAGGCATTGGCTGACTGCAAGGGGGACAAGGCACGAGAGCTGACCTTCTCCAAGGGGGAAGTCATTGTGGTGACACGGGAGGAGGATGAGCAGATCTGGGTGAGTTACTGTGGCATGGACAGGTGCTGGGATCCCAATCTTGGTCCTTTTCCCCTCCAGTTCTCTTCTGAAGGAGGCTGGGTTTTTCTTGAGGAGGGGGAGCATGGATGGGGGTCTCCTGCCCCATGTGTGCATGGAGGAGGGCTGGGAGGGCTCCACTGACGTGTCACCACAGCTTGGCCTCTAAATCCCTATTGGGGTTGGGTAGGGGAGAAGTTTTGGGGCTGATATCTCGAGGTAAGACTCCCACCCCCTGAACCCTCTCTCTCTACACCCCCAGGTCGGCTTCATCGAGGGCGATGGCTCCCGCACTGGAGTCTTCCCTGCCAGCTTTGTCCACCTCTTGCAAGACTGACAGGGTGCGTGTGGGCCATTTGTCACTGTCCCATCGACTGGGACTAGAGGCAGCTCCCTGCTGGGGGCTTGGTAGAGCCAGGCCACAAGAAACGTGCCCAGGATCCTGGTATGAGACTGCTGCTCTCCAAGGGGACCCAGAGACCCTCTGCACTGGGAAAACCATCCATGCATGGCGGTGGTGGGGAGCTGAGGGGCAGAGAATGGACATGCTCGCTGCGCTGATGGGCTGAGGTTTCTGTGCCAGCCCCTGCTCCCGCTGCTCCTCTGTCCTTCCTGTGGGCTCTGCCCATCCCTAAGGTTTTCTTCTTCCTTCTCTGTAAGGAATTTGGGATGGGGGAGCTGTATTCAGTGTCCCCCGCCCTCTGCCAGGTAGTCATGAAGCCTCCTCCACATCCTGGGGGCAGCCGTGGACCCCCAACCGCCTTCTGTAGCCCAACTGTGAAGCCTTTGGGATGGGCAAGAAATAGGAGAGGGGTTTTTGTTTGTGTCCATCCCCCACCCCAGGTTATGGGAGCTGCCTGGACTGGTGGGGCTTGGGGATGCTCCAAAGCTTCTCCAAAACTGGTAGCGAAATGCCATTCCCTGATTTGGAGAGTGGGGGATGTTTCAGGTGGTACCACAGAGCCCCTGCCCCATATCCCTCCTCTGGGGTGGGTGCTGGATCACCGCCCCGGCTCTGGGGGGGCTCTCAGAGGGGTATTTGCAGCTTTTTCTAGGACCAGCATACCCCTGTACCAGTGTCCCTTGGGAGCCACCTGCCTCCATACCCTCTCAATTTACCCTTTTAATTTCTGTGTCAAATGTTTCATCTCAAAAAAGTCTTTTTAAAAAATTTTTTTCTGTCTCTGATTTCTAATAAACCATCATTTTTTTAAGCACCTGGGGATGTGTGGGGGGCACAGCCCCTGCCGTGGCAGTCCCCAGCATGGTGATGCTGCTGATGTGTCCCCAGGCCTCCCAGTCACTGGCATCTGTGATCACGAAGGTGCCCGTGTCCCATGTGGGGCTGGGCTGGGACACGGGCACCTTCCCAGTGTGCTGGGATGGATCCAGAGGAGGATGGTCATCCTACAGCCACCCCTTGTGGCTGCTGGAGCAGGGACAAGTGAGGATGGCAAGGTTGTTGTCACCTACACATCCCAATGGCTTGTGCCCCATCTTGCTGCCTGTCCTGCCAGTCCTGAGGGGCTCCTGGCTCCTACCCCAGACTGGCACACCACCAGCCAGGGCCTCAGCAGGGCTCTGCTGTGCTTCGAAGACTGCTGGACATGTTGGCGTGTCATTTGTCATTTGCACAATCATGGAATGTTGCAAGGGGCCTTAAAGATGATTCCTTCCATCCCCTGCATAGGGGGGACACCTTCCACTACACCAGGTTGCTCCAAGCCTGTCCAACATGACCTTGGACGTTTCCAGGGATGGAGTATTCTCAGCAGCAAAATACTCCAATATAAGAACTATTCCTGTATACTGGAATTCCCCATATATTGGAACATTCCAATACATGGAGTATAAAGATTATTCCCTCAGTGATCCTGCTGATGCAGAACACCAACTTTGAGAAGAACAGAACTTGTGACAACACTGCACTGTACCCGTGCCCCTCAGGATTCCCTGGCTACGCCGTCCCGGTGGCAAAGCCCCATCCCGGGCTCTGTCCCTCGGCACCCCGGGGTCCCCATGGCCGCCACAGCCGCGCGTCCCGGAGCGCCCGACGCGCACCTCCCCCGCTCCTGCAATCGTGGCTCTCGGCTATATTTAGCCCTCCCCCGTGCTATTTCGCTTTCCTGGCAGGAGTTTATAACTGGCCGGGACAGCCCCACCTCCTTTCTGCTTTCTCTCCCTTCCCTTCCTTTCCCTTCCTTTCCCTTTCCCCCTTTTTCCCTCCTCTCTGCTCCCTCCCACACGGCTGCCCAGGACCCCCATGCCAGCAGTGCCCAGCTGTGCCCGCAGCCACCGTCCTGCTCCGCTGGAGCCCCCAGCATGGGGCCCGCTGAGGAGCTGGTCCGGATTGCCAAGAAATTGGATAAAATGGTGGCCAGGAAGACCACGGTAAGGTGGCCATGCTCCTCGGGGCGTGTGCATATTTACACACATAAGTATTTGCACATGTGCATATTTACACACCTGCTTATTTACATGCATGTTTGAAAGTTGTTGCATGGCTTGCGGAAGGGGGGGGGGGGGGGGTGCTCTTCGCACCCCTCATGTTGTCCCTGGAGGGGCTGAGTGGGTTTAAAGGGTGCTGCCTGTGTCACCCAAGCCCGGCCTCAGGACATCATAGTCAGCACCCAGAGGATTTATTTCATTTTACCTCAAGTTTGGAGCTCTCCTGCACCCCATTGCTCCCAGAGACTGGGATTTGGGGGTAAGGGGGAGTTTGTCCCATGGGTGGCAGCTCTAGACACCGCTTGGCAGTGCCGGACTGTGGGCGACAGGTGTTTGGCCCCTGGCCTGTCCACCAACACCCAGTCAGTGCCAGGGCCACAGACTCAGATACAAGCAGGGAAAAACTCTGGGCTGGGGGACATAACAGCTCCAACGCCCCCAGCACAGCCCTGCCTGTTGCACAAGTGTGCAAAGGGAGGGAAGGGGGTCAGTCGCTGTTTCCTGGGTGGTTTTGGTGGTTGTGTGCTGGGGGAAGCTGGGATCCAGCCCTGCCACCCTTGTGCTAAGTGAGGATCTACCCAGGGATCCTGGTGAACCAGTTGTGTGTGCCAAGCTCAGCCCTCAGAGTTAATATTTGACCATTTCCACTGGCCTTTGCCCCAACAAGGTACAGGCTCCTGGCCAGGGGCACAGCACTGCCGCCTCACTGGATCTGGTGGCTTTTTGGGATGCCAATGCTTGGTATCAAACCAGATCCCGTGGCTCTGCTTGCTGCCAGGAATTACCCAGGGGTCAAGGGACAGGGGTGCTCCACACCTCTCCTGCTGCACTTTGGGATGGGACAGAGCCAGGATCCAACTACAACACAGGAATGTCCCTGCACCCTATGGGTTCAGGGGAGTCTAATCCAGCTCCTCATGGTGGGAGTCCATGGAGCTGGGGTCCCTGTGCGGGGGGAATACCTGGGAGCTGGTGTCTGCTGCTGGGGCTCTAAAAATACCAAGGACAAGGAGGAGGAAGAGAGGGAGGAGGAGGAAGGCTCCATGCTGGACTATAGCTGCCACTACAGGGGGTCAGGATGAAATCCCAGGGCTTGTGTCCCATGGACCTTCACACACCTGGGTGGGGAACACTGGTGGATCCCCTAGCTGTCCCTAGGTCCCACCAGCCCAGATTTTTCCTGTGGATGGGGTTTTCCCAAGTTTCCAGCTGGAGATGTGACCCAGTGCTGGAATGGTCCGGCAGGATTTGGGTGTGGGACTTTTCTATCGGTGTGTTGACACAGAGGATCAGGCATTCCCAGGGAGCAGCCCAGAGCTGCTTTGGGTTCTCCTGTCATGCCCTTCCCGGTGCTGCCTGGTGCCTCCTCAAGGTCTCACGTGGCTTCTCCCTGCTGCAGGAAGGGGCGCTGGATCTGCTCAAATCCCTCACCGGCTACACCATGACCATCCAGCTGCTCCAGGTGAGAGGGTTTGGGTGGGGGCACACCCCATGGGGTAGCTCATCTTGTGCCCCGTGCCGGCCAGCACATCCCTAAGATGTGTCCCTGGTGTGTGTACCCAGACTACACGGATTGGAGTGGCTGTGAACTCAGTGCGGAAACACTGCTCAGATGAAGAGGTGGTGGCCTCAGCCAAAATCCTCATCAAAAACTGGAAGCGGCTTCTGGGTGAGTGATGCCAGGGGGAGGCAAGAACCCCCCGAAGCCTCAGTCCTCCCTGGGCCATCCCCACACATCAAACCCTGATGTTTTCTGGGGCAATGGAGTGGGATCAGTCCAGAGCTGGGATGTGCAGGCTCCCATAACCTGTAATCCAGATGTATGGATTTGGATTTTCCAAGGGCTTGTTTTCAGTTCAGGATAGAGTGGTGTAAATCAGTGTGTGCCCCACCAAGGGCTGAGCATCTCCACAATCATTCCCCATCCCAGGCTGCAGCTCTGCAGGTGCCCTGTCCTGGTTTGGGCTGTGACTGTGACACCCAAATCCTTCCCCCAGAGTCCACCCCCACAAAGAAAGAGAAGGATGCAGATGGGAAGAAGAAGGACACAGATGGAGACAAGGAGAAGAAGAAGGGGCTGGATGTTTCCAGCTGCCCCAATGAAGGGGTGAAGCATGGCAAGAACACAGCTGAGAAACACAGGGAGAAGCACAAGGAGAGGTGAGGGCTTCCGCCTGCTATTGGGGGGCACCAGGGCTGATGTGAGGCCACCGTCTGCTTGGTCCTTAAGAGTTTATCCGTCTCTGCCTACCCATGGATGCCAGCAGCACCTCTGGAGATCAAACTGCCTCTGGGGCAGCACCGGGGCAGTTTTTGGAGGAGGGAGAAGTGTCAATCTTTTATTTTCCCTTCCCTATTCCTTGGATGAGGTCAGTTTAGACAGTGCTCATCTGACCCCATCCTCCTCTCTCTGTCCCTAGGAAGCCCAGCAAGTCTGGCTCTCATGCCACCACCACCCAGGGCCACTCTGCCAATTCCAACCTGGAGAGGTACCTGCCGAAGGATGCCCTGACCCTCATGCCAGGCTCTGACAGGCACTGCCAGCCCAGGGGAGGCTTTGCTGGCAGCCTAGGGGTGGTGGGGCTCAGGGATGGGGGATGCAGATGCACAGGATCCAGCTCACAGGTTGCCAGAGTATGCTGGGGTTGCTGAGAGCTTCTCTCCCTTCCTTTGGGCTTCCGCGGTGAAGAGAGTCCAGTGATCGCCAGAGCCCCACTGCGTCCTCCAAGAAATCACCTCTGGATGGCAAGAAAGAGAGGTGGGTACTGGGCTGGGTAAAGATGGGAGAGGCCAGACCCCAGCCCCTCACTGGACTGTGGTTGGGGGTGTGGACCCCCTGCCTGGTCCCAGTCGCTGCCCTCTTGAGTTGTGGCTTGTCCTGCCAGGAGAGCCTCTGCTGACTCCAGGTCCTCAACTGTCTCCTCCTCTTCCTCCCCACAGAAGAGTCTGTCAGGGGAGAGGTAAGGAGGGGGTGTCCCTGGGCAGCCTGGGCATACTTTTAGGATCCCCCTTGGGGATGGCCTGACCATGGAGGGGGTGAGAAAAAGTGACTGGGAGCCCTGATCCTGCCACATCACTGGGATGTTCCCTGGGAGGAGCAAATCCTCCCCTGGGGAGATTCATGTTGGCTTCCAGGTGCTCTTATAAATGTGCTGGTGCCTGAGATCCTGCCACCAGTCCCTGTCCCCTGTCCTGCGTGCCCCATCTCTGGTGTCATCCCCACTGGATGACACGTAGACCATTCTGTCCCACTCCCAGGAGAGCCTCTGTGGGCACCGGCCTCTCTCCAACTCCTACCGGCTCCCGGAGAAACTCCAGTGACAGCAAGGAGGAAAGGTAGGAGAGAGGAGGAAAGGTGGGAGAGACCCACTCCACTTCCAAGGGACCCTGGCAGGTCCCTGTGGCTGTGCTGGGACCCGCCCACCTGCCTGTACACCTCCGTGTGCCCTTGCAGAGCCAACAGCAGCAAGGCCAAACCCGAAATGCCACAAAGCCCCACCAGCCTCTCCTTCTCTCCCAGCCCCTGCTTCCTGGCCTCCTGCTATCTCACAGGGGACTCAGTGCGGGACAAGTGCATCGAGATGCTGACGGCTGCACTCCGTATGGATGGTGAGCAGTTCTGGGGGTGCTGAACCCCACACTGGGTTGTTTCTCCTATGGGACAGCCTTAATAGGAGCATTCGGCCCCAAAAGGAAATAAAAGGAGGTTGGTGGGGTGTCTGATAAGGGGGTTGGATGTGAGGATACATCTTTCTAAGGTTCAAGATGAGTAAAAATAGGTATTTTAGAGATCGAGTGTCTGGGGTAAGTAGAGGGGGAGAGGTGAGATTTTTTGGGGGAGGTACAGTGAGACCTGGCTGGTTGCACACCTGAAAGTCACCTCTTAACCTCTCTACCCTTTAGAGGACTACAAGGAGTTCAGCGTCAACTGTGAGAAGATGGCATCAGAAATTGAAGACCATATCCTTTGGAGGTCTAGGGGTCCCCAGGCTCTATCTGCTGACAGAGGGTGACAGGCTCTGCTGTGCTCGTTGCCTGCAGAGGGAGCCCAGATCACAGTTAGAGGATGCTGGGCTGAAGCTGATGCTGAGCAAAGCATCCCCTGAGCACCCGCGTTCTTGCGGGGATCTGTGTGCCCCCCCCAGCCCCCTCTGGTCAGGGACCTGCCTTCACCCCTGGGGAAATAAATCCAAACCCAGCCAAAGCTTTTTCCTTGAGCCTGCTGTAGGTGCCTGTGTCTCCTTCCAGACCCAGTCTGTCACAATGTCCAGGCTGTGCTGTGCTGGCAGGAATGGAGCCACCTCTGCCCACCCCCAACTCAAGGCTTTGGGTTCTGCTGGCAGCCCCCTGAGACCGGGACCAACTCCAGGATGGTTCCCCTCTTGGGTGCACTTTTTGCTGCATCCCAAACCCTGTGCCCAAAGCTGCTACATCATCCTGTCCATATCCATGTTCTTTGGGAGGAGGGAGTAGACCGAGTCCTCTGCACCATGAGCTTTTGTTCCAGCACAGGGCTTGGTGATAGTCCCTGAGCCCCACAGCCTCATCTGGATGTTAGATATTCCAAGGCAAGGCAAAGTCTTTTTCCTCCCCACATCTCAAGCTGTGCTTCATCCTCCTAAAGCCAAGGACAAGGACACTTCCCACAGGGAGGAAAGCCCCACTAAGATCATCCACCTCCACATGATCAGTGGCCCTGGTACCAGCACCACCCAAACTGGCATCTCCCCACCTTACCCCCTTGATTCCTTGACAGACCCCACATATCTTCCAGGAGCTGAAGAGCACAGACATGAAGTATCGCAACCGGGTGCGGAGCAGGATCAGCAACCTGAAGGACCCCAAGAACCCCGGTCTGCGGAGGAATGTGCTGTGCGGGGCCATCGAGCCCAGCCTCATCGCCCGCATGACTGCCGAGGTGGGCAGTGGGGTGCGTGGGGCTGGTGCCCATGGATCACATCCATGCTGCCTCCGTGGTGCCCAAGTGCTGGGTCTTGGCTTGGTGCTGTCCACAGTGGGATTGTCCCAGCACTTCCCCGCCCCACCCCAGCGCTGGATGAGGGATAGGGAGCATCAGGAGAAATCTGGCAGCACTGCTGGGTTCCCTCAGAGCCCTGCAGACCCCCAGTCCATCACAGATCTGGCTGTGGGATGTCACACTGGCAGGAATCATTTGTCCTCCTCAACCAGGGTCCACAAATCAGGCTCCTTGGAAGCCCAGTTCCCCCGTGGAGAGACAGATCCCTGCAGGCAGCAGTTTTAGTTTGAGGATGGAGTGATTTTTTCACCTGGTTGGGTCTGAGCCCTCCAGCAAGCACAGAGAGCAGGATCAGTCCTGCTTTGGGAGAGGATGGGGAAGATGTTGGACTGTGGTACTTGGCTACGAGCAGAGCCATGGCCACACTGACCTGTCTGGGCCAATGCTGGTGACAGGAGATGGCCAGTGATGAGCTGAAGAAGCTGCGGAACGCCATGACCCAGGAGGCCATCCGGGAGCACCAGATGGCCAAGACAGGTGGCACCGTCACCGACCTCTTCCAGTGCGGCAAGTGCAAGAAGAAGAACTGCACGTACAACCAGGTCAGGCCTGGTCCCCAGTGGACCCTGGTTTGGGGGACACCAGAAGGGTCTTCACTGAGCAGGTACTGCTACACCCCAGGTGCAGACACGCAGCGCTGATGAGCCCATGACAACATTCGTGCTGTGCAACGAGTGTGGGAACCGCTGGAAGGTCTGTAACCATCTGGGGAGAGGCTCTGGGCAACCCAACCTTTTCCTAGCCTTTGGTGGTGTCAGAGCACCCTGAAGTGGTGCTTTGGGGGCTGGGTGAAGGCTCACCCCCTGCCCTGGGCTCTGCTTCTCCTGCAGTTCTGCTGACGCTGCTGGCGATTGGGCTGGAGGGAACATGGTGCAAGACCAGATGCTGTGACACCACATTGGGCAGCTGGGGTGGGGAGGAGGGTGGCAGGGTGGCACCAGTCCCTAAACTCCAGCTCCTTGTTCCCTTGCATTGGGCTCCCTTGAACATCCTGGGGAGCCGGCTGCAGGCAAAGTTGAGTTCGCTTGAGAAGGTCCCTGTGAATTCAATGGTTCTTCCCTGTAAACGTCTGCCCTCTGATGGAGTGTGCTGGGTTCCCACTGGGAACAGACTCATTTCTGGAAAGGGAGACTGGTACAACCTGGGCAGCATATCCTTCCCTGAGACAAATTTGGACTTGGATGATTTGGGGGCAGGAGAGGCATTGCCCCATGGATATGGGGCTGTGCCTGGGAGCCGAGGGTGGCAGAGGGCTAAGTTTTAACACAAACACCTTCTTCACCTACGTGCACACAGAGGGAGGACATGCAGGGGACAGGGCGGTTGCAATGTATCCAGATACTATTGGGATGCCACTGTGTCCCTCTGCTCTGTGACAAATGGACAATCCATCCTGGCTTGAGAGCACTGTGTCCCAGGAAAGAAGGAAGGATGGCAGGGAGAGGAGTGAGGAAAAACCCCTCCAGCCAGAATAATAAAGGTGTGAACTATCTCTGCAGTGCAGACTGTTTCCTAAGGTGGGTCTGGGACCTCTGTCTCAGTTTATAGCTCCCCAGGTTGAACCTTAAGGTCCTTCAAGACCCCTCACTGAGTTCCAACACATATCTCAAATCCACCAGCCACAGCTTGGGATATAGCCACGGCTTGATACTCATCCATCACCTGACTGGTAGTTAAAGACCTTTAATTGAGGCTGGAGCAGCTCCCTGGCTTGGTTTGGATGCTGCAGGCTGCCTCATGGCAGGGCAGAAGCTCCACCAACAGCTGGGAGGGTTTTCCAGGGAAAAGGCATCATAGACCGGTTGGGAGACATCCCTTTGGCTACGGAAGTTCTGGGATGGAGCCTTGTGGCACAGAGCCCATCCCTTTTTACCACCAGCCTCTTCCAGAGGCAGTGAGGTGTGATGGAGACACAGGAAGGTCATGGTGACCATGGGTGACTATGGATGGTGATGACGGTGCTGCTCCCATGCCTGCATGAGCCAAAGGGTGAGAGCAGAGAAGGACAGTGAAACTGTTAATTAACCCATCAAATTTTTAATCTTGGGCTGACATGTGAATTTTTTTTCCCAAGCAGTGCTGTTTGCACCCAGACTTGGGTGCTAAATCCTCTGTGTTTAGGGGTCCCTGCCACTCCTGAGCCCTCTGAGAGAGCTCTCCAGGGTGAGGTGCTTGTTAGCACGTTGAAGTGATTAACGAGCCTCCAAGGCAATTATTTATGCTTGTGACAGTGCGTGTGGCTGCAATTAAGGAATATAGTGGGTTGTAGGGGATGAATAAAACATCAGTGTGACCTTGAGCTGTGAGGGGAGTGCAGGAGGGGCAGGACTGGGGCTCTTGGCTGTCCCCAGGGTACCTCAGGGCACGTTTGCCTGGGAGGACAAGGTTGAAATAGGGGGATTTGGACCTATATTTTTTTTGCAGTCCAGTCTAATAAAGGCGTTTGAGTGATACCAGAGGGAGCTGGACTCCAAACATGTTATGATGGATCTCCTGGCATCCCTCTGTGTCCTCCTGTCCCCCTGTGGACATGTCCCCAGGAAAAATGTCACCCTGTGCCCCCTCCCCAGGTTCCCTGGGAAATCCCAGAGGAGAAAAAGGAGAGGCAAACTGGAGAGGTGGAAGAGCAGGGGCTCCCCTGACATCCGTGCAAGGATGCCCCCCGCCACAGCCAGGGAGAGTTTTTCCACTTGCTTGGGCTGGAGGAGCTCATGGTCCTGAGGAATACTGCAGCCTCCGGCAGGATGCAGTATGTGTCCTCCGCAGCACAGCGGGTGCCACCGGGGCGGGGGACAGTGTGGGGCTCTCTGGTATGCAGCTGTTTACCGGCTCCATTCCCCAGGCTGAGCCTCTGATCCGCTCCGCAGGAAGGGCACAAACACGTGTGTGTGTGTATTTAAAAAATTCAATTCCCATACCTTCAGTCCCAAACTGGGGACTGAGCCCCCCAGGATATCCTGCCATCACCTCCCCACCCTCAGCCCCAGAGGTCTCTGGAGCTTTTTCCTCTCTCCTCACCAGGTGATGGTCCCCTCCTCCCCTCCATATCCCATAGCCTGGCGAGGACAAGGAGCAGGGAAGATCCCTGACAGCTGCCCATCCAGCCAGCACTTAGCTCTGTCTTGAACTTTGGGGAAGTGGACACTTCAGTTCTCATTTCTCATCAGTGCTGGAGAGCTGGAACCATGGCTGCACCAGCAAATGCTAATACTGGTCCTCCCCCCACCCCGCCTTCTGCAGGCAGAAGGTTCAGACAAGAGCCCTCAGGGCCTCTGCTGGTCGTGACAATGCAATGATGGAGAGGCCCTTACGATCCATGCCAGGGGTTAATTTACTCACCCTGAGGCTCCAGGTTTGGATGCTCCAAAGTTTCAGCAGAAGCTGGTGCCTCGTCCTGCCTCTCCCTGCCTGTCTCTGCATGAATCACAGAATCATTTCAGTTGGAAAAGACCTCCAAGATCATCGAGTCCAACTGCTCTCCCAGCACTGCCAAGCCCACCACTAACCACATGTCCCCAGTGCCATATCAACACATCTTTTAAATCCCTCTGGGGATGATATGATATCCAATGATATGCTCAGTCTTCCATCTGATAGAGTTTTTATATTCAGCCTCCAAGCTGAAACACTTTAAACAACTCCACGGAGTATCCAACCCCAGCCAGACTTCCTCGTGAGGGGGTAGCCACTACTGGTGCTGCCAAACCCCATTCCTTCTGCAGGGACTGCCCTCAGCCACCTCAGGGACACCCTGTTCCACAGAATCTGGCACATGGCCAGTTTTACTTTGCAATCCTGGCTTGTCCAGGGGTCACACCCCCTGTACTCCAGTTCCCCCAGCTCATCCACAGCACGGGGCTTTGCTGCTGCCCTTCTCCCCCGCATTTTTCTAACCTTGAGGAAAAAATCAGCAATTTGCTGTTCTCTGGTTTCCTTGGCAACCCCATTTCCCCATCTTCTTGCTTTATGCATCTGTAATTCCCCTGGCCCTGGTCACCGACCCCCAAAGCATAGTGGCAGGTCCCTGTGCACAGGAATGGAGCAGAAGGTGCTGTGTCCTGTCCACCACCAGAATGGCTGATCCTGGAAGGTCCCTCAGCTAGAGCTTCCCAAGCACCTGGGCTTCTTGGACAGGAATGGAGTAGCTGGTGGTGGTTTGTGTCTGAACTGAACTGAACTAAAGCAGTTTTGGAGCTGGTCTTTACCTCTCTGTGTGGGTCCTAGTGCTCCTGCCGTGCAGAGGTTCCTCAGAGAAGCTGTGGCGGCCCCATCCCTGGAAGTGTCCAAGGCCAGGTTGGACGGGGCTTGGAGCAACCTGGTCTAGTGGAAGGTGTCCCTGCACATGGCAGGGGTGGAATTAGATGAGCTTTAAGGTCCCTTCCAACCTAAACCATTCCATGATTCCATGACTCCATGACTGGCAGCCTCTGTGACAAACTGAGCAGATTCCCCTGCCCATTCCAATCAACAGGTAATGATCCCTTAGGCACAGGTGCTCTCTGCCTCCCCAGACCTCAAACCCACATGCAGTATTTATCTGGTGACAGCCACAGGCTTTTGGCATGACTCACTTTGCCATCATCAGTAGACAGGACTCAGATCTCCTGGGAAAACCACCCAATGCTCCCATCTCCTCATCATGGCTGCTCCGACAGGTCATGTCACCAGCGTGATGCTCAGCATGGTGGGCACAGGTCAAGGAGCCAGCACTGCTCAGGAATTGGGCTGAGTTTCTTTAGAAAGCAGGAAAATGCAGCACTGGGGTGGTTTAGGGAGGGCCGGAATGATGCAGAGGGTGCTGAGTGGGTTGGGGGGAGTCCAGAAAACTCCTTATGCCTCGGTGACCTGGGGAAGGTGCCTGATGTGACCCCCCACCCCCCCCCCCACCCCTCCCACCCCCGCACACCTCCC
>VZTJ01001727.1:232635-254791 GCA_013397795.1 Orthonyx spaldingii | reverse complement strand
GGCGGCACCGGCCGGGAGTGGGGCTCGAACCTGGTGGCTCGGATGCGCCCGGCCGTTCTAGCGGGGCCACGGCCGCCCGCGGGCCATGGATGTGACCATGGATGTGCCCGGGGAACTGCCCTCGGTGCTGCCCACGGCCACTGCCACCCCCTGGGCCAACGGCACCGCCTGGGCCCCCCTGCCCGAACACGGGGTCAACGACACGGGCTCGCAGCGGGCCAAGAACGCCACATCCATCCTCATCGCCATCGTCATCACTGCGCTCTACTCCGTGGTGTGCGTAGTGGGGCTGCTGGGCAACGTCCTGGTCATGTACGGCATCGTCAGGTGAGAGCTGGGAACCCCGGCTGCTGCTCGCGAGGGGTGGGGTGTGTGCAGGGAGCGAGGGGACACTTCGGGTGGGTGGGCATCGAGTGTGAGAGCACCGATGGAGCCAGGGTGTGTCGGGGTGAGTGTGCAGCACATGGAAGGTGTGAGATGGTAACACTGAGTAAGTGTGCAGCAGGAGTGGGTGTGCACCAGGAATGAGTGGGCACCGGGATCGTCTGTGCACCATGAGGGAGTTTGCACTAAGAAAGTGTGCACAGGGGTGAGTGTGTGCTCTGTGTCAACAAGCAGCAGAAGTAAGTGTGCACCAAGAGTGAGTGTGCAGCGTTTGTGAGTGTGCCCCAGGTATGAATCTGAACTGGGTGTCAGTTTGCCCCAGGTGTGAGTATGCACCGTGTGAGCCAGCAGCAGGAGGAAGGTTGGGTGTGCACCGGCTGCTTGTGTGCAGGCAGCATCGAGACGGGTGCTCCTGATGGGTGTGATGTGTGTGTGAGCAGTACGCGTGCAAGCTGTGCAAGTGGGGGGGAGTGCAGGTGCTGTGCGAGGGGTGAAAACAGAGGCCATGTGTAGCTAGAGCAGCTCAGGGGGTGCAAGGGAGCTGTGTTGGTGAGGGGGGGACAGGACACAGCCTGACCCCAAGCGGGTACCCCTTGTCCTTTGTGAGGAAGAGAAGCCGCAGGGCTGGTCGCGCTGCAGGCTGGGAGCTGCCTGGTTTGTGGGGTGGGTCCAGACCCACCCCCTACAGCCAGGGGCTGGTGGGTTCCCACTGCTCCCACCCCACTCCATCAGTGGGAATTACCCACCCAGCCCATTCCCAGTTCCTACTTGTGCCGGCACCTCCTGCAGATGCCTGACTTCTGTTTTTCTCTAACAAAGAGCAGGATCCACATGGCCCAGCCCCATTCCCACAACAGCTGAGCTGTCCTCTGGTCCCTCCAGTGTGGGGTACCATCTTCAGCAGCAGAGACCCACTTTGGCTCCATCCAAGACCTTGGCACCTGTGTCGAGGCTTTCCCTGGACAGAGAGGGGGTCTGTGGGGTCTCTTCACCCCAGGACATGGAACAGGACCCAAATGCCCCCCATTTTAAAGATGGGGCATGGCAAGATGCTGCTGTATCCAGCCTGACACATGCAAAGGTACAAAATCTCATCAGTCCCTTTGTCCAAGACACTGGTTGGTCCTGCCTGGCTAAGATGGAAAATGGGACCATAAAGCCACGTCTTGCACAGGACCAATGCCAGCAGTGAGGGCTGACAGAGCCCCTCCGCAGCCCTGCCAGCAGCAAAGGATGGGGCTGTGCTCGCAGTCACACTCTGTGAGGGCACAGACCCCAACACCTCCTGGCAGGAGGAAGCAGACGGGTTTCACTGAGTGCCTGGGCTTCACAGCCACTCCCTCTGCACTGGAGGGGGCTTGTTCTGGGTGGTCCAGAATTTGTGGGATAATCCCAATTCCCATGGCCTCAGGTAGTGCTGTATCTCCAGCTTGGCCAAAACCCTAGAGCCAAACCAGAGCTGGTGGCTGGATTTTAAAAAATCCCCCAAATCCACATTTTTTAACAAATTCCACCCTCCCTTCCCCATCCCTTTCAATCCATAGTTATTGTTACAGGAGGTCAGCACAGTGGCACTGCCTGCGCACAAATAAATGTGGTGACTCACCAGAGGGAAGGAAACCAGCCTGAAACGTGTCCATGAGCCACCCCGGAGTGCCCATCACCCTGGTGTCAGGCTCTGCTGCCCCTGCTTCCCACTCTCTGCGGAGCTCTGCTGTGTATTTTTAACCATCCAAGAGGGTGGGCAAAGGGGAGTGGGATGGGGGAGTCATTCGCTGACCCGACCCGACCTGACCCCTAATAGGATTTTTCATCCACTCGAAGTGGCATTAAAAATGAGACCTGGTCTGAAAAAGCAAATTGAGGTAATTGCGGCAGAGACAGATGCCATGAGGGATGTCAGGGTGAGGTATGAGTGTTACTAGACCCCCTCCAGCTGGTTCTGCTCAGAGAAGAGAGGGAAGGCATTTAAAAGAGAGTGATTTCGGGTGCAAACATCCTCCCTGTTTTACTCACTGAGTAACCGCATGTTAGCCAGGCTTTAGCAAGCCTGACAGATCCACAGATGCCATCACCACAGCTTCTAGCCCTCCCTTTTCCAACTGATGATGGAATTAAACACAGAGTCACAGAGTGGTTTGGGTTGGAAGTGACCTTTACAGACCATCTTGTTCCACTACCCTGCCATAGGCTGGGGTGCCTTCCACTAGACCAGGTGGCTCCAAACCCTATCCAAGCTGGCCTTGAACACTTCCAGGGATGGGGAATATCTCCCATGAAATGAGCAAATACCATCCTCCAAGCCCCTGGAACAGGAGGGGCTGCGGGGACATGTGCCTTTGCCCCTTCCATGGCCAAAGCCACCTGGAGTTTCACAGGGTTCCTTGTCAGAGTTACTCCATGTCGACAGGGTTTAGGCCATGGGAGACCTGTGTCCATGCAAGAAAGGTCTGTGAGATGGAATCAGCTCGGATTTGGACCTCACTGCCAGGGAGATTCTGGGTGTTTGCCTTGTACTCTTCTCCCAGTGCCACCTCCCAGTGGAGGTGGGGTCCAGGCAGGGTGTCCAGGCAGTCTGGAAGCACAGCTGGAGCACATTCTGGGGGTCAGGGACCTCAGGGACCACACTGAGTTTGCTACAAAGTCCATGAGTGCCAGAAGCTGACAGATGCAGACATAGGACCCTGGTACATAGCTCTGTGAATGGACACACCGTGAGCTGAGCACAGCCAAACCCCAAATAAATCCCTTTCCAGAGCAGCCAAACCCATCCACACACCTGGAGGGAGCCCAGCACAGCACCCTCCCCACCACAGCTCTGACCACCACTGCCATTCCCACTGCATTGTCAGATGCTTTTAAGAATATCCCTGAAAGCAATTTGCAGCTGCGAACTCAGGGCTGCAAGTGCCCTCATTCCCACGGAGCCCATCAGCCCCCCACCAGCTCCTGTACAGGCTGCAGGGACAGCTGGGTGCAGGCTTTGTCAAGCCAGGCTCTTTCAGGCAGCAGCTTTTAGCAACCCCACGAGTTTTTCTTTCAGTTATTATTCACTTTTCTTTCTCTTATTTATTTTCCAAGAGGTTTGGAGAAGGGGTCCCTACCTAGGAGTTGAGGTTGGAATGTGGAGCTGCCCTGTGCTTGCCTCATCCCCTCCCATCTCTTCTCTCCATCAACACCTCCCAGACTGTTCCGTTCAAGTGCAACTTCCCAATCAAGGCACTCACTTAATTGCAATGGGTTTGGCAGCCTGGGGAGCTCCATCAGCAGCAGTGGATGGTTTGCTCTAATGTGGGCAATAAACCTCTTTCCTGGAGCAGCAGCTTCATTTGCAGCTCAGGAGGGTTACCAGGATGGACCCCCCACCCTGTGCAGGGGGTTGAAACCTCAGACCAAGCCCGGAGGGGGCTGAGCCTTGCCCCAAAACCCCAGTGCTGGAGGCTAAATTGCCATCCTTATTATCCCAGTCATCCCCATCACCATCCCAAGTCATCCCCATCATCCCAGTCGACCCCATCATCCCAGTTACGTCCTTCATCATCCAAATTATCCGCATCCTCATTCCAGTTATCCCCGTCATTCCAGTCAAATGCCTCATCAGAGTCAACTCATCATCCCAGACATTCCCATTATCATCCCAGTCATCTCCATCATCATCCCTTTCATCTCCATTATCCCAGTCATCCTCATCACTGCTTCGCTCTCACCAGCCCCATCCTGCCTGGGAATGGGTGTCAGCTCTGCCCCTCCAGTCCCCCACCCCCGGCACATCTGGCAGGGAGTTGGGAAGTGCTTACCCAGCACAGCCAAACACATCTGGCAGACCATGGAATGAATAATTGATTTTTTAACCATTTTACTCAAAAAACGGAGACCAAAGACTTGTGAATCTACGTGAACTGACTGTTTATTCACATAGGAGAGGTAAAACCTGACAATACTACAAATTCTCAGCTTTTTGTTTAACCTGGAAGGAAACTTTTCTGCAAAAGTGCTTGGAAAATAACACTAAAGAGAAGTGAAAAGGACTTTTCAAGGACAAGACATTTTTAATGCCATATTTAAATTAAAAAAAAAAAAAAAGGCTCAGCTTGAATATTTCCACCCTTGGGCAATGGGCTGCCATTTGCAGCCATGGTGAAGGAGACAGGAATGCTCTTGGAGCTGGGAGCCGGGTTAAGCTGCTGTTTTCTGTTTTCTCCCAGAGAGAAATGAGTTTTTCAGCTCCACTTCCCAGTTGTACTGACAATGGAACCTGGTGGGTCTCTGTCCCCACCAATACATTCTTCTGACCCTGCTGAGATGGAGAAAGGATAAAGGGAAGGGATGGGGTACCACCATCAATCCCAGGAGCCTCTTTCCCACACCAACCTGCTGTCCTGGGCTCCAGTCAGGGAAAGACCACCTGAGATGGAAGCTACTTAATTACTCCACGTCATGTACCCCCGACATGTGATGAGCCGTGCCAATTATCACAGAATCCTGGAATGGTTTAGACTGGAAATAACCTTAGAGCCCGTCCAGTTCCACCCCCTGCCATGGGCAGGGACACCTTCCACTATCCCAGGTTGCTCCAAGCCCCATCCAACCTGGCCTGGAACACTTCCAGGGGCAGCCACAGTTTCTCTGGGCAACCTGTGCCAGGGTCTCCCCGCCCTAATACCTGATCCAAACCTGCCTTCTGTCATTTTAAAACTGTCTTACCCCCATCACACATGTAAAAGGTCGCTTTCTATCTATTTTATATGTACTCCAAGGAAAATAACCTTTTCATCCCAGCAATGATGGGGTCATCTCCTCCCTCCATGCCCTACCACAGTGCTGCTACAGGCAGGTTTAGCCATACACAGAAATGGTTTTGTGCAAACTGACCCTGTTGTTAATTAATTAGGGTGCGTGTAAACAAGCTTGGAGCTGACGAGGATGCTCTGAGCAATGGGGATTTGCTGGAAGGAAGCACAGGAAGAGTTGGAGCTGCTGGTGTAGCCCTGCAAAGAGCAGCGTCTTCCACAGAGCTGCTCCCACCCCAGCACATGTTGCCTTTTGGGGGAACCCAGCAGATCCCTCTATTTCCAAGCTACCACGCCATTCAAAGCACCCCTTTGACCAACACTCCAACACTTGCAGGACTCGATGCTTCTGGGACGCACACACACACACACACACACACACACACACACACACACACACACACATCCCTACTGCTCTGGCATCTGCCATAACTTTGCCTCATCCCTTCAGGAAGGGTTTGGATATGAGGCACCAGGCATTTCTCTTGCCATGGTGTGACAAGAACTAGAAAAAGTCAGCCCTTCCCAAATGCCCAGGGGGACACAGCCAGGCTTCCCCAAAGGCTCTGGAGCTTCACGCTACCTAATTGGGCTGCTTCCAGATGGCCTGTTTCCGGGGATAATCGATCCAATTTCTGCAAGCAAACTTGACAGGGAAGCAGTCTGGATAATCACAATTTACTGGGTAGAAAATCAGATGAAGGAGGGTTGAGGGGATAAAGGACATTGTGCAACTGGTTCAGGGAAATGGAGCAAATCAATCTCATTGGAGAATTGACTTCTCTGGAAAGTTCTTTATTCCTTTGAATAAAAGCAGGCATGGAATGAGTGTCACCTCCCTGGTCAGCTGCAGGAAGATCACTGTGGCAGGGGCCAAGCCATGCTCTGCAGATCCCAGCTCAGCACATGTGAGTGTCATCCCCTGCTCACGTACCAGGATTTGGTGGGTTGGCTCCCTGCCCATGCCTGGGGAGTGGAATGAGGTGAGCTTTAAAGTCCCTCCCCAACCCAAACCATTTTGAGCTTCTGAGATGTTATGACTTCAACACACAAGTATAGAATCATAGAATGGCTTGAGTTAAAAGGGACCTTAAAGTTCATCAAGTTCCAACCCCTGTCACGGGCAGGGACACTTTCCCCTATTCCAGGTTGCTCCAAGCCCCATCCAAGCTGGCCTTGGACACTTCCAGGGATCCAGGGGCAGCCACAGCTTCTCTGTGCATCCTGTGCCAGGACCTCCCCACCCCCACAGGGAAGGATTTCTTCCCAATATCCTATCTAATATCCTGTCACTCCAGGCCTCTGTAAAGAGTCTCTCCCCATGTTTCTTGTGGTCTCCTTCAGAGACCAGAAGGTCACAATTAGGTCACCCTGAAGTTTCTCTTCCCCAGGCTGTACAATCCCAATTCTCTCAGCCTTTACTCACAGCAAAGGTGTTTCATCCCTCTAGTCATCTTGGTGGCCTCCCCTGGACTTGCTCCAACAGCTCCATGTCCTTCCTCAATGTGCTCTGTGGTGCGCCTGGGAAGGTGCTGAGCACATTGGTGTTGCAGAAAGGCACATCACAACACATGCTTTTGCCCACCAAGGCTGGTGTCACCTCGTGAGCAGCCAGGTTGCGTCCCCTCCTCATCACATCAAGTGGCCTGACCACCTGTAACACCTCCCTTCTCTGCCACCAACAGGTACACCAAGATGAAGACAGCCACCAACATCTACATCTTCAACCTGGCGCTGGCCGATGCACTGGCCACCAGCACACTGCCCTTCCAGAGCGCCAAGTACCTCATGGAGACCTGGCCCTTTGGGGAGCTGCTCTGCAAGGTCGTGCTCTCCATTGACTACTACAACATGTTCACCAGCATCTTCACCCTCACCATGATGAGCGTGGACCGCTACATCGCCGTGTGCCACCCCGTCAAGGCCCTGGACTTCCGCACACCGGCCAAAGCCAAGATCATCAATGTATGCATCTGGGTGCTCTCCTCCCTCATTGGGGTGCCCATCATGGTCATGGCAGTCACCAAGTCAAAAGGCAAGTGGCTCTGGGGACACCTCCCCTACTGTCCCATTGGTCCATCCCAGGGGTGACCTGGCAAATTTGACCTCTGGTACTGTAGCAGATTTGTGGTCAGTGGTGGGCACCTCTCCATGACACCATAAATGTGCCCTGTCTTGGAAAAAGCATCATGGTGTTATTTCCCATCTTGGAAACTGTCCCAGAAATTGTCCTCCCTTCCCCTTAAGGGTAGGGATGCTACACCTTTCCCATCTCCAGTCCAACCAGTGCCTCTCCCCAGCTCCTGGCATGCAAATCAGGTGCCTAAAAAACACCCCCAGTAATGCTGCAAAGTCTCCAAGTGCCCCACACCAAAATCTGCAGCTCCTGTGTGAGGATGCTGGCCTCGGCTGCTGGGAAAGCTCTGGCGTCTCGCGGCAGTGGACAGATTTCAGTGGAGGGTGACATGGGAACGTATCCACCCTGGGGGCTGAGAGAAGGCAGGATTGGCCATGAATGGCCCAGGAGGCTCTGCGGGGAAAAGGTTCCAGGGTCACTGCACCCACTCTATCCCCTCAGTGTCTCGTGGGCAGGGGCCTGATGACACAGAGCTCTTGGGGAATCTCTGCCAAGAGCAGGCAGATAGGAATGCATCTGCCTGGGGTTTTAACAAGCCATGACTGAGCAGAAGGCAGAATATTCTCAGCAGACACTCCACCAGCTCCCTTTTTGATCCTCCTCTCTCCTACAGATGGGATGGTCCTGTGCACTCTCCAGTTTCCTGATCCTCCCATCTACTGGGACACCGTGACCAAGATCTGTGTCTTCATCTTTGCCTTCCTAGTCCCCATTTTGGTCATCACCATCTGCTACGGGCTGATGATCCTTCGCCTGAAGAGCGTCCGGCTCCTCTCAGGCTCTAAGGAGAAGGACCGCAACCTGCGGCGCATCACACGCATGGTGCTGGTGGTGGTGGCAGCCTTCATCATCTGCTGGACACCCATCCACATCTTCGTCATCATCTGGACGCTGGTGGACATAGACAAGAAGAACCCCTATGTGGTGGCCAGCCTGCACTTCTGCATTGCCCTAGGCTACACCAACAGCAGCCTCAACCCCGTCCTCTATGCTTTCCTGGATGAAAACTTCAAGAGGTGCTTCCGAGAATTCTGCCTGCCTTTCCGAGCCCGTGTAGACCAGAACAGTTTCTCCCGCGCCAGGAACACCACGCGGGAGCATGTCTCCACCTGCACCCCTTCTGAAACCCGCAACAAGCCAGCATGACTAGACGTGGGCAGCCCCCAACGGGGCTGCCAGGGACACGGAGGAGACGAGCTGCGCTCAGAAGTCACTCAGGTCACCACCACAGAGCTCTAGCAGAATGGTGGCCTGGGCGCTGCTTGGTAACACTGCTGGGTGTGCATACAGACTGACTGCAAAAACTTTTTTCATCCTGGAAAAGAAGAATGGGAGAATTGGAACTCACCGTATGATGTAGGGAGAGGACCAGAACAAGAGGCAACTTGGGCAAAGCTGCTCCACTGCTGCCACCACCTCAACCAACAACACCCAGCAAAAGCTGTCACCCTCCAACATGTGGCTTTTGGCAGAGCCCAGGGCACCAGGACTGCAATGTCCACATGCTTCTCCTCCTACATGGGCCAGGATGACACCACAGCCCATGGCAAGAGGGGGAACGCTCTCATGACAGACGGGAACTGTGCCAGGAGGTAATCATAGGATCACAGAATAATTCAGGTTGAAAAAGCTCTCTAAGATCATCAAGTTCAACTGTTCTCCCACCACTACCAAGGCTACCGCTAGCCCATGTTCCCAAGTGCCACATCCACACAACTTTTAAATCCCTCCAATGATGGTGACTCCACTACTGCCCTGGGCAGCTGTGACAGGGCTGGACAACCCTTTCAGTGAAGAAATGTTCCCTAATATCCAACCTAATCCTCCCCTTGAATGACTTGAGGCCATTTCCTCTGCCACATCATGCGACCTCATTCCATCCCCCTCTGAGCTGTGTCCGAAAGACAACCAGAGATGAGAAGAGAAACTTACGCCATTTCAGAGACCCTGTTGTCAAAAAACTCCAGATCCATAGTAAAAATTCTCCTGGAGTCCTTCAAACTGGGACTGCTCCCAGAGAAAACTTTCTACTGTTAATGTCACTACTGTGTTAATTAGAGACCTCTGACTGCAGCTGAGACTGCCCTGGACATGGATGTGATGCTGGGAATATGGATATGGCCTGGGGATGGAGCAGGGCACATCTGAAGCTGACCCCATATCCACGTGCCAATACCAAATACTCTATGCCCAGCATCCATCAGGGTGACGGGGAACTGATGAAGTCATTAAGCCCAAGAAGAACCTCATTAAGAGGGTAATTTGTGGGAATTCGAGTTGTTTCTCACAGTGCTAAAGTAATTAGGATGGAATAACAGGCTGCACCAAGGGCTCTTCCTCTGCTGTCCATCAGGAGCAGGATGAGCAACAGCACTGCCCAGATTTCCATAGCAGAGACAAAAAAGATAGGATGGGGTTGTGGGGGTTTTTTTCAGAAGATGACAAAAATATCACCTCCCTTTCACAATTCCCCAAGCAGGGACAGAGGCTGTGCAGGCACCAAGAAAGGACCCACAGCCCACAAGACGCAGAGATTTGGGGATTTCAGCTCTCATCTGGATGGAACAGCATCCCTCCAAAGGGATGGCTTAACTCTAACTCCCAATGCATCCTACCATCCATCATCCAGGGACCATCATCCAGGGACCTCTTGACCACATTATTTGAAGCTGAACAATAACTGATGGGTTCTCCTGCTCCCTGAATCCCCCCTCCAGCCCCGCACCACATCCATAAACCACCACTTTTCCGTCCTCTCACCTTCCCACTGTCATTGCCAGGAGGTCAGACAGCCCAAGGAGGAGGATGCTTGGAGGAAGTAGTAATAGCATTGAGAGAACAAATTGATGCAGCTGGAGGAAGCAGGCGGGCGCCCAGATGGGGCTCACAGGCTGGATGCAGAGCTTGGCTTGTGTCTGGTTTCTCCAGTTGTACCAATTTAGGCTAATAAAAGCCATTACCTCTCCTCACCAGCCCCACCTTTCTCCAGAACTGTGGAAATTGCAGCCCTCCCTGTTGGAAAGACAGAGCCCACAAGGCAGTCAAAACCAATTTCTCTTTCAAAGGAATCAAGTAGGGTGAAATTGCCCATTGGGGTCTCAAATCAATTGTGCCGATGCACGTGAATGATCCTCGCATTCTGCTTGCACTGTGTCAATGTGCCACAGGCAAAATCCTCTTGCTCAGTGCTGCATCCACCTGGACTTCTCCAGCTCATGTCCAGGGCTCTTCAGAATCCCTTTGCAGGCATGAATGGAGTCCTGGACTACTGGCATGGCCACGCCTGGACTCCTCACCCCTTGCTCCCACAAGCCCGTATGCTCATGGGAGCATCAGATAAGAGAAAGCAGGATCAGTTCCAGGGCAGGAATTGGAGGATAATCCCTAGGGTCACATAAAGCTGGATTTCTGCTCTGTGAGAAGAAGGACTAAGGTGTCCAGAAGGAGTTGGAGACCATCCTTCAGCTCTCCACCTGTATCCACCCTGAGACAGAACCCTCAGCAGCACGTGGTGGGTTTGGAGCTGGTTGATGGCGAGGACCTGACCATGGTGGGATTTCAGGATGTCCCACCAGGCTGGCTGTTCCTGCAGGGGTGGGGAGTCCCATGCTGTGCAGCAGGACATTTTGGAGCTCACTCCAAGATCCGGCATGAAGCTGAATTCCAGCTTGATATCTCAAATTGTGGGGTATCCCTAAAACATGTGATGACCCATACCATTGATATCTGCAAGCTGTCTTAGCCGGTGCCTCAGCGTCCCCTAAAACCAACCCCGTGTTCAAGACTGGGAGTGGCACCACAGAGAGCAGTGTTTCCCACAACAGCACAGGGACACAGGGGAAGTGAACCCCGGCATCAGGGATGGAGCATCCTTGCCCCGGCACAACCCCATTGAGGACACGTCGTGTTGGGGGAGCCAAGAGCCCCCCTCCATGGGTGCTGGGAGCTGCAGGTTGACTTGGGGCCTCATGAGCAACTTGACCACCCCACAAAGCTCAGACCCTGTTTTTCCTATACCCACAGGACCTTTTTTCCATCTGCCGAATTCCCAGCCTGCTGGAAAATGTGACTGCCATGGCCTTAAAGCCAGTTAAAAGGCTTCAAGTCATTACTTTTGAAAATGCCACCATGCAGAGCTCGGAGCCCAGGACACAGTGAAAAGCATGGCTTTCCTGATCTTCCTTAGTCAGGTTTGCTGACTTAAAGTGAAATAGAATATTCCTGGGAAAAATGGGTGGCAAGCAGCATGCCAGAGCATATGGGGTGACATGGACCTCAATCATCCCATTCTGGCAGCATCCCAGCAGGGATCTGGGGGCTGATCCAGCTTCTCCCCACCTAAAAACCAGCTCCCCCAGTCCCTCATCTGGGCTGGGAAACTGGGGACAAATCCTAGTCCAGGGATACAGCAGTGGGAGATCCTGCCTGCTCAGACTGAGCCATGCTGTAGCCAGGATGCTCAGAGGGAACTCTCTGTGTACTTTTATAAATATATATGTATGTCTGTCCATAGCTGTATGAAATTAAAGTGACCCCATGGCCTCCCATCACATCTCCCACTACAGCAACTGCTCCATGCGTGATGGAGCTGAATCTGTTGGATCCACAGCATCTCACAAAGTACTTCAGCTGCTATTTCCAGCTCCAGCCCTCGGGATTTTGGCCTTCCAGTGGCATTTCTGTACAGGAACCCTGCTTTCTGAAAATTAAAATAATAAAGTAAAATAAAATTGGATATAGGAAGCAGTTTCCAGCTCTCTTGTGACTCCTAGGCACCAAATATGAGCAGGGTCTGGCTCAGGGGGGAGGTCTGGGGAGTGATGGAACTACATCTAAATTTACTCTTTATTTCCCCGTGAGGGTGGGGAGGCCCTGGCACAGGGTGCCCAGAGGAGCTGTGGCTGCCCCATCTGTGGAAGTGTCCAAGGCCAGGTTGCACATTGCGGCTTGGAGCACCCTGGGACAGTGGAAGGTGTTCCTGTCCATGACGGGGTGGAACTGGATGGGCTTTGAGGTCCCTTCCAACCCAAACCATTCCATGATTCTACATTCTAAGTTCTAAAAATTCATCTCGACTTGGAAAACTCACCTTTGTGAACCCCCAAATCCCTTTAGCTGAGATTGTTTGCAAGCCCTAGTCACCAAAAACCTCTTCTGACACCAGTCATCAAGATATAATTTTATTTTAAAAGCCTAGCAGTTCAAATTCTGGCCCAAATTGCATTTGTAATTTAAATGCAAATGAGAATTTAGCAAAAAAGCTACAAAAATGGGTGTTGGAGCCTGTAACTTTGCTCTGGCTTAATGACACTTTGGATTTTAAGGTATTTATCACTTCTACTGTGTTTCTGAACTCACTTCTTTGAGTTCCCAAAGAAGGGGAAACCATAAAGAGCACAGAGTGGATGTGAAAACCGGATTTCCAGCCGGGGAGTGTTGTTTAGCCAGGGCATCAGTGCTCCAGCACCACTTCAGGACCCCACTCCATCACCCAGCACCCTGGGAAAACTGAGCCAGGCACCGACTCTGGTGATTTCACGGCCCAGTTAAACCAGCAGTCAGCCCAGCTTAATTATGCAGCAACCTGTGCTGGCACACGGGAGCTGCCACACACCTACCAGCTATTTCCAGGAACCTTTGCAGCCCACAAACACGTGTTACTGCAGGAAACATCCTTTCCCCCATTTTTTTTCTTTAATTAATCCACCAAATAATGAACCCTGATATATTGGGCACACCTGTAATTAATTATGATGATGCCGGTTTCTTTGTCTGCAAGTTTAGGCTGACTTTGGAATTGCATTAATATGCAGAAGGAAATGAATGGATCTGGCTTTCCTGGGGAGGACAGGAGTGAGATCTGCCACCTTCCTCACCCCAGAGCAGCCCGGGATCCAGGCTCTCAGCCCTACAGAGATGCTTGTCTTGCAATTCATCATTTAACAGGAAAAAAAAAATCACTATGAATAATTCCTAGAGGATTCTTTTTCTCCTTTCAGAGTTACAAATTCTGCTTAATTTGTACTGTTTTATTCCCTGAGCAAATGGGGTCAGAAGGAACATGCAGGGAGGGGATGGGGGCCGGCTGGGATCTTGTGGGAGCACTGGGGCTCCTCCAGGCAGGGATAGAGCCAGGATCCCCTTCCCCACCTCCCAAGGATTTCATGAGCCATGTGAGACTTTCCTTATTTTTGGCCTATTGTAATGGGAGAGGAGCCAGGACTTCAGCAGTTTGGGGAGGGGGCAGAGACACTCCCACATCACTATTTCAGCCCAATTCTCATCCCAAAGCGACCCAAGACACTCTTCTACCAGGAGCCACACCAGAGCACTACACACCCCAGTTATCCTGGGATATACTGGCCAGGTACCAGCCTTAATGATGGGATTCAGGAAGAGACAGCCCAGTGCAATGACCAGACTCTGTCACTTGCAGACCCATCATTAAACCCCAGCACAGGCAGCTTGGCTATAATTAAAGCTTGTTTCCTCTTCCAGGCAGGACAGAACAAGAAAACAATCTCAGTATCCTCCAAAACCTCCTGAAGATGCAATTCCCTCCCTGCAGATCCTGCAGTACCACTGCATATTTTTATAGGCAGAATTTTTATATCTAGAACAGCAACATGTTAACATGAAAAAATTCCCTCACAAACACACAAACCCTGCAAACATCTAAAGGTTTTTTTATTCTGCCCTCAAAAGAACCTCACAGCACCAGGCCTCATCCTCCATGGATGCTAAAGCCCTCAAATTCCAGTTTCCCAGCCTTTGTCTGTAAATCAAAAGCCTTTTATGCACTTCCAATAGCAACAGATGGAGACCAGAGTGTGGGATTGGAGCTGCCAGCTGGGGGTGAGGGAGGGTCTGGAGGTGTCAGCTCTGGAAAATCTCCACCATGGACTGAGGCTGGATCCTGATACAGCCAGGGGTTCACTCCACAAGATCCAAATTCTTCCTCATCATCCTCAAAAAGCTCCCAATTCACTCTGTGAGCACAAAACCTTGTTAAAGAGGCACTTCCCTTTCCTCAATTAAGCTGTTTTCCTTCACCCACCATCTCCCCCCCTGTGTGGGGGCTCATCCTTCCCCCAGTTTCCAGCAGCTTCCCACTGAAGTGTCACTCTGGCTCCCAAGACAACAACCGATTCATCAGTTCTGAATATTTTAAATCTTATTGTTCTCCCCCAGCCCTTTTCCCTCCTGTTTCTTGAAAATACCAACAAGCTCCTGTCATGATCCGATTATTAGGTTCTTAGAAATACTTCTGCCCGAATTAAGGTGCAAACGAGACCGTATGCCAGTCAATAGCATGGGTTTTATTTGATAGTAAATATGAGAGAGAGAGAGAGAAAGAGAAGAGAAAAGGAGGAAAAGGAAAAAAGGTTGAGGGGACAGAGAATTGACAGAGGCAGAATAAAAGAGTATCACTGCTCCGTGGGTCCCACTGGCATCCTGATGATTCTCTCCTGCCGGTCTTCTTGATGGTGAAGGTCCCCCGAAAGCCCAGAGTGCCCTGGGTTAATATACCCTCAAGCCAGGGGGTGATGTCTAGGCATGTCCCCGGAGTTTGCCATTGTCTCTTGCAACAGACTTTGGATCTGTTGCATCACATGTGGTCCTGTAGCGCAAGGCATCTGGGGGGGTGCTTTGGGGGGTCTTTGATGGTCTNGTTTGTATAGTTGAGGATGGATGTTCAGTACCTCTGGCCAGAGGTTATGCCACACACCCCAAAAATCTCCTCTCCCCCACCGCACTCGGTTGGCGGGGGAAGTTTGTAAGCCTGGCTTCTGTGAGCTGTGTTCCCCCCCACCCCAAACTCAGCCGGGCATGATTCTCTCAGCACAGCTGGTGGCTTTGGCCTTTTGGGGATGCATACCTTTTCCCCCAGCCTTGTTTGGTTCAGGTGATTGAACAAAAGGGTTTTCCCTTTATCTAATCAGCAACTTGACTTTCAGTCCAAAGTCCCAGTCTTCAGGGAGGCATCTCTGGTTGTTGCCTGTTGTAGTATCAATGTTTGAGGCATGAATTATTTTCAGTCTCTGACAGCTCCCCATTCACAAAGACATATTTTCCCCTTTTCAGGAACAGGATCAGCCCCTCAAGGATGGGTACAATCCCATGCCATTTGGGAATGATCTGGGTTTTCTCTGCACCTGCAGGAGCTGGAGCAGGGAATTGCATTGGCTTGTGGCAGGATCCAGCCCTGCGGTGACCACACAGTGGTGCTACACCGATCCTGTTCCTGCTGCAAGGAATTGCCCAAACATGGGAGATAGGTGCAAAAACCTGCCAGTTTTGGGGATAGGGAGGAACTGGGAGCACTGGGATGTGGGGTCTAGGCTCCCAGCTCCCTGGCAGCTGAGGCTGCTTTTGGATGTTGTTTCTGGGAATTAAGCCCAAGAAAATGAGCAGTTTCTCCATCAAGCATCCAGCAGGTCACATTTCATGGAAGACCATCGAATGGTGATGGTCCCCAGGGAGCAGAATTAGCCACGGGATTAGAGAGTACTTGCCCATGGCTCAGCCTGCAGTGATGGCAAAATATGGGCTTGATCCCTGGCAATTAAACTTTCCCCATGGGCCCACACCTCAACTTCACACTTAGAGGGAAAAGTAAAGTCATTTGCAAGCCCAGGACTGCAACCACCAACACAAACCCACCTGATGGGAGGGGGATGCCCCCCGTTAGTGCTGGACCTGCTGAGGCCATCCCTGATTGTAAATCCAAGATCATCCCACACGGGAGCAGCAGAGCTGCCGACAGCCTGAGCTGCTCGCCGTGCCCAAAGCCCATCCCTGCCCGGAGGCTCATTAAGGAACCAACTCCTGCCCAAATGAATTAAGTGTAAACACGACCCGGGACTCCAGTCACACCAGGATGTGGGAATTTGCCCGTAGGTTCCAGTCTCCACATACGTTTCTGGTTCGGCTTCAGCTGGGAGCACCCAGCAGGGACATGCCAGGATCCTTCCAGCTGTGCCACGGGCTTGGTTGTGTCCCTGAAGACCCAAAGACACCAGGGGTGACCGGTCAGACAGGCAGGGAACTACATAGAAGGTGACAGAGGCAACAGGGACCATCCCCTCTCCCAGTGCCGTAACAGCTCCCAGAGCGTTCTCCTGCTGCCATCCCGCGGCCACATCCCCCCACGGCACAGGATACCCAGACACTGCGGGGACCCCTGAAAGCAGCCACCCATCCCGACTGTCCCCAGGAGCCACAGCAGGTCCCACAGAACTGTCCACCCCTTCAAAGCACACGAAAAGCCTGGGTTTATCAAAACTCCGTTTATTCCAAAATGCTAAAAGATGAGTTTTTTGTCCTTTCTGCCTTGATTAATCAACCAAAATACATTTTCTTTTTTAAAAAATCCAACCCCTTCTGAACCATTGTATAATCCCAGCCCCCCTTCCCCCCCCCCCCCCCCCTCTATTTTGTCAATTTACTCCTTNNNCTCATTGATTGCTATAATTTAGCTCTTCACAGGCCCCTCCTCACTCCAGGTACCTGGAAGGCACCTCCTGTAAAGAGAGGATGGGGCAGGCTGGGCACAGGGAGCAAGACCAGTTGGATCAGGGAGGCGACAGGGAGGAGTCCTGTTGTTTCCAGCGGCTCCATGCATAGCTGGGGTCTGGGTGTCTGCTCAGCAAGGCCCTAACAGCAAATGAAGCTTCTTCCTCAGCAAGCGAAATAGAAAAAAAAAATAAAACAATAACAGTGTTTCCACCCGTGGGATGGATTTGGTTGGGTTTCTGAAGGCAATGGGAAAGCGGAAGTGGCCAGGACTGCAAAAAGCAGTGCTGGAGGTGGCTGCTCCAGGCCATGGGGAACAGGGAACCTGTTCCTGGCCTCACTGCCTGGGGGGGTTCAGCTCAGATACTTGAGGGATGGAAGGAAGCAGCCCTTCCCTTTCCCAGCAGTCACAGTGTGCTAGGCATCATCCAGCAGCATTCTCCTTCACCACGCAGAGTATCTCTGCAGTAGCCACAAGTGCTGGATTAGAGGATAGAGCTCCCTGGGAACATTGCTGTTGGACTGAGATCCCCCTGGAACAGGCTCAGAAGGGTTTGGTGGGTGGCAGCAGACAAATC
This sequence comes from Orthonyx spaldingii, assembly GCA_013397795.1. Lineage (NCBI taxonomy): Eukaryota > Metazoa > Chordata > Aves > Passeriformes > Orthonychidae > Orthonyx > Orthonyx spaldingii. The sequence goes on along the minus strand of VZTJ01001727.1, from coordinate 237,386 downwards.
CAGGCCAGAGAGGTATAAGATATTTAGGTGAAGGGGGTGGAGGAGCATCCAGATGTGGGGAACATGGGGACCTCAGGGAGACTGATACCCAAATCTGATTGCAGAGTGAAGAACAAGACCCTCAGCTTTGCTGGGCCAGGAAATGTTAAAAAAACAGAAGACAGGAAGTGGAAATCCATCCAGGCACAGAACTGGGATCAGTTTAGGACCAAGCTGACCCGGGGAGCTGACAAAGCACCAGGCACCACGGGAAAACAGACACACGCTTGCAGGGAGAACCCATGGACATCCCTGTTCCAGCCACACAGGTGCTGCTGGGCCCAGCTCCATGAGCCTCCTGCCCTTCCCAGGAAATTGGCTCCCCAAACCAGGCAGAAGCTGTGGGGGGCCTGGGGGTGCCGTGGTCCTGCTGGGCTCAGCCGCGGTGTCGCTTCATCAGCTCTGCTCCTTGTCACTGACCAGCAGCACGGTGTGCTGGCCACCACTGGACACAGCCAGCACCCGCCGGTTCTCCAGCTGCTTTCCCGTCATCTCCACGGGGCTCCACACATCATCCTCCTCCCCGGTGCCCAGCTGGTAGTTAGTGCCCATTCCCCAGGCAAATGCTCGTCCTGCAACAGAGTTGAAGCACATTTTGAGTTTCTAGTGGTTGCACAATGGGAAGGGAAGCCAGCACCCAAACCCAAGGGGACCCCTGCACCCAGGCAGTGAGTTTCTGTGTCAGAGACACAAGCCGGAGGAAGAGGAGGAGCACTTGCAATTCAAACAGATGTTCCACCACAGAGCCAAAGCACTTTTATCCCTTTCAGGGAGAAAACTAAACCCACAGCCCACTGCAAACCTTCCTTTCCACAGACACTGCACACAAGCAGATGCAGCACCAGAGCATGGAGGTCTGGCAAGAGCAGGGTTGGAGAAGAGATTGTCAGGCCAACAACCCCCTCCTGGTCAACACCACATGACCAACCCTGTTGCCATGGGCCCACAAACACTTCTGAGCAGCCACTGCCCAGCTGCCCCCAGGTGATCGGCACCAGGACCTGGCTCCAGTCCCAGCCCAGCTGGCAGTGTGTGGTGATGGTGTGCTGGGCTGGATGGGGTGATGAGAGGTGAAGAAGGTACAGAAGGCAGCGTTCCCAAACCCTGGCACTCACCATCACTGCTGACAGCGTAACCCACTGACGCTCCGCAGGCCACCGAGGTGATGCTGGGCAGCTCCGGGATAACTGTGGGGGTACTTTTCTCCTCTGCCCCTGTCCCAAGGCCTAGCCGGCCATACTCTGCCCTGCCCAGACTGTAGGCTTTACCTGGGGCACAGCAGATACACAGGAGAGGTGACTTGAGGGGGGCAGAAGCTGCAGCAGGGCCACAGCTGGACCCTCTTCCCAGGTCCGACTCCTGAAGGAGCATCACTCCTCCATTCCACACCCTGAGACCCAAGCAGAAGGGGCAGGGTGGGATAGAGACCCTTGAGATCCCCAAAATCAGTAAGGTGGATAAGTGCAAGAGCAGAGTTCACACCTGAGTCCAGGTTCGTGTTGTCAGCTTCCCTTTGCTGCAATCTCACACCAACCTTGTTGCCCTGAACAACGAGGGCTTGGAGAGCTCCAGCACATACATCACCCTCATCCCAACAGCCCCTTGGCCAGGATGAGGGCCATGGGATCCCCCCATCTTGCTCTGACTCCCAGCCCACCTGTCACACTGTCACTCACCCTCGGAGTCCACGCAGACCGTGTGGTGCTGCCCGCCAGAGAACCCAACCCAAGACTTGGTGGAGTTCTTGAAGCACGTGAGGTTCTGCGGGGAGAAGCAGGGCTCGGTGTCCTGGGTCCCTGCAGGGTGGGGACGTACAAACCCGGGCGGATCAGGTCCAAGGGCACGAACAGCCCAGGCCAGGCTCTGGCACTGAGCCATCCACCCTGGGGCTCACCCCACCAGAGACCAATACAGACCCCCAGCCCCAAAATCCAACTTCTGCTCAAGCCCAGCGAGTGCAGGGGCTGGGACCTAAACCAGAGCTATGCAGGGTGAACCCCCATCCCCATTCCCAGCTCCGGTGCATGCAGTGTTTATAATTTAGGGCACCCAGCAGCTTCCCCCACCACACCAGGGCAGCAGTGGACTGGCAGGAAATCTGGAGGGACACAGGTGAAGCTCACCCAGCTGGTGGTAGTTCGAGAGGCCAAATCCATAGATGTGTCCCTCCTGTGTGACAGCGAAAGTGAAGTACGCCCCGCAGAAAGCATCCTGGAAGCGCATTTTGCCTCTTCTCCCCTTTCCCCTGACAGGGACAAGCTGGGGGACCAGCAGTCGCTCTGGGGGCAGGAGACAAGGTGTTACACAAGGACTAAGGATTTACACCCTCTTCCTGCATGTAAGGATCTGGCTCACTGCACTTAGGTCACTGATTACACAAAGGCCCCTGAGCATTAGGAAATAGGTCCCTTTGCTCCACTGCAAAGGGCAGAGCTGGAGCCAAAGGATGCAGCTCTGAGAAGCAAATCCACTCACGCAGCCCCTTCCGTCCTCCTCGGTTGGCAAACAGTGCTGGCACTCTGCCCAGCTGGCCCTGTTCACCACAGCCACATGTGAAGAGGTCGCCGTCCACTGTCAGCATCACCAAGTGGTCATTCCCTGGGAGAGGAAGGAAAGAACTCATGGACAAGCCCTGGGGGCTGAGATCCCACAGGTAAACCCCAGCTGCACCAGCTTGCGGGGTTTGCTGCACTGGATACCTCAATACTAATTGCATCACCACCTAAACCTTCAGGATCTCCCTTTTCCTAATCCCAAGAATTCAAAGCAGTTTTTCTGGGAAGGTATAAGGACACAGGTGTGCCCCAACCTCCCCTGGGCCCTGGACAAGCTCCCTGGCTGCTGTGCTCAGCTTCCCCAGGCCTCATTAGATGGTAAGTCCTGTGGCCCCACAGGGTCACAGTTCAGGCCACCCCTGGAAGGCATTCTACATCAGACTGGTCAAATATTAACTCATTATATTAATCTGTTTGGGCTAAAAGGTCTGTTCCCTGGAGAATCAGAGATGAACAAGTACACCCTTGTACTGGGCTCGGAGCAAGACAAGAGGGAGGAAAAGGTCATGGACCTTCCGGACCTTCCCCAAGGGTTGTGACAGCCTTGTGTACCTGCCTGACCCGTCACACCGCAGCACCCTGTTCACCTGAAACTATTTTAACAACAGGCGCATCGAGCTGGAGCAGCAAAGGAATGGAGCTCGTCTTCATGGGCTCCAGCAAGCCAATCACTCCATTGTTATCCTGAGTGGAGAGAAAGACACAGGGATGAGCCATGGGAGCAGCAGACACCAGCGGAGCTTCCAGCATCTGGGGAATCAGCATACCCGGAAGGAGCCCCAGACAAAGACCCTGCCATCCTCAGTCAGCGCGGCCGTGTGGCTGTCCCCCGCCGACACCTGCACCACCTTCTCCTGCAGCTCCACTGGCCCTGGAGAGGTCTCAGACCCTTCAGCCGAGGTGTCGCGTCCCAGGGCACCTTCATCATTGCAGCCAAAGGTGTAGATCTGCAGATTGTGTGCAAGTGGTCAGGATGGGGCCCAGAGGGGCAACATGCTGAGTATGAAGTCAGGGAACAAAGATTCACCAGGCTGAATTATCACAGAATCATGGAATGGTCTGAGTTTGAAGGGACCTTAAAGTTCATTTCATTCCATTCCCTGCCATGGGCAGGAACACCTAACACTATGTCAGTTTCACCACCCTCACGGGGAAGAATTTCTTCCTAATATCACATATAAAATGGCAGTGTCACCCATCTACTCTCTGCCAGTGTGAAGCCATTCTCCCTTGTCCTGTCACTCCATACTCTTGTATTGTCCTCTCCAATTCTCCCGCAGGCTCCCTTCAAGTCCTCCTTTTGATGCCCTAAAATTTTGTGGTCCATGTGAGACCATGCTCACCCGTGGAGCTGCAACAAGATGAAGGCAGAGCAGTGGCTGATTCCGACCCCTCGCTCCAGAACACATCCCAGAACTCACTGCACTCACCTTTCCCGTCTGGCTGAGGCACACTGTGTGCATCCCTCCAGCTTCCACCTGCACCACCATCTCCGGCAGCATGACGAGAGCTGGCTTCTTTCTCTCCATGATGTCCTCACCCAGGCCCAGCTGGCCGACATTACCCTGGCCCAGTGTCAGCACCAGCCCAGGCTGTGAGCGGTGTGATGGGTGGCTGACTGCAGGGTAAGAGGGGGAGAAAGAATATGTGGAAGTACAACCTTCCCAGTAAAGATGACCCCTGGGAAAATGGAAGGGAAAGTCCATGGAATTTTTCTTACTTTTAACCTTCTTCCTCTCAGGAGACTCTTCTTCTGGCACTGGGTTCTTCGCACTGCGTTTTCCCGGCATCTTGGAATCTAAACACCAAAAAGAGCAGGTCAGGGGTTACCCACCAGGCTGTCGCTGTTTCGGGTGTCCCCTCGCACCTTAAAAAACCACCTGAGGGACTGGTAACTGAGTTGGGAGTTGAACACCGATCCCTTCTCCTACTCCGGGAAAATGAAATGTTTTTTCCTTGTGTGTTTTATCTATACTCCCTACCTCATGCAGACGTGAACCTCTCCAGATTTCAGGTCCAGGCAGACGAGAAGAGAGGGAAGGGAGAAAAGGAGAAGAGGAAAAAGAAGGGGGAAGGGGGGAAAGGAAAGCGAAGAATCCGAGCCGAGCCATGTCGCGTCCTCACCCACCGTTCCGCACGGCCCGAGCACCACCCCCC
>VZTJ01001727.1:211734-228692 GCA_013397795.1 Orthonyx spaldingii | reverse complement strand
CCAGATTTTTTTTTTTTTTTTTTTTAACAAACCTGCATTTAGGAAGAATTTTTCTCTCAGAAGAGAAATACCATCTTTTTAAGGTCACTTTTTAAACCTACTCTTACCCTCCTTTTGACCCACATAGTGAAATTATCCAGTTTCCAGTAGGTTTAGCTGTAAAAATGAGAAAAAGGCAAGCTTCAACCCCGATTTGGGAGAGTAAAAAACATCTGAGAGAAAGCCACAATAAAAAGGATTGACTACTCTCACAGTTTCCCCAAAATAAAAAGTTTTAAAAAGGCAACAGTCATTTTTCCTGGTTCTGTAATTTGTTAAACAAGCCTACATATCTCAAGAGCTGTTATTAAGATCACAACAAGTGTGAGAGAGTGCAGAGCAAGTGTTTTATACATCTGTTGGGATTATTTTTCTTTTTTTTACAAAAGGATGCAGCATATGTTAATATCTATACACTTCCCTTCCAGGACAACAAACCATTGGTCAGCAGTGATTCAGGGCATTAAGGACATGACAGAAACAAGCAAAACTCCCCAAAAATAACGAGTCCCATGTCAGTTGTCTGCCAGGGTTCTCTGTACACAGCTAATATACACACATGTGCTCCAGAGCACATGCTCTCCTCAGTTTCCCAACAATAGAGCTGCCTTTTTTTTTCCTCCCTTCCTCATGGAAAGGAGGCGGAAATGAGGAACTGCATCCCCAACACAAGTCTGTACAACTGGGGAAGGAAGGGGTCGTTCCCCTGGGCACAGGATCCTGGCAGAGTCATATTGCTGAGCCACACGAGGTATAGTGTCAATTCCAGCCTGATGGCATGAGAGATGTGTTCGTTCCAGTGAAATGCTACATTCAGACAGGATTCCCCTTCCCTGGCCGAAAGCCCTTTTCTGGATATGTTTTGGAAGGCAAATCTTGGAAGAGCCGAGGGTCCACCCTCACTGCATTGCTTAGGAGAGGGACGCAGAGAACTTCCAGCCCTCCCAGATTTCTTGCTCGCTCCTTGCAATACTACGGTCGATGGTACCTGAAAGCCAAGTGAAAAATCTGAGTGTCATCCTTGGAACTCAGGTTAAATGGTTACTTGGGCCCTACAGATGGCCAAAGAGAGTAAACTGAATTATCGAAGAACTCTCAGCCCTCAGGGAAGCTGTTAACATCAAACAATTTCACCTCCTGTGCTCTGCACTCAACTTCGCCATGCAGAGCTGGAAGGAAAAGAGTCACTTGGGCCATGATTCAGAGGTGACTACACAAATAACATTCAAGGTAACTCATTAGCAAGGTGTTTTGTGGCTGTGGCTGCACAATTCTAGCCCCAGAAAAGCTCACTCCAGCTGCAGCTTCACACCCGCTTCAGATACATCCCAAACCAGCCACTGGTCAACTCTGAGCTTCCAGGGTGGAAGCCCCAGTTCAAGGAAAAACAACCCACTTTGTGTCTGCTACTGCTCCAGTCACACCCCACGGGACATTCAATCTCCAACTGCCCCACAATTTTCCTAAGGTTTTGGAGTTTTGTGCCTAAGCACTGTCCTTGCAGCATAGCTCTGACAGCTCCAAGAAGACCGAAACTCTTAAGTAACACATTCTCACCTGGTGAACTGCTTGCTCTCCTCATGCACTTCCATTTCACAGCTCTTAAACTCATTCAGCTCCTTCCTGATGGCCGCCTGCACAGAGAGGAAGATTTTTTTGGAAAGGGCTCAGATTGCAGCAGCCATCCCAGCTTTCACAGTCCATTAACACCTAGCTGAACTTAATCTGCCCCTCCACACTGTGGGCTGGGCAGTCCGGAGAGGTGACCAGGGAGGACAAGGACAGATGGTTCCCTGCCAGCTTCTTGAGGCTGCAGGGAACTGCATTGCTATGACCAACACCCAGTATCCTTGGTGTGTCCAGAAAAGGGAATGGGGCTAGGGAAGGGTCTGGAGCACCAGGAGCGGCTGAGCGAGGGCAGGGGAGGGCTCAGCCTNGGGGGCGGGTCGGTCACTTCTCCCAGGTAACAAGTGACAGGACAAGGGGAAACGGCCTCAAGTTGAGCCAGAGGAAGTTTAGATGAGATATAAGGAAAAATTTCTTCATGGAAAGGGCTGTGGTAGAATCACCATCCCTGGAAGTATTCAAAAACGTGCAGATGGGGCACCTGGGGACATGGTTTAGTGGTGAACATGGTGGTGCTGCATTAACAGTTGGACTCCATGATCTCCAAGGGCTTTTCCAACCTTAACAATTCCATGATTTTATGATTCTTACATCACTCAGAAGCTGAGGAAGAAGCCATGCTGGCCTTCAGACTGTGCCCACCTGGGCTCCACCTTGCCATGAGGCAGCAGGAAGCACAGCTGGGACAGCACAGGCAGGTGAAGGGACACTGGTGGGCTGGCAGAGGGAAAGATGAAGAGGTGAAGCCAGAGGAACAGAGCAAATCTCCTTGGCTCACACCCTTTTGCATGGGAGACCCTGGTCTGGCTCCCCTTCCCATCTGGGGCCAGGACACTCTCAGTTACCTTGTCTGCTGGTGTTAGCTTTGTCCATGGCTTATCTGCTCGCCGGTCATAGTCTTGAGCATCTGTTACTTCCACATATTCATTAAACCTCAGGATCTTCCTGGCCTGCAGCTCTGCCACTGTAGGCCTTTGGCTAAGCTGAACACCAGCAAAAACAAAGGAGGTTAGTCTGAGCCTTGTCCACGAAGCAGGTCCAGGACTAAGCACCCCAAGCAAAACTAAAACCAGTTCCCTCACTGGGCCTTAACCACAGACACTACCAGATCCTGCTCGCAGCCTGCAATGAAATAGGTAAACCTCTTACAGACTGGATACTCCCATTTGGATCACAAAGCCAGGCTAGGGCAGAACCCAGGCCACACAGTCATGGAGAAGGACACTGAGGGGTTTGGGAACAGCCACTACAAGGGTGAGCCCTGTGTGACACCCCTAAACACAGCTTCAGCAACAGCAACGCTCACACTTCACACCTACAGGCCCTGGGGAAGCTTCTCCCAGCCATGAGTAACAATCACAAGTAACTTGGATATAACAGCTAAAAGCAGCTGTTACTCTGCTCAGCTCACACACTGCTGTTACTTTAGAAATGGATTTTAGGGAGCCTGTTGTGAAGTCGTGGCTGCTGAAGAACTGTGTTAAAGCAGCCAGGCCAGCAAACCTTTCAAGTGTCAGGTGCCAAATTTAGTTCTCATCTCGCTTGTTACACTCGCTGCCAGCTCAGATCTGTCACTGACAAACACAGCCCCGGTGCCAATGGCTCACCATGGCTAACAGTCCACATTCCAAAGTCACTGCAGTCCGAGGGCACTGGGGACACTTACACAAGAGCCCCGTGACTTCCCCCACAGCACGGTACCTACAACGTGCTCATTGCCACCATGCCCGGCAGCCCTGCCAGGTGGCCGTCACCACGGGAGCCAGCAGTACCTTTCTGGTGAGCCTGCGCTTGATCTCGCGCTTCTCAGCTTGACGGTCAGCTTCATTTTTCGCTGCCAAGGGGAAGAAAATCATTTTTCATGTAAGCATCAAGCTTTGAAAAGTGCTTTCTAGGCTTGAACAAAGGACAGTACTGAGCTGGATCAGAATATCTACAGATCTAAAGCCTTAGGACAGGCAGAGAGGGCAGTATAACTCAATACCCTGTGTCACCTCCTGAACTGGCAGGGGCAAATATGCCCCTTACACAGCACCAATGAGTCATTCTCATGTCAAAGATTAATGTCCCTATCACCAAAATATATCCAAGCCACTGTGCAGCTCACTCCTTCACAAAGCTATTATAGTTTAAAAGAAAATAACAGCACAGATAAATATTTTAAATGGAAACTTCCTGAAATGACATTCCCATTTCCTCAAGATGTTTATTTAAAACTTTTGCAGAACAAGATATCGCCAAGAGAAACAGTCCTGACTTCATGATGCACTGCTGCTTTTGAGATCATGCAAGGCAATGCTGTCATGTCTGGAACACAAATAAAAATCCAGCCCAAATAAAAACACCTTTAACAGACCTTGCTGTGTAACAGCAGAGTGAACCAGCTCACACACTCTTCCCTGAGGTGGCAGGCATGGGACAGCTATTCTGTCCCTAATCATATGATCCCAGAATGGGTTTGGTTGGAAGAGACCTCAACGATCACCCAGTTCCACCCCTGGCCATGGGCAGGGACACTTTCCACTATCCCAGGTTGCTCCAAGGCCCATCCAACCTGGCCTTGGACACTTGCAGGGATCCAGGGGCAGCCACAGCTTCTCTGGGCACCCTGTGCCAGGGCCTCACCACCCTCACAGGGAAGAATTTGTTCCTAATATCTAATCTAAATCTCTTTCAATTTAAAACCATCCCCACCTGATAAAGTAAGATGTTAAAGGCAAACTTATGGTATTTCTCAGGACCACCAAACAAGTGCTACTCACGCTGAAGAATGTTCCTCTGTTCCAGTTCTTCTGCAGTTGGTCTCTGACTCAGTCGCCTGAAGAAAAGTGTGACAAGTGCAGAATGTTGTATCTGGTCACTCATCAGTAGCAGATGAAGGATAAAACTGCCTGGTTTCAGTGCACTGGACAGCCTCCTCCACACTCCTCACACACCACTGAGCATCACTGCTGCTATGTTTTACACTCTGCTCAAACAGCTGCTTGGCCACTGGCACAGCTTTGGGAAGGGCTATGGGCTCTCCAGCTCAGAAGCAGCTTTGCAGGGAGCTCAGACAGCAGAGCCTGAACTGTCACTGGCCGCAGCTTCATCCACCACCAGCACCCATCCTGCATCCATCCACACCTTTCTACACCATCGGTATTTCACATGTCTGTAATTCTTGAGATTTTCCCCTCCCAGTCCATTTAACCTCTGGAAACCCATGCATGGAGGTTCAGGGGGTATGTGTGTGGGCAGTGGCAGAGAGGGTGAGGGTAGTGGATAAGCTGAGGTTACGTGCAGGGGCCTGTCAGGGGGATATTGTTCAACTCCAGGAGGAACTCCCAGCTTTTCTAATGGAGAAGGAACAGCAACACTCAACCTCCCAGCCCTGCTCCAGCTGCTGTGCCCAACCACCCACCCTATTCCAGCACAAGCTGCTTGGACAAGGCACCAACTCTGTCCAATCCCACCTCGCACACACTCTGCTGGCAGCTCGTGCTGAACATCATTATCTGTACCTGATCAGCGTCGTCCCAATCTGGTGACGGATTTCATTCCACTCCTCCTTGCTCTTCCGAGGGAAGACAATCTTCTCCTCCTGTGGAGCAGTTGTGTTCCCCAGCTTTATGGCAAGCGTATCTTTCCTCTTCACTTTGTTGGCCAGTGTGCCTGTGGGAGGGAGAGCAACAGGATGCAGCTCAAGGCTGCTGAGCCTGCCACAGCAATCCCAGCCCTGTGCCCCTGGGAGTTGTGCTTTCCCTGAGGGAGAGACATCCTCTCTCCTTTCTCTTCCCAAGCTCTGCACTGCACAGCAGCAGCAGCCAGCACTCTTGTGTGACACCACATGCGCACGTAATGCTGTCCTACCTGAGGGGCTGGGACAGCACAGGCTGTCACAGAACCATCTGCAACTGAAGGGGTGCACTCAGCAGGTGAGTGCACAGGTTTGGCTGCAGAGCCTTGGAAAAAGCGAGGCAGAGGACATGTGCTACATCATGCAACCAAGAACCAGCTGCTTTGAAGCACTGTGAGAACCAGCACTTGTGATCCAGATCTCAGTGCAGCCAGGCATGAGTTCAGCAGAGCAATAAAAAAGCCAGCTGCAATGTCAAAGCCTTACTGTTATGGCTTTCATCTTCTTCCTCATCCTCATCATCTTTATACAGGATGGGCCCCTCCGAGTCAGAGTCGCTCATCCCTTCGTCTCCTTCCTGCTCCTCTGGGAGGACCTGGGGTACCAGTTTGGGGATGACTGTGACAGACGGCACATCTCCAATATACACACGAGGGCCTGAATTCTGCTCCTCTTCCTGGTCATCTTCTTCCTCTTCCTCATCATCTGGACTAACGAGAAGCACACTATTACACCTCTGAACACACAGCACAGGGGCTGGGCAATATCCCTAGAATCAATACCTCCTTAGCTCTCCTCAGGGAAGCCCAGAAACCAGAGGTGCAAGAGCCACCACAAGATTCTGCACTGTCCCCTCTCTTCAAAGCACAGGGAGCTCTGGCCAAGGAGATGACAGAGGCAGGTTCTGCAGAACCAAAGAGCCCTCTGACCCCACTGCTTTGTGACTTGGAGATTCAGCTCTGCTATAACACAAGACAGTCATTCTCCCCCTTATGTTTTACAAAATGAAAGGCTAAGGAAGGCCACAGATGGATGGAATCCAGGAAATTGTTTGGTCTTGGTGCAGTTACAGACAGTCCAAGCCTAGATTCCTGGCATCAGCCTGCATTTGTAGTCTGGAACCCAACTCCCTTTGTGAGCAATAAAATCCCACAACCAGGGGTAATTTCATGGGGAAGATGCTCTGGCTCTTAAGAGGCTGAAACACAGATTTGGCCAACAGGGAAAATGGTTTCAGCAGAGACCTAAGCCCTGCCCAGAGCCATCCTATGCACCGTCACAGTGCTGCACGAGCTGGGAGAGCCAGCACACATGCAAGGAGTTACTCACACTTTGAGCATCTCAATGGTGACAGGCAGGGACCTTGTCCTGCCCAGGGTGCCGTTGTCTTCTCTGAAGCCATCGTTCTCAAAGAGCAGCGAGTGAGCCCTGTGGGACCCTTCAGGAGGCGGGGTGACAGGCAGAGGGCTAGCCAGAGCCTGCTGGATACGAATGTGCAGCGGGATTTGGGGCAGGCGAGGCAGCACGTGGGGTTCGCCAAACCCTTGCTCTGCCGTCCTCTTCAACACTTCCATGGACCTGAAGTCTTCAGGAGGAGGAGGAGTCTCTTTGGGCAGGTCCAGGGAGCGCGGGGGGTCTAGGACAGGAGTGGAGGTGGGCAGGGCCACACGTGGAGGTTCAGGGGGTACATGGGTGGGCAGTGGTGGCGAGGGTGAGCGTGGTGGATAAGCTGAGGTCACGTGCAGTGGAATCGGTGCGGGGCGACTCACTGTCACTGTCCTGTCATCTGGGGGCTTGGAGGTGACAACCTCTGACGTGTTGTTAGGCAGAAGGCCTCTCTTCAGAGGGAGAGGAGGGGAAGGCTTGGACAAGACTGTACCAGTGGTCATTACTTGGGAAAGTTCGGCTGAAAATAAAAACCACAAAAGCCACAATGTTTAACAGGGCATTTTCCAGATATCATTCACCAGTGTGGAAAGAGCAAGGCAACGCACTCAGAGCCTTGGACTAATCAGTCTCTGCTGCATTTTACTGGAATGTCATACCACAAAGAGCCAGGTTGCAAGGCTCTAGTTTGTCCTTCCTGCAGCAAAGGTAAGACTTAGGAGAGCAGCCAAAAACAAGCAGGCTGAGACAGGTTTGTGCATCCTGCTTCTTCAGAGAGAGCTGAATGGCACCAGTCCTTGAATGACAGCACAGGAGCCTGCCCAGGAATGCAGTTATGTGGGCATTTTATGGCTGTATTTACAGCATAAAAGGAATCCGAGACATCCAGGACATCCCAGACTCCAGTTGTGTTAACGGCTCCCCTACACATTAAAGAACTTCTTGGAAAGTCTCAAAAAGTCTTAAAGTCTTACTTTTTGCTCAGGGGCAAAAATCAGCAGAGCTGCAGACAGCAGTGTGCTCCCCCATTTCTATTCATCCATCAGACCCCGCCCAAGAACACCCCACTGTCAGCAACTCTTCAGGATGAGGGTCTGCTTTACTCCCTCTGGACTCTGTTCCTTAAGCCCCATAGAAACTCATCTGCCACTACAAAATAACTAGAAAAACTTCCAAAAATACCTAAAAGCCTTTAGCCTAAATATTTGCTGTTTCATGGAGGAGAGAGGAAGAAATGGAGATATGAAAAATGCCTGCACTGGGCAGTCACAGGATCCTCAAACCCCTCTGTTCCCAGTAAAGACTGCTCTTGCTTTAGGAGTTTGCAGATTTTAACATCCATGTATCCGTGGCTTCTCATAGAGGCTTTGCCTAAAGTGGCTGAGACTTGCTGCACATTGCCCTGGAGTGGGTGACAGTGACACACAGGTGTCCTCAGAACAGAGCTGGGGGAATCTGCGGCGCAGACACCACGAGAGGGTGCTGCAGGTGGGAGAGTTTCCTGAGATAAGGCCACATAACTGGAGAGAGGTGGACACATTTTTGAGATGTTTAGCATTTTCGGACTTTCCCCTTGTAGATTAAGGGTCAGATTATGCAAAACACAGAGTCCCCTCAGCTGCCACCCAAGGGACTCCAGTGTCTCCCGAGCAGTGCTTACGCCTGGCAGGACCAGGCTTGAGGCACCTCTGGGTAAGAGCAGAATTTGAAAGGGAGCGAGGAGCTGACAGAAGGAAGACAGAAAGGGCCTGGGTGGTGCTTGAAGCACCCTCCCGAGCCAGCCCGTTGCCCTCCAGTGCAAGACACGCAATGCACAGGCTGGCACAGCCCCTTGTGACATGCCAGCACGGGCAGGCCTGGTGCTCCTGCACATGCTGTGCTGCCTGTGGCTCCTGAAACCTGCTGGAAGCACCAAGCCATAGGGGTGCCACCAAGCTCTGGGAAAGCAGACAGCACCCTGTTCCCTGCTTGCTTGTTCAAGCTGATGCGGACTGAATTCCTACTCCCCAAGTGTTTCCTAAGCTTTATTTTCAGCTGCTGCTTGAGACACCAGAACTGCTCAGGGAATGAGCATCTTGGGGAGGGACAAAGGGGTGACCTGCACAGGAACACCCTTCCCTGCCTCAGGCTGTAACAGCAGCACAAAAAGACACCCCTGCAGTCAGAGCAGGCACCAAAGACCCGTGGAGAGCTCACAAAGCCAATTCCACTCCTGCTGTTCATCCACTGTGACAACACAAGGCTCACACAGCAACACTGCAGCTCCAGCTCCACCCTGCCAGACCAGAGACCTATGGAGCCTCCTCGTCCAGGAGACAAAAGAGAACTGCCTGTTCTCTCCTCCCCTGCACACCCTGCAGGTGCGCCCAGCCCAGCCTACGCTGTTGGGAAGAGGCAGGATGGCTCCGAACAGATGTTGGACACACTGCTGTTTCCAGCCACATTTTTTGTTCCACAAGTACCTCCTGCAATTAATGCTGGGGCATTTCAAATGCCATCTGCAGTGTGTGCAAGCAGCTTAAAGAAAACAAGAAGGTATTTCATGGAGTGCTCAAGCATGGTCAGGCTAATCAAGCTGGTCTGACACACAGGGGTTGTAAACATCATACCAAAGTCACTTGCAAAACCTGCCAGAGCAAGGTGAGCCCCAAGCAGAGAAGAGCCATCTGTCCACACTGAAAGCAGTGGGCCAGGCTACTTCAGATGGCAACTTGCACATCCAGCACCGCCTCTCAAACCACACCTGGGTAACACCTCCAGTTTCTGTGATAACAGTGCAGACCTGTCAGATTGATCTTCCCAGGAGCTTCCCTCCTGATCTGTGCTAACCTCTGCTAACCCTGTCCAAAGATGAGGAGGTGTCTGTGAAAGAACTGCCTGAAATGCCAACAGGCCATGGCTGCATGCAAGTCATCCCAGCTCTCAGTGTTGCATCTTTAAGATCCGCAGAACTCCCATAGAGAACAGAGACTAAATGAGCTTTAAGAAACTCTTGCCAAATCTTCTGCTTAGAAAAGTTAGAGATAAAAACATTCTGTTTTAATTCTCTAAATGGGAAGATTCAGTTCAAATTACAGTTAAGCTGATTTATCCATGGGACAAGACATAAGGACAAGACTCGTATGACAACAGCCCAGCCACAGACCTCAGAGGAGGGGCCTGAGTATAACCAGGGAAGTCTGAATTATCCCTGCCAGCTCCTGGTCTCTGCCCTAAGTGGAAACCACAAGGCCAGGCAGTGACAGTCATGACAGACGTTGTTTGGTGTGATGTGGATTTTTTGCGTTTGCTTGATGGCTTTTTCTTCCAAGAGCAGCTGAAAGAAGGAATTGTCACCAACCACAGTCTCACAAAGCAAAACCTCATCCACCATTCCCCAATGCCAGTTGAATCCCAGCCCCCAGTGAGGCATCAGCTTTCAGACACTGTCTTAGAGTTGACAGAGAATAGGCAAGCAGGGATTTCTTCCTGCAGGTAGTTGTTGGGAACAGACTGGATAGCTCATGACAGAAGACTCCAGCAATTACACTGTTCCCAGAACACGTGTGTCCTGGCTAAATACTGGCAGATCTGAGTCCAAACTGGACTGCTTTCAGGAAAGGTGGTCAGTCATTCATGATGCAGCTAAAAATCTTCCCTTGTGAAGGGAAGAGAGTCTTGGGGCAGTGGCTCCAGAACACCTCAGGGTACACAGACCAGCTTATGGGGTCACTTACCTATTAGTGAGTTGCTATTTCTGTTGACGGGTTTGGGAGGAGGGATGGGAGGTTGTTTGGCAGGAGCTGTGCTGGTTGTACTGGTGGGAGCAATAGTGTTGACACTGGCAGGAGCAGGGATCAGAGTCCTGGGGGCTGGGGAAGGGGCCGCTGTGGAAGTGACTGTCTTTGCTGCCGTGAGGGCTGTGCCAAAGGGGGTAGTTCTTGCAGTGCTGCTGGCAGGCGTTGCATCCTTTGCCTGCGCTTCGTTTGCCTCCTGGGAAGTGGAGGGAGGTCTTTTTGGAGGAAGCAGAGGTTGTCTGGGAACATGTGGCTCCTGAGGTGGTTCCAGTTCGGGCCCAGGGTGGCTGCTAGAGGAGCCTGCAAAGAGAGGCAGCTCAGTTTAAGGCACCAGAGGGCCTAATGAGGGTGGGAAGGATCAGATGAGAATTCAAAACTGGTTCCAGGAGAATGCAAAGCCCTGGTTTTGCACACATCTGGTTTCTTACCCTGCCTCTTTTTTGGTTCCTCCACTGGAACAGGCTTCCTAAGGCTGGATGGCTTTGTGGCCTCTTCCTCCTGGCTGGGCAGGTTACAGACCCTGGGGCCCCCAACTGGGACGGTGTGGCCGTTCTTCAGTGCAGGTGGGTTCAACTTCTCTGGCTCTTCACCATCTGCAAGAGGACGGGAGGAGAGAGAAACAAAAAGAAAACACTCAGAAGGCAGGAGAGGGGAGAGGTGTCTGAGCTGACTGAACCACCATGGAACCACACTAACTTCTCTCTGGCTTCTGAAACAGCTGGTCTTCAGTCACCTTCTGCACAGGACAGCACAGCAACCACCCAACCACCTGGAGCTGTGAGCCTTGGATTTCATTATCAATGAGTAAATCACAGCACTGTATGCCATCAAGGGTTTTTCTTCTCCCTGTCCTGCCCTTCCTCCTGTGTTTCAGATTAGTGCGCCCAGTGCTGCGTTGCAGCACAAGGAAGTTGTAACTGAAGTCATAAACCTCCAGCAGCTTTTGTATCCACCCTCCATCACGGAGCTGTCACCAATTCCCTGCTGCAATGCAGATTCCAACATAAGCCAAGTCACCTACTGCATGTACAGTAATAGACTTCCATAAAGTCTTCAAATTAGCAGAAGCACCTCTATTTTCCTTGTTTCTACCCTGAATTTGGCACAAAAGTCATTGCTCGACCCAAAACATCCGCAAGGCAGATTTCCTCACTTTACCTTTGTTTTAATCAGATTAACCAGCTCCAGAATTTGATGTAGCTCACTTTGACTATGTCTGCTTTTACAAATTCTAGCATGGAATTTCCCAGTGTTAGAAGCAAGACCTCTTTTTGGAAAAAACTCCATCCAATCCAACCCATGCTTAGGAGGGTCCTTAAACTCCTAATCCCCATGAGGAAATACTCCACTGTTCTCTGTAACTGCCCTGACAGGACAAATTTTTGACAGTATTACTCTCAAAAAGACTCAGCATCCACCTCTAAGGAGAAATTGCCCATTTGGACTGATTTTCGACTCAAGAAAACTCGAATAAATACAACACCCATTTGATTAAAAATCTTCTTCAATTCGGTCTGCCATCTCTGAAGGAATTGGAGTGTGTGGCATCCAGGCCCTCCAGCTGCTAGACCCCAGCACACTCTGCTGCTCTGATTTGTGATAATTTATTCCACTGCCCTCCTCACCTTTCTTCTCCCTCCCAAGTATTACCTCCCCCTTCCTAACCTGGTGTTATTCAGAAGCTTCCCAGGATTTCCTTTCCACAAGAAACAGCCTCAGTTCCTGTGAGGAGCTGGCAGACGGCGCTGCCTCGCTCACTCACTGCCCTTCCCTGAAAAGCAGGAGGCACAAACAGCAGCAAGAGGGAATTTCCCCCCCTGCCAGGGCTGAAACTCAAGGGATGAGCCAGAGATTTTAATGGCAGCAACTGCCTCTGGTTATCCAAAGTTTTCAGCAAGGAACACAGGAACAGTATGATCCAGCTTTCCTTACCACTCAATCTTGCCTGCCCTTCTCTGGCAGGAAGCTGCAGCTCCTGACGGCCTCTCACACCACCTCACTCTCAACTTCAGCTCCAGTGACCTTCTTCAAGGACAAGAGCATCCAACGCCATCTTCTTTCCTCACCCTGAGCCTAGTACCCACATCCTGGAGCCCACAGCCTACTGAGCCCCCACCAAAGAAAAGCAAGGCCTCCTCTCCCGGCTTCTCCTCTACTTACACTTCTTTCACCTCTTCATCATCTCAAAGGGTTTCCAGCATCTTTCCCCCCTAAGAACTCACTTAGGAAAATTAACTGACCTTGTACAAGCAGGTTTTTAAACTGCGAACAACTACAATAACCCACCGTCACATCTTATGACTGCTCAAGTGTCTTAAACTCCTGAGGGATTTAGATAATGCGTCTCTAATCTACCCCTCCTGCCAAAACTTTCTGCTCCCTCATGCCGGGGGTTTGCACTTTGTCCGGATTACACCCATCTTCTGTTTCTGAAACCAGAGAAGATGTCTCAAAGAAGAAAATAATTCCACTTCTTAGACAGGCTTCTGTTACACTCATACAGCATGGAAGATCTCTGCCTCGTCTGCCCTCTCTAGTTAGAAGTTTGGTACCCAAAGTCTTTGATCTCTCTTCCAGTTTCACCCTGTGACCTCCCACCTTTATGTACCTGGAAACTCTGCAGTGAGGCACTGACACCCTCAGGGTAGGTGTCGATGGCATCACTACAGCACAGTTGTGTTAAGACTTTCTCTCAGTTTTGCTTTCAGTGGTTTGGTCTGAAAACCACTTTTTCACTTTCAGTTTTCCACTTTCTTAGAATGAAACTTGCACTAGGCCAAGCCTGTCTCTGCAGTGTGTGTCTTGAGGTGGAGTTACACATTGCTCTAAGCCAAGGGCCACACTCCCACCCACGGGAGACAGGGGGCTGCTCTCTTCCCATGCCTTCCTGCCCCCTCCCTTGGATCCACATCACACAAATCCCAGCCAGGTGACTGGATGGCGATCTGACAACTTATTTTGGCAGCATGATCCCAACTCAGAGACATCGAAGATGAAAGAAAAGGGGATAAGACTTCTTAGACAGCAGGGCAAATTTTTATAAGCCTAGTGGTGACTATGACACCATACTATGAAGCATCTCTTGGAAGAAATGCTCCTACCCAAGCAGCTCAGAATTCATCCATTGCTGATTCCTCTTCCAACTTGAGCCCCAGGGGCAGCACCTCTCCCATTTGGAACAGTGGGAGATGGTGAGTGACAGTGTGACAGCATAGGCTGGCAGGACACTACAGGGGATCTGGAGAAGAACACAGAGAGGGACAGGATGGGAAGTGACCACAGCACAGCCCTCCCTCCCTGCAGGAAGGTGTCCCAGACAGGCATTGCAGTTCCTCAGCACCATCTTCCTCACTGAGCAGGCTGCCTTCCTCCCAGAAAGGAGGAAGGGAAAACAGACAAGAGAGAGTATTGAAAAGGGTAAGACATACAGGAATCACTTCAGCAGAAAGCCCTTAAATTTGCCTCCCAAGGGTGACGTTTGGCCAGAGGAAGATCAGCTACACAGACACAGACAGGAGAAGTTCATTTGCAGACTCACCCTGCTCAGGCTCTTCCAACAGAACCCCTCTTTTTACCAGCTCCTCTCTTGGCTTTCGCATAGAAATCTTTCGTTCTAAAACTGATATTAAATTGAAAAAAAGCACTCAGAAAACAGGGCAAGTTTGAAGTTCAAGAGATTTTTTTTTAAGAGATTCTCTAGAGGAAATAAAAGGGCTTCAAATTTCACTGGTTTTGCATGGATTAAGAGGAGAGAGGAGGAACTGCATGTTCAGACCTGCATTTCACACTGCACTGCTGATCATGGAGCAAACTCTCCCTCCCCACAGCTGCTTGGGGAGCTTCCTTGAAAGAAAGGAAGTAATTTGTCTGAAACTACAGCTCCATGGCAAGGTCTTTCTGGAGAGATTGCAGGTACCAGCCCATCACTAAAGTTCCATTTTGGTTCTTAACACGTGTCAGCACTCAGGCTTGTGACAGCAAGCCCTTCTCAGATGGATGGAGGAGGGGACACCCACTCAGCCCCTGTTACTTTACCTTCTGAAGTCTCCTTAAATTTGTCACTGCTTTTCTTTTTCCTCCACTTCCAGGGTTTGAAAATCTTGCCAAAGCTTGAGAACTTGCTTTTCCTCTTTGTAGGAGGTGTGGTGTCACCTGATTCCAAAACATCTATCCCCATGCTAGCATCACCTGGGGCGTGATCCACCTCTTCAGCTGCACAGAAAAGAAGGAAAAGAATAAAGAATTACTTCTACGCTGCAGGTAACAGCTCCCATCTCCCACCAACACACCCCACATTGGGAAATGGCAGCACACGTTCATGCAAAGAAGAGAACAAGACACTGTCTATGGCTCCACTGACCCCTCAAATCAGCCTGAGGAGACACAAGTGGAGTTCTCAACACAAACAGCACAAAGGGAAATTGATAAGGACCCTCCTGATGAGACAAAGATCACACAATCCCAGAATCCTTAAGGTTGGAAAAGACCTCCAAGATCATCAAATCGAATCTGTGACCAATCCCCACCTTGTCACCAGCCCAGAGCACCGAGTGCCATGTCCAGTTGTTCCTTGGACACCTCTCCAGGGATGGGGACTCCACCACTGCCCTGGACAGCCTGTGCCAGGGGCTGACAACTCTTTCCATGAAGAAATTTCTCCTGGTTCTCAGGTCCATCCTGAACCTCCCCTGGCACAACTTGATGCTGTTTCCTCCTGTTCTGTCCCTTGTTCTCTGGGGGCAGAGCCCGATCCCCACCTGGCTGCCCCCTCCTATCAGAGAGTTGTGCAGAGCCAGAAGGTCCCCCCTGAGCCTCCTTTTCTCCAGGCTGAGTCCCCCAGCTCCCTCAGCCACATATTAATTTAATTTTGCAGTGTCACAGCTTTGCCCATGAACACAAACTACTTCCCTACACTTTGTCATCTTCATTTGGAAGCAACTGGTGCTGGACACAAGTCATTACACGAACACAAACACCTTCCAGCCCACTGAGCTGACATTCGCGACTGTCCGCACCCCAAAATCACCAGACCCATTCCAGCAGCTGGATGTGCTAGATTTTCCCCTCTCTGATTTTCCGTCTATAAATAAGGGCAGCAAAGCTGGCAACAAAGCAAAGAGCAACAACTCCACAGGAAAGCGACACAATACAGGCCTGTGCTCCACCTACTGCACTGCAGTCTCTGGAGAACAACACATGAAGGACACAGAGACGGGAAGGGACATGCAAAAAAACCAAACCAAACCAAACAAACCCCACCCCCAACTCAAAGAATCCACTTTTCAAGCAGAACCAGAGCACAAGACACTAATGTGGGGACTGCTGATCCTGCCTCGCCTGATGCTGCATTTTTGGGGTATTTGATGGAACATAAAGGAGCACTTACAATGAGCAGAATCTAGCACTGTCTGCAAAAAAATAAATCAGTGCGCACGAGCTAGATGAAGCCAGCTGGTGCCCACTCCAGGACAGGATTTCCAGAGCCAGAATCCCCCAGTTTCAGCACTAGAGACAGAAGCATTGCAGAGCTCCATGGAAAACAATCCTATGGAGAAGAGAGATGTCCCCCAGACCCACCATGCCCAGCAGGCTGGAGTGTCCTTACACGAACTGCACTGAGGTGTCTTCTTTTGGAGCATCCACGTCAGACATTGTGGAGCTTGGGAGCACAACAGACCTTTCAGTCAACTTCAGACAAGCCTGTGTGACATGCCTGCAGAACAGGCAATGCCCCATAGGTAACAGGAAAGTTCAGCCAAGGATCCCATCTCCTGCTCAGAGACAAAGAGACTGGGAAAAGAATTTCAGGGGAAAGCTGCTTCACACATAGGACAAAGAGCTAATAATGTATCTTCTGTATCCTACAAACCTCCACTGAGGATACAGGCCCTGATGTGAAAAAGCAGATTCCTGTCAACACAGGGAAGAACACATTCAGGACAGAGGCAAAAAAAAAAAAAAAATACTAAAACCAAAACAACCCCACACAAAAAAGCATTGTTTGATGCAGCTTCACCTGCAACCCTGCAGTGCTTTCCAGCCTGAGATCTCAGATCCCAGGAATCATGAAGCACACGTAGCCACAGCCATGGGCTCCTGAGTAGCCCCAGGCCACAGGGCTGGGGACAGGCTACCACTCTGTCACTGCAGGACAGACAGACTCCAATTTTCCAGTCTGAGCAAAAACAGAATGCAGGATCACTGAAACATACGGAAGAAAAGAACAAGAGAGGGAAAACGGAGAATGTTTGAGCACTGTTTGGTTGTACTTTTGTCTAAATCAGCCCCATAACAGAAAGTGCCTCACTCTGAACCAGTCAAAAGCTGATGTCAGCCAATATTTATTTGAAAAAGCAGGATCAATTCAGCATCTGAGATGCTTTTAAATAAAGAAACCAACAACCCTGACTTCATAACAGGAGAGAAATTGGGTGGAAAATAACATACATCATGTCAGCACCGATCTGTGATTTTCTGCAGGGATATGGAGGATGGATGGATGGAAGGGGGGG
>VZTJ01001727.1:163261-211726 GCA_013397795.1 Orthonyx spaldingii | reverse complement strand
AGAAGGCATTTCAAGCTCCCAGAAACCCAAAAGGAATTGACTGCATGTTTAGAGGCACTTTCTTCAGAGACTAGAGCATTAGCCCTGGAGTTGTACATGCAGTTTTAACAAGCAGTATTCACTGTGCTCAACAGAGCATTCCCAAACTTCACCAGGCAGGCACGAGCGCTTGCCAAGCACAGGCTGTAGACTGAATTTGAATCCCAAGTGTCATTGAAGGCATTTCTCTCACCTTTCCAAGGAGAACGGTGCTGAAGGCAGCAGTACCAAGTATGCCTTATATCTATCCCTTCCCTGAGTTGCTCTGAGGAATGTCACTTATGTGGAGCCTACCATCAGGATGTCAGAATGCTGCACTAAGCAAAGTAAGTTATTAAAAGAAAACTCAACCATCAGGTCCAGGGATTAATGAAGAGCTCTCAGCACATTGGGATGTCTCCATTTCGATTTAGAGGGAGAATGACAAGCATTCCCCTGCCACAGTCCCCTCTGAGCAGCCAGGGAGGAGCAGAGGACATGAAAGGAAAAGCCAAAACTGCAGGAGACACACAATACCTCCAACGCAGGAGCAGCTAAGAGCAGAGAGGGTGGAGAGAGCCCACGTGTGACTCTACTCCTGGCATAACCTCTTCCAGCAGCTCTTGCAGCCCAGGTCCAGCTGTCAAAGCAAATACCATCCCAGGGTGGAGTTTCACTGCCAGAACTGCAACCATGCAGGTGAACATAGGAGGTTTCACAAGACCTTCACATCAAGAGTAAATCACTCGGTCCTGCTTCCCTGCCTCACTGCTCCCTCAGCCGTGTAGGCTCCTGCTGAGAGTCAGGTGTTGTCCAACATGGAAACACTCCGTTGGTTTATAATCAGTTACATGCCCAACAACAGCCAGGCAACAGGGGGAGACGGGCACACTAGAACACAAAACTGTCCAAATCATTTCCACCACCCTTTTGCTCTGTGTAGAATAAAACTTGATATGCTACTAAACATTCTGACACCATTCCAACCCACTGGTCACACTGATGCCAGGGAAGCAGTTCCTGATCCGCACTGGGATTCGTTCTCTCCTGTTGTGCAGATGACAGGAGAGCCTGTCCTATCCTTCCACAGCACTCTTCCTTTTCCCATCCCTAATTACCTGAAGGACACTGACATTTAAAGCAGTGTGTTGTGAAGCTATTATGACACTGAGGACTAATGAGTGGGTGGATCAGCAGCTGGAGGTGAGATTTACAGATCTCTATTCAAATAACCTTAGTGTTCAGTGATTGTTCATGTTAGTGCTCACGCTTCCTCCAAAATGGACCTTCCCTTCCCTTCCCAGCCCATTTCCAGCTCAAATCCCCATGAAATGCTGCAGAAAGGACATTTCTTCCATGTGAAGGCAGAGAATCCACCTTGCTGAGGCTGTGCCTCCTCCTGCGCTGCTCTACAAGGTACAGGAGGGACCTGAAGCTGCTTTGTAATGCAAGGGGGAAACCCTTCCTTATCTGAGGCATGCACTGGGAAACCGGGAAGGAACCACAGCGCAGTGCTCGGGGAATGAAATGGGGCAAAAAAAGAGGAACCAGACTTTGACGGGAGGGTGGGAAGCATCAGGAATCTGATATCTTCACCCGACCTGGCCCTTGATCAACAACAAGGCTGTCCAAGAGACCAGCCACGGTGCCAGGCTGGAAAACCCATTTTAGATACATGGAAATGGTTAAATGAGGTCACACAGACCTGGGTGAAGCCAGCAGAGTCCTCGTGAGAAGGTCAAGAGATTCCCAGCTGGCAGGTCTCTCAAGTGACCCCACGCCAAAGTAGGGCCTTGTTTAACCCTTCTGGAAGTAGTAGTTCACGCTTTGGAAAAGCAACCCTGGAGCTGGGAGAGCCCCACAGAGCCCACCCTGAGAGCTGGATGCTATGCTTAATGTTCCAACAGAGCCCTGCTTGAGGAAAAATCAGGAATAAAATATCTGCTGCAACTTCAGCACGTTGCCTGATGCTCCCGGGTGAGATGGCCTGGAACACTAGGAGCTCAGAATCCAGCTGGTCCAGGGACAGAGTGATGCCCCAGCTGCTTCCAGCCAGAGCCTCCTGCCATTTAAGATCTTTTCTCCCAAACACTTAAGCTGTTCTGATCTCATGCCATCCAAACAAGCAGGTGAATTTGAGCTGTTTAAAACAGCAGATTTATGTTAACCCAAAATGTTTAGACTGAAATAATCTAGAGAAACATCACAAAATTGGCACAGCCTGAACACACAAGAACGGCAGGAAGCTCCAGCAGTGCCAAGCAGCTTGGGATGCAATTCTCTATCGGTTTGCCTGGCCAGCTGCAACCATCCCCTGCAAACACGTTTTTGCTCAAGTCTTGCAGTTACATTTCAGGCAGAAAAAAGCTCTTTTCCCACTGCATCTTGTGGTGTGAGTGACCCCAGTAATTTGGGTTTTTTTCCCAAAACAGAGAAACCATTTCAGTGGAAGGAGCTAGAGATCCACAACTGGTCTCACACATCCTCAGCAAGTGGCTGTGGTAATGTGTCACCTGTTCCCAAAGGTCCTGTCACAGGCTTGGGGCTGCCATTCCCATTAAACAGGGTGAAGCTTTCACTTCCACCACTGCTCTCAGTGGGTCAAACCAGCACAGTCAGGATCCATGGGGTCAATTAAAAACTCCACACGTAGTCACACCACGGCCACACACATGACACCCCAGCAGGCAGCCGCGAGCTGGCCCTTAGAAACCCCACCTATAAATGTCATGGTTTAATGGTCACAGCACGGGCCAAGGAAGAAAAGCCATCATGTGAGCAAAGAGAGTTAATCCCCATCTTCAGAGATCAAGCCCCAAAATACCCTTTTGTAGAGCCAAGCACTGCCAGCTGGGAAACAGGCACAGCAGGGACTTCAGGAACCAACAGGAATAACTAAAAAGCATTCCGTCCATTAAGGATTATTTCTCATGTGGAAGATACCTGCAACAGTTACACGAAATAGTGGCACCTCTGATGCGTTAAAGAATTAAACCCAACCTGGATCAAGTGCCGGACACTCCAGAATTAATCCTGGTGAGTTTTTAAACTGTTTTAAGTCAGGCCACACATCCTCAAGAGTTACCCTGGCTATGGAGAAATTTTGTTTTTAAACTAAAAATCGCTTCAGATCCAAGTCCGAGACCACAACAAAGCAAGGCTGAAGGCTGTGAAGAAATCAAAGGATTGCATCTCATATGATGACTGTTCATAATATCTTGAATATACCTGGGAGAAAAACAATTGATTTTCAGCGTTCATGAGGAAAATAGCACAGTCCCTTAAGGATGAAGGGTCAGTGAGCTTAAGGACAGGACTGCAGAATAGAGCTGCTAGGAAAAGGCTGAGAACAAGCTGCTTTTCTCCCCCAAACGTTTCTGCAGACATCCAAAGGTTGGTGGAGCAGTCTAACTCTTAAGAGAAGCCACTGTCCCTGCACTACAATGGGCTCTTTGCCCCAGTCCTTTTCTGAGACGTAAGACTTGGTAAACTCTACCTTCATTAAGACACATCCTCATGAGAAAACATCCCTATTTGATGCGTAAACAGACTTGCACAGTATGCAAATTGTGAGCTTGGGCCAGGTTCCTTCCATCCACAAATCAGAGTTCACCCAGAACCCGATCCATCTCTTCTTGTAGGAGTTACTATGGGATTTCCACAAATCCCAGGAGTTTCTGTTCATAAGGAGCTTGCTGAGCATTTCTGTCTTTGGGCAAATGAGGTACTTCAGTGCCACAGTAGCAACTCTACTTAATCACCTTTATTTCCCTACAGAACACACCTCCCTGAAGTTCTGCCATCGAACAAGCCCACAAGGTGCATCGGGAAGTATTGCTGGGAGTGTGGCTGCTTGTTACACACCTCAGGTACCTGAAATGCACCAGCACCCACAGCTCCATCAGGGCCATCACAGCCCTGAGCCAGTGCCGAGGCACTGCCACAAACCTTCTCGTTGCCACCACAGTGTGGATGCACAGGCTGGAGAGCAATGCAACTCCCTCCTTTCCCACCCTGCTGTGTCCAGCAGAGCAGTCAAGGATCCAAGAAGCTTCCAAGCAAAGAGCAACAACTCAAAAAGCAAACACTCTTTTAAGGGAAATGCTGTTAAAAGTATCCAAAAAGCACTTTGCGTAAATGTTTCTAAGCTTCCTTTAAACAGCTTTAAAAACTTGGTGTGTGTTTTCCTGAATCACCCAGGGAAGATGTGAATCCTGACCTTAAAGGAATAAAAGGTTGTGGTCACAAAACAGCCTCAAATAGTCCTGCTCCTCAGCTTCCCTGTGTTTTATATGTTTCTAATCACCATAATCTTCACAGGACTCTCCTTAACAGCATCCTGCCACAGTTAATGCAAGAACCATCTCTTCAAGTTCCAGATTTAATCAGTAGGAACTGTGAGAGCTGTGCCATGAAAAAAGACTTCAGAGAGCAAATGAGCAGTTGAGGAAACAACAGGTCTGCTGCTGCGAGTCTCCAGAAAGCACAATGTCATTACACCAAGCCCACTCCTCTGAAAATTACCACTGTTCTTGGTGTTTGATGAGAGAGAGAACCCAAGACTGACCAGGTTGGCTTCTAACAGTGAATAAATCCAAGCAGAAGATGCTGTTAATCTCCACAGTACTAAGACAACTCAAGTTTTACTTCTCCCTTCTACTCTCTCTATCACTTTATTTTTAGCAACTCTTGAACAAGATGAGCTAGAGTGAACTGGTGGTGCGGAAGAGAATCACTGGTTTCATCTGAGCCCTGGAAATGCTTGATAGGGTCAAAGTTATAGAAGCAAAAAATAATGAAAATAATAGTCTCTATCTGAGGGCATGCTTTGTGTGCCAATGTCAATTGCTTCTCTAAAAATTAGATAATTCCACTTTACAGATGAGGGTGAACAACTGAGCCAGCCGACA
This sequence comes from Orthonyx spaldingii, assembly GCA_013397795.1. NCBI lineage: Eukaryota > Metazoa > Chordata > Aves > Passeriformes > Orthonychidae > Orthonyx > Orthonyx spaldingii. The sequence goes on along the minus strand of VZTJ01001727.1, from coordinate 206,798 downwards.
GCAAGTGGGAATGAGGGAAAGGCAACAGCGGGATGTGGAAAGCCTCCTCACAGTCAGTGCCTCCCCAGTCCCAGACCCACAACAGACCTGGAGTAACACCGACCCACACAGAGTACTCGGGAAGTGGGGCTGCTCTTAGAGCTTAACACAGTTGTGTTTTCTCCAGCCCGTCCGTTACTGAGATACCTCACAGCGGAGAGCAAAAACAAGCAGGGAGATGATTGCCAAGCCCTTCTCCCCCCGAAACTGCTATAGCTGCCCCAAAAGCTGGGTGACATCACACACAAGGAGGCAATTCTTGGTAGCTTTGCTCCAGGCTCACTCTCAGGGCTGACCGTTGCCCCATACAGGTGAACTTTACCACTGTCCAAGTGCTTTGCAAAGGTAGTATCCCTGAATCCCTGCCAGCCACAGGCTGTCCCTTAAAACAGCAGCTTGGAGCCTGTCTGAAGATCAGAGAACATGTTGCACAGTGAGTGCATATGAAATAAGTAAGAGAAAGGAAGGAAATGGGAGTTATTTCTCTGGTTTCTCTCTCCAGATGGGCGCAGGTTACACAAGTCGCGCATTCCACTCCTCCCAACTCCTCCGTTTCACCTGCAATGCTGCCCTGCCTCAGCCCCAACGCTCCCTGTCTCCCCTGCCCTCCATTACTCACCAAAAGCACCTGGATTTACTGGTCTCGAGAAGTGTGGCTGCCCCATGAGATTCTGTTCAGAGCAGCTCTCCGGGAAGAGGCGGGAGGGGGAGAGAGGAAAAGTCTATTCTGAGAACACTTCAATCCTTTAAAACGATAAATCCACACTTTGGATGAGGATCTTTCCTTGCAAGTGAGGCAGCTCCCAACTCTCAGGCCACGGCTCTGGTGTCCGATGGTCCAGCACAGGTCCTGCTCTCCCTGCTCCCCATGGCTGGGCACTTGATTCTCATAAATAGGTGTCCGTGCCAGCTCCCTTCACGCAGGAATGCCTGTCATTCCAGAGCCGAGCTGGCTAGGGCCGAAGCTCAGGAAGGGGAGGAGACAGCCAGCCACGATCCAGCCACTTAGCTGCACAATCTAAATTATCAACACCCCTCGCTCCTTCCTCGCATCCAGTTTAGCAAGAAGAGAGAAAAACTGGGAGCGAGGAGAAGGAGAGCAGAGTGTTTTTTCTCAGGGATGGGGCTTGGAGAATCCATGCACGGCAACACACCAAGGGGTTTCACCTCCCAAAATGGGATTAAGGAATTCACAGCCTACCTGAGCCAGCTAAACACAAACCAAGGTGGTTAGGGGTGAAACAGCCATTCTTTAAGTATTGTGGGAGCTGCACTACCCCAGAGCAAAGGGAATTTCAAAGAGATTCTGAGCTGATATGCATCTAGCCAAATATATAATAAAAATACAATTTCATAGCAATTCCTCTCTCCACTAAAGTTACCAGGAAGCGTGTCTTCTCAATTCAAATTTAAAATGGAAAATTTAAATTTAACAAGGAAAGTAAAACTTTAGTTTCTATCCACGTGTCACAGCTTGATGGTTAAGGTAACAAACATTCCCCTTCAACCATCTGCCTCACAATAAAAGATCTCCAAAGTTTAAATACGTCCATTTGAATTATTTAATTTATCATTAAAGCTTGGGTTAGGCCTTCTGTGAACCTACAGCTCATTTTCCCTGTACACCCCACAAAAGAGGAGCAGGAAAATCTTTAAGCATCCAGAAGCTTAATCTTAGTTCAGGGAAAAAGGAAAAGCAACTTTCAAAAATATACAGGAATTTGCTACAGCATAAAAGAAATGACAATCAGGAACCTGAGCCTATCTGGGTTGGTTTTACCCCAGTGTGGGAGAAGTTTTAAACAACAGGATTTGCTGCAGCATCAGTGTCCCTGTCCTTGTTGGGCCAGCAAGAGAAGGACTTCAGTAAGACTGACTACTACCCAGGCAGCAATCCCAATAGGAAAATCTTCTATTCTGGGAAACAGCCAGACCCAAGATTGTCGATTTGGGCTGGTGCAGCTGGGAACAATCAATGCTGCACATTGCCCAGAGCAAATGCTGTGGGATTGCCTTTCCCAGCCCCATGGATGGAGGCATGCAGCGCTACAAAAACATACACCAAAACAGGGCAAGGGGTAGTTCTGAAATTCTGTAACACCTCACCTGAGCCACGAACACACCACAAAGTGGTGCTTTTGGTTCCCCCATTAACACACTAAATGTGCCATCAGGCAACTTGCAAATCCGCTCCTCACCCAAAGCAGATGCATAAAAACATAGGAGGAAGGAGAACGCTTGTGCACCTTCTCCACCTGCACTGTGCTTGTCCTCAATCCCTGGTGCCGAGCAGGTGATGCTCATCCCACAGACAGCAGGAGCAGGTGGAGGAGCAGGCGATCAGCAGAGCCGTGGAGGCAGACAGCAAATACTACTGTCCTCCCTCGTGCAGGGCACATGGACATTCCTGGAAGTGCTGCTCTTCTCCAATTCCCACCATGGACATCTCTGTGCTCGGGCTCTCACTGTGGGCAATGAACATCCCGATTCCCAGGGATGCTCCATCTCATTGAAGACTTTTTGCTTTGAAGCAAAGAAAAAGCCATTTTTAAAGCCATTAATATTCGCTGCTATCTGGCAGAGACCCATAAAGGTCAGAGATAAAGGCAGGAAGACTTCCCCAGGTCTGTAAATCAGCTGCTCAGCTTGGAAGAAGGTCTAGAAAAAACATCCCTGCATTTGGGAATGCTACAGAATGCTGCCTCTAGTCCTGCCTGGCTTCTAAGGAATTAAAGTAGTTGCCTTTTATACGGCATTTGCTGTGAATTCAGAGTGCACAAAGCTCTGTTGGGGAACAGATGACACGTGGTAAATTGTTAAAGCACAGCAGCACAATCATATCCTTGACCCTGTATTTCTACATTAGTAAAACATGAAACATTATCTTAAATTTCAATAATAGATATTTAAATAAATGGATTTAAATTCACAGCGGCTGCAGCTCAAGATATGTACGACAGTTACTCAGGCTCTGGTGCTGCATAGGAACCCACCAGGCTGTGAAATGCAGTCCTTTACATTTCTGTATCCTTCATCGGGCCTCAAAGACCATCACAAAGAGAATAACAAGAATTTGCAATGGTTATACCAGAAGCATTAATATTTCCTCCTGAAAGGCAGGGCTGTGGTGCCCAAGGAGTAAAGAGATACAAATCTGTATTTCAAACTGCAGCTGGCACTGGATTTAAGCATCATTCAGGAGTACCAGCCACAATTCTCTCCTCTTTTGGGGAAGAAAGCAAAGCCTCACCAGAAAACAGCTGACAACGTGCACAAAACAGCAGCAATCCAAAAGTAACACCAGCATCATTATTTTCAAGGGTACTCCTGCCCAGAAAAACCCATCAGTCCATCCTTCAGCTCCACCTCTGGAAGGAAAGGTGCAAATTCTGTCCCAGCAAACAGAACACCAAAAAAATGTTCCTGCCTCAACTGCAGCCTGAGGTCAGAGCATGAGAGCAGTCCTAAGAAACCCTCTGTTTTCAGAGTGGTTTGTTTCATCACTGGGGAAAAATACGGGACAAAGCAACCTGCCCTTGTCCCACTGGACATCCAGGATAAAGGAAAACCCACATTTCAAGCAAGGAAGAGTAATAAATGTCCAAAATTCCCATAATAATGAGAAAGGCAATCCAACTTTGCTGCACAGCAACCAGAAGAAACCAGAGCAACTGTTTTACTCCTCAAGGACAGGTGAAGACCTTTTTAATATGAAAAACTTGGAACAGCAAAGAACTTTCTAAAGGAGAGCAAAATGGGAAACAGCTGATTGTCCCTTCAGCATTTTCTTTTAAAATATAGTAACCAAGAAACCCCAGTTAGTTACATGAAAATTTTATGTGATTTCAGGAGAGTCAGATGGCTGAAATAAAAAAAGATGGGCAGTAAACACTCAAACATGGGGTATGTGGCCTTCCTCTGAAGTTTCATTTCCTCTTCATCCAGCCCAGAATGCCATTAAACCCCTGGCATTTCCATGTTAATAATCTGTTTATATACATTGTAAAAGGAACTCTTCTGGATTGTTTCACTTTAAAATCTAATGAAAGCCATAATGAGCCCAATATTACCTCCTCTAATAGAGCCAGTGTTGTTCACATTTCGGTTCACACCAATGTGAAATGCTACATTCACCCACAGTGACTCAGACATTTGTGTTCCATGATTCAGCTACAGGAACATTAAAAAGGTCTCCGGCATTATCCCATCCCTGCCGATGGAGCTATTTAAAACCAGTGATACTGGGCGTTTTCCTTTGGAGCTCATCACCAAAGAGTCAGCAGGAGCTACAGGCCTCTAAGGCTCTTTCACTGCGGGAGATGCTCCCACTAAAATCCTCACACAGGGACCACCTTACCAGGAGGGCTGGCAGGGAGATGAAAAAGTGGCAGCACCACGACTCTGGATGCATTTCATTGAATCATGGAACGGTTTGGGTTGGAAGAGACCTTAAAGTCTACCTCATTTCACCCGCTGCCATGGGCAGGGACACCTTCCACTAGACCAGGTTACTCCAAGCCCTGTCCAACCTGGCTTGGAACACTTCCAGGGAGAGGCAGCCGCAACTTCTCCGGGAAATCCATTCCACTGCTTCACCACTCTCGCAGGGAAGAATTTCTCCCCAATATCCCATCTAACCATACTCTCTGTCAGTTTGAAGCCATTCCCCCTTGTCCTGTCACTCTGGGCCCTAATCCTGTCTCTCCACCTTTCCTGCAGGCTCCCTTCAGGTACAGAAAGGCCACAATTAGGTCACTCCGAAGCTTCTCTCCTCCAGGCTGAACAACCCCAGCTCCCTCAGCCTTTCCTCACAGGAGAGGTGCTCTGGCCCTCTAATTAACTTGGTTACACCACCATTTTTGTTTTCAGCTTTGAAAGAACAAGAATATGAGAAAATCTTATATGTACACATAACAGTTCTGGCTGCCTACAGAGATGGCCCTTTCTGGGTTGCGCTCTGACACTGAGCGTGTGGAGCCATTAACGAGGGCAGTGGAGCAGGGGGAACAGGCGGCAGACACCAGGGAGTCACTCTGAACAAATGAACACAACGTGACGCTCTTCCTTTCTCCTCGCATGGAATGAAAAGCTGGTGTGGAAGTGGAAAATGGGTTATTTATAATGCAGCCGGCATCACATTGTTTGGGCCATAGAGACTTTGATGGTTCAGATGAGACAAATGTGAGCTAACTGCTCCTACACCACATGATTTCCTTCATGCTTCCTGTGACATTTCCAAGAGGGAAACTCCTATTTCCCAGAGCATTCCAGTCCCCATGTCCCCACAAGTCAGTCAGCACGGTGCTCCACCTCAGCCAGCAAGGGGCAGCAGGTCCAGCGCATAAGGGACTCTTGGTGCCACCACCCATGAGCTGGTGTCAGGGAAGGTGAGCATGCCATGTCCCACAGCAGTCCAGATGTTGACCACAATGGAGGACAGCTGGAGGAAGAGATTGCTCTGCCCAAGAGCTGACTGACAGCACTTCCAGCCCCACCTTTAGCAAGGTGACGCCATGCTCCTGGAAAGCCCTGTGGTCACAGCAGGTGGCTGGAACACAAGGAATCGCTTCATTGTCACAGGCAATGGGCTTATAAAATTGTAAATTAAACTGGGCTTTGGGCCCAGAGGAGCTTAAGGCAAAAATAACCCCCAGCCTTGTTTTCCAGTGCAAATACATCTTCCAATTGAAGCAGATTTTAGCCAGTACTGGAAAAGTCTCACCATCAATGCCTCCTCACCACTCCCTGCAATTACAACACAGGCCAAGTATTTTCTTGTTTACTGGTGAGGGAATGCTGAGGAATGTAATCTTGACAAAATTAAAGATTCAGTCACAACTTGGCTAACTTGACTAACCCTAACTTGATCACTATGGTGATTCACGGCTTTGCCATCTTGAGGCAAGGGAAACTCCAAAGCTGATGAACAACTTTTTGAAGCACCTTGAAGCAGCATTAAAAGAAAGTCTGGTCAGAAGCCAAAGGAAGCACACATATAGGATACATTCCAGCAAAGCATCAGGCATTAGCAAAGCATCAGCATATTCCCAACAGGGAAGCACTCAGCGGCAGGATACCCATCTGTCACTTCCAGCTATATTATTAGGAACACATTAAGCAAAAACATGGAGAAGAAAATTACATTAATTATTGCATTCTTTAGAGAAGAAACAGGAATGGCACTTAGCTTAACTCTTGTTTAACTCTCTCCTGCAGCAAAAACTCAAGATATTCAGAGAACGTATAAACTGACATCACCTGAGGCTCTCCACCTCAAAACACGGGGATGAAGAAAATCAAAATATATTCCCCTCCTTCCAAAGCACTGCCCAGCACAAGCTTTTAGGGCTGGCCCAGCACAGCAGACATTGCTCTTCCCACGTGAGTAGCTGCTGCCCAGTCACATCCATCACAAACAGCCTTACAGGACAAACCTAACTCATAAGATTTTACAGCTTTGCGCAGACATTATCCAAAATAAACAAGTTCTCCAGCAGAGTAAGTACATTTATGCCACTTATAAAACCAATGGGACAAATTCTGTTAAGCACAACACTGGAAACTGCAAGTTAACAGCAAGAATATCAGTAAATATGAAACCTCTAAATTCAGATTAAATTGCAATTAACCCCAAGGGGTAGGACGATAACTAATGCTAAGTTAGTCTTCAGTGTTATTTGTCAAGGTTCACAGACTCAGGATCCCAAATTTCTCTTCCTACCTCTAATCCTTCAAGACGTCAAACTTCAGTTGCAAGCCTCTCTGCCCACACAGTAACTGAAAAGAAAGGCAGCAAGATTTCTCTGTAAAAGTTCTTTCCTCTTTTAAACTTTTCATAAAAATCTCAGTAAATGTGTTTGTTCTTCAGACCCAAAGCTGAAACTGCACCAAAAACACCTTTGCTCTGCCAACCCAACGGGCTTATAGCAGCCACACTGCATCAATAATCCGAATTATCCTTCAACACCTCCAGTTCTCCAGTCTGAAGTTACATTTTTTCCAAATTACTGCACAAGCCAGGCAGTGCCACAGCATCCTACCAACCCTCACTCGCCTGGCTCCGCTCAGGGAGACTTACAAAAGCGCCTTGGTTTAGTTTTTGGGGAACACCCAATTTCCCCACCGCACCTGCTCTGCTTTAATTATTGACTAGGCGAGGAGCTCCTGATTAAAATGCAAGGCAAGTCTGGCACACAACCTCAGCTTCTCATCATCTCCTGCAGATACAGTTGGAAGAGGATCCCAGATTCCCTGCCACAGTTCAGGAATAAAAGAAAGGGTGATCAGTTTCAGTTGGGGCACTTAAATTCAGCAAGGAAAATACTTTTTGCACCCTTGCAACTGAAAACTCTCATAAAATTTCAAATTTTAAACCCCAGCTTTAGGTTCACACATAGAGAATGTTTAAAAGCTTCCTTTCAATTGTACTGTGTTTTTACAAGCCATTTCTGCCAGAGTAAATCTAACAGGTACTTACAGGTCTGACCTCCTTCTATTGCACAAATATGCATTTGGAAACAATGTGGATAAATATTTGCCCAATACAAGAAGACAACGCCAAGAGGAACCATTCCAGTTTATCAACTCTGTGATTCATGTTGATACAAGCTTTATTCTCTATTTAAGGAATAAGATAACGCTTAGGAAGTGCATCTGGCCAAATTATGTTTCATAGATCTCCCATGGGCCACCCTAAACAGGGGCACAGCCAGACCTCAGGTCACACCCAGACAAGAACCATCAGCAAGACAGGGAGCGAACCTCATCCTCAACTCCAAATATTGACTCTTGCTCAACCACCAAGGTATCTCCAAGCAGCAGTGAGGCTGAAGATGGAAACATTATGAGCAATGAAGATACAAACATTGCTGCTAATGTGAATAAAGCAGGGCTGGGGTTGTGCTGTGTAACATCCCCTTTTTGCCCTGTGGAACTGGAGAGAGAATTATGGAGGCCCAAAGGAGCTGAAAGCAAAATGAGGGCACCCCATCTGCCCCCTTAGGCTTATCCTGAAATCCTAATCCCAGATGCTCTTGTTTTCTGCCAGTACCAAGAGAACTTGGGAAAACAAGGTGGTGGCAGCCACACACACCAAGAGCCATCCAAGAACAAGGCACAAAAATCAGACAGGATGATTGTGTCCCAGACTATACAGGCCTTGGGTCCCCCAAACCAAACACTGTTTATGCATCACACTGACTCACACATGAGTGCAGGGACAATGCCATGGGAACTGTTTACAGTGTCAAGGCCATTTCATATAATTAAAGGAAGTGTCAAGAGATGAGATAGCACCAACAGTTCTGAAGGTACAGCTAATCCTAACCTTGCAGGAAGCTGTTTCTGAGTTGCTCCCCCTCTTGCAGACACAACCCTTCATACACTCTCAGATTCCTCATTTCACCTCATTCCCTCCATCCTGTGTCTGTAGAGCACCACCAGTGGCCTTGTTTAGGAGCGAGCAGCACCACACCAAAACAGTAGCTGCAAACCCTTTGCAAGACTCTCAAATAACGCTCCCCTCTCCTCCCACTTGGCAGGGCTGGACATGGGGCTGCAGTTAGAGCACTGCCACAGGCACTGCTGCTGGCAGGAAACGGGGTTCAATTCACAGCATCACAGAAGAGTTGGGGTTGGAAGGGACTTCTGGAGATCACCCAGTCCAACTGCTTGCCCAGGAAGGGTCACCCAGAGCAGGTGACACAGGAACGTGTACAGGTAGGTTTGGCATGTCTCCAGAGAGGGAGACTCCAGCCCTCCCTGGGCAGCTGTTCCAGGGCTCTGCCACCCTCATGGAAAGAAGTTCTTCCCCATGTTGAGGGGGAACTTGTGTTCTAGTTTATGGCCATGGCTCCTTGTCCTGTCCCTGGGCACCACTGAACAAAGTCTGGCACCATCCTCTGATACCCCTTGGAGACATTTCATAGACTCACAGAATGTTAAGGGGTTGAAATGGACCTCAGAGGTCATCTAGTCCCAATCCCATCTGCCCTGGGCAGGGACACATCCCACTATCCCAGGTTGCTCATTGATGGGATCTCCTCTCAGCCTTCTCTTCTCTAGACAGGCCCAGCTTCCGCAGTCTCTACTCAAAGAGATGCTCCAGACCACTTATCTCTATGGTCTCCACTGGACCCTTTCCAGTAGCTTCTTGTCTTTCTTACGCTGTGAAGACCAGAACCAAACACAATAAATTAAAGCAGAACAGCGACAGCTGTGAGCACAGCCCAGCACAGCCACCACAGACCATCAAGGATGGGCTTCGAAACAGCAGCTCAAACCTGCCCGTTGGAACAGCCCCAAGCTCAGCAAAAATGAGCTCCTCAAATATTTACTCACCCTCCCAGACAAATTCTGCGGCATAAGAATTACAGCACAGGACTATTTCAAGTATGTCAGCTATCAAGCTTCCAGCCAGCCTAATGGGAGCTGCAGTCCCACCTTCACTTGGATGCAGATAACCTCCACATCAGCACAATCAACAGAGGAGGATTCACCCCTTTCCTGCCCAGGGCAGTCTTTGGGATCCTCACACCTGAATTAAACACCTTGAGATACAGGCTGGGATCAAAGATTCATGTGATGGCAGAGATTAGGCAGCCAAAGAGCTCACTCTATATCCCATGGCTCCTTGAGGCACTTCCCAATGCTCAAAGAGAGAACATTGCTGATTAAAGATCTTACAGGTAAGTATCAGTAAAAACTCCCCACCATGGCATCCACCAAAATCTGCCTCCTTAAAATCCCAGAACACGCCAGACTGAGCAGCACCAAAACTCAGGTTCAAGGGTTTTCAGCTTGCAGGAAGAATGAGAAAGATCTACAAGAAGTTCAAAGAGAAGTCACTGAGAAAACCAGTGGAAAATATCTGGATTAACTAATTTATCAAGGGTCTGTGCCTCCTCTGTCAGACCACGTTCCAGGAATGAAAAGTGGCTCCAGCAAGAGTATTCTTCAAGAGCAGTTACAGCAAGGATACCTTAGAGCAAGCGTATGGTGTGCAAAAATTATGGTGTATAAACACAAATATTAAACCATTTCTCTGTGCACTTTAGGTTTGAAATCAGAAATTTTTTTCTTGTGCTGAATTCTCATCTCAAAAAGCTTGTGGAAAGTGCTGACTCCTTTGCTGTAAGAATTATCCCCTGAGGTCCCTGGAATTACAGGCTAATGCGATGCCATCTAAATCCATCACCTTATCAACAGCAGGGCTGGCTGGCCTCTGGGCACTTAAACTGGTCAAAATCCCAGGTGGCTCCTTGGCTACACCAGCCCCTACATCCTCTTGCTGCCTTGAGACAGCCCAGACACTTTGTCATTAGCAATCCTGAAGCCCATTTCTGCAGTGAATGAGCTCCTTGGATCTTCCAAAACAATTCTCACCTTCCTCAAGGGAACAGAAAAGAATAAAAATAAAACCTCACCAAAAAAATCTGCAGTTCTTAACAAGATCAGCCCATAAAAAAAAAAAAAGGGAGAATAAAAGCTTGGAAACAAAAAGCTGACTGATCCTTTAATAACAGAACTTTCCTGTATTTATGGCAATTTCTGGTTTGGCACAAAAACATCTGCTCATTCAGTGGGTGCTATAAAAATCACTTCTATGCTCTAGTGATGCTGAAACCAAGAGGCCTGGTTTAGTGGTAATTGAGCAGAGAAAAACATTTTCCATGACTCTGAAACCCAAATCCTAGTTCTCACCAGGGTGTAGGGCTTCACCTCTCCAGTGTACCTAGTTGCCTTGAGTCGCTGTTTTGTGCTGCTGCAACCACTGCTGGAGCTTGACCTGGCAGAGACAACACCACTGTTCCAGCTCGTCCAAACCCTGCATGGAAGTCAGGCCAGTACAACCTGGAGGTCTGTGCCCAACAGGAAAACAACCCCATCTGTAATGACCACAGCCAGTGACTGAACACACACTAGGGCTCTTTTCTCCTCCTTACAGGATCATGTTGGTTCCTGGGTTTTCCTGACACTGGTTACCTTGCAATTTATCCAACTGCTTAAAACCAAGCTCGAGATAATCCCTTTTAAGCACCCGACCAGTTACTTGTGTTTAGAACAATCATTACAGGCTATCACAGATGCAAAATTAGACTTTTTAGCCAGAACTAATTATTCTCTGCAAATTATTCTCTGCCCAGAACAGTCTCCATCACAGAAACTCATTCAGTGGCAGATCCTTGATGCCAGGAAGGTGTGACACAGGGAAGTCTCCTTTTAAACTTGTCCTTGGTCTTCAGTTCTTTTCCTAAACATCTGTTTAGGGATGTGCTTAAGAGATCCTTGCCATGGAGGAGTGAATGGCTTCAGAAGACAATAGGGTGCTCATTATCAAACTCATTTAAAGAAAAAACCCAGCACTGCTGCAACACACTGCCCCAGACACTACCTCCCAACATTAACTCTAGGAAGCCTGATCAATATTTTATCCTGAAAAGAAAAATAAGAAAAAGCCCTGAACAGGGCAAAGGTGCCAGACTGACTCACATAATCCCATTAGAGTTATCCAGAGCACTCAGTTTGCTCAGTATCTGAGAGATAACAGGATTAACTTCATGTTCAACATCATTTCAGGCTAATAATTGCAGAATCACTCCTACAGCCGTAATGTCATTGATTCAACAGGGGATTCTCATCACCCCCCCCCACCAGTCACAGCCTTGAAAGCCCCTTCATTAGCATCAGCATCTTAAGTTAATTACTTGGAGAGATTTTCTTTTCCTCTCCCAAAGCAAAATGTAACTTAACCCCTGCAACCTGCAATGCTTGGGCAGAACAAACTCCTGCCTTCCCTGCAGGAAGGGACCCCATTTACTTTCCTAATCACCACTTCAGTTTCCAGGATTTAATGTTAATACCAAAGAGCTGGAGGGGAGGAGGGCGGGTTTTTCATCATTTTGGTTGAATTTCGATGAAGATCATGGCAGAGGCTGGTTATAGTCCTCTCAAATATCAAGGTTCAGTCCCAGATCCCAGATCCCTGCTTAACTCTGCCTTCCTGGGGAGCAGGGGTTGATCTGCTCTCTAAGAGCAGAGCTACAGCCAGCTAGGATCACTACGGAGCCTCCAGGAGTGATTTTCCTTGCCAAGCCATGACTTGCTGCTCACCTCGCCTTGGAAACGAGTCCCCTTAGTGCAGCAGAGCTAGGGAGGGAAAGGGAAAGCATACAAAGCAAACAGTACACAGAGCTGCTTCCGACCCTGCGGGGGAACAGAGCACAGGAATTGGGACGTGTTTTTATAGGGGATTTTTTCATGGAGTGCAGAATGCTATTAAATTCTACCTTTCAAGTGCAGCAGGAGGCTGTGCTATACCAATTAGGCCAGTGTTGTTACAAGGGCACTAAGGCTGACATGGTGCCAAATCAGACCCCACTGCACTGCCTATGAAAGTCAATGTCCACAGCCACTGCTTGGCTGCACCATCTGGTTTGTCTCTTTTACCCCCCCAGAAAAGAAGAGGGAGAGGAGGGGGCAGATCTCCTACAGAAATGCAATTCACAAAATTCTAGAATGGTGTGTGTTGAAAAGGGACCTTAAAACTCATCTCATTCCAACCCCTGCCACAGTCCACTATCCCAGGTTGCTCCAAGCCCTATCCAACCCGGCCTTGAACACTTGCAGGGATGGGGCAGCCACAGCTTCTCTGGGCACCCTGTGCCAGGGCCTCACGACCCTCCCAGGGAACAATTTCTGCCCAGTCTCCCGTCCATCCCTGCCCCCTGTCAGTTTGAAGCCTTTCCCTGTGTCCTGTCCCCCGTCCCTTGTCCCCATCCTCTCCGACCCTGGCCCCCCGGCCGGTCCCGAGCGCCCTCTGGCGGCCGCAGCGCAGCTCTGCGGCCCCCGGCGCTCCCCGCGGATTCCGGGGCCGCACCTCGGACACGGAGCGGCTGCAGAGTATCCAGAGACGGGAAACTGACCTGGACAGGGGCCTGAGCACCAGGAGCGGCTGAGGCAGCCCGGAGAAAAGGAGACTCGAGAGGACCTTCTCGTTCTCTCCAACTTCCTGACAGGAGGGTGCAGCCAGGTGGGGGTCGGGCTCTGCCCCCAGGGAATAAGGGACAGGACAGGAGGAAACAGCGTCAGATTGTGCCAGGGAAGGTTTAGATTGGATATTGGGAAAAATTCTTCATCAAAAGGGCTGCCCAGGGCAGTGGTAGAGTCCCTACCCCTGCAGGGATTTAAACGCCATGTGGATGTGGCACTTGAGGACAAGGGTTAGTAGTGGCCTTGGCAGTACTGGGGGAACGGCTGGACTTGAGGATCCTGGTGGGCTTTTCCAACCTGAAGGATTTTGTGATTCTATGGTAAGAAAATCGCACAGCTGAATTACACCAGTGTACAAAACTCTACCTTACAGAGCCTTAAGACTAGCTCTAAGAGGCCCCAGGATCCATGGCAGAGCCTGAGTCTGCAAAGCTGAGCTCAGGACCTGCACAGCCTGAGCACCCTCAGGCTGAACAGACCTGTACATGGAATTTAGCAACTCCTATAAATGTTATTCTTCATGTGACAGGGAATGCCAATTTATCATAACCCGTACAGTAAATCCCTTTGAAATCTTAAAATCTCTGCTTCACAAAACGAGACAAACCCATGCTGGGTGGAAGAGCCATGTTCTCCCTAAGCAAGTCACCGTTATCCACTCAACCCATCAGAACTGGATGGGTCCGACCTGTAAAGAAGCCACCTCATATCTCTGGTTTCTTGTTTGTTTCAGACGACAAAAGACACCTTCAGCAATCAGAGCCAGGGCTCCTTTCCAAGACAAAGGAGAACCAAGCAGATAAAGTGGTGATGTCAGCAGCGACAACATCCAAGTGTTCACACTGGGACTGCCCCTCAGGACCAGCCTGAGGGCCTGGAAGTAGCTTTGTCCAGCCAACAGCTCAGCTAACACTATTTACAGCTCACAAAGGCAGCAAGATAATAAGAACATTCAGTATTTTATTTTCAAAAGGCCAGGTTTGCCACTCAGCCTAGACACACTGCTGCTGTGTGAAGAAACAGCAATAACAAAAACCACATTTATACTAAACCAGCTTGTCTCTGGTTCCAAGCAGGCTCCTCTTCTACTCCCAACCCCAATAAAATCAGCTGCTAAAATCTCTGGACAGAATTTACACACAATGTTCCACGAGCAAGGTGAAGGCCCAACAAGTTAAAAATGAAAACTAGAAACTCTGAAAACCTGTCGCTCTGCTCCACGCCCTACTTACTGAGCCACAGGAACTCCATGTTCACTGTTTCACAGCAAGTCACCCTGAATTACCCAGAGGACTGACTGCATGTCCTACAAGGTCTTATCTCTTCACACAAGGAATAAGATTGTTCAATTCTGTCAGGAAATGCTCCAGCCAACACATTTCTCACTCAACATCAACCATTGCCACTATCTTGCTCCAACCAGCCTGGAGGCCAAAGCATCTCCATGCCAGCACATCCACAGCTGAGCCAGGAAACCACAAACACAGCAGAATTAACCTCTGCTTTCCTCCAGTCAGAGATATGGGTACAAACTGCAAGACCACTTACCACAACAGCTTCAAAAGTCACTCAGAATGGGGTGTCACAGAATTGCGAGGTCTCTGGCAGGTCAGCAAATAATCTCTGTAAAACACTTGGCTCATAGCTTAGGAGGGAAAGGCAGCAAGAGTTCAGACACCTTCTCAAGTTCACCGGGGAGACATTATTGGGTATTAATTTTCAGAAATGCCGCACTAACTAGATGGATGGCTGAGCCGAACCACTTGCAAATATAGCAGGCAGAAAAACACCAACAACGTGCCATCAAGTGCCCCAAGCACCCTGACAGCTCAGTACATTAATTACACTAAGAACTAGAACAAATTTAAGAACAAAAGGCCATCAGGATAACATCCCAAAGTATTTTGCTAACCTGTCAAGTGCACTCGACTTATTTAGAGTAATGCTTTCAGGTAGGCAAGGAAATGCTCTGTGCTGCAACTTGTTTAAAAGTCAAATGCTCTCTGCTGAGATCACTTCCAACCTCTGGTAACCTGCCTAAGGAACAGTAGGAATTTGCTTTTCTACCTGCTTGCAAATTAGCGCACATCAACTGTAATTAAGGATTTGATTTCAGGCACTTTGGCCACTTTGGTTCTGCAATATCACACAGAGCAGTGTTACTGCTGCACACGCAACATGCAGGATCTTATGGGAATCACAGCTTCTGTGTCTTCCTGGAAGAAAAACCCGTTCTTTTGTTCTGGAACGGACATTATGAAGAGATTTCTATTGACTACTTAGCAGCAACTGTTCTTCTCCAGCAGACCTGAGCTGGTGATAGCAAAGCTCCCCACCCCACAGTGCTCTGACTGCACATCAAACCCAGCACACACTGCTGGCACTGACTGCCAGCTCCAGCAGCCTGGCTTAAACTGAGACCTTAGAGCCCCTTGCAGGGCCCAAAGGGGCTCCAGGAGAGCTGGAGAGGGACTGGGACAAGGGCTGGAGGGACAGGACACACGGAATGGCTTCCCAGTGCCAGAGGGCAGGGATGGATTGGGAAGGAATTCTCCCGTTGTGAGGGTGGGGAGGCCCTGGCACAGGATGCCCAGAGCAGCTGTGGCTGCCTCTGGATCCCTGGAAGTGTCCAAGGCCAGGCTGGATGGGGCTTGAAGAAACCTGGTCTAGTGGAAGGTGTCCCTGCCCATGGCAGGGGTGGAACAGAATGAACTTTACAGTCTCTCCCAACTCAAACCATTCCATGATTCTATAAAGGTTCCCATAATGATTTTGAATCTCTGAGCATCTGAAGGTATAGCTCTGATTTTTGAGGATAAAGATGGGAATCAGATAGCCAGCCATGTATCCTGCTGGGAAAAAGCAGCAGAGTTGGTGGGATAAGAACCAATGTTTCACATTTGCAGCCCTTTCCTCTACTCAGACTACATTCGGAGTCCAAGTCTCCAGAAGCAGCACATTCACATCACACTGGTTTCTTTCTGAGGCATGCAACTCAGGAGTCATCTTAGATGCTAAAACAAATTACTTCTTTGCTCACACAAAGGTGAAGGACTTGAAGAGTATTTCCTGTTTTTAATAGGAAAAGAATTGGGAAAAAAGTAGCACAGCAGGAGATAAAGGTGATGAAAGTCTAAGGGGATGAAAGTTAGCATGGAATAAAGCAGTAGCTGCAGAAGATTCTTAAAGCACTCATAAACTTAGTATTTCAGGAGCTTTCTAAAAAAGCAGCTTTGGGTAACAGCTTGTGCATACAAAGGCTATTTCACTAATTTCCCCAATTGTTTCACAGTTGTCCCACAGAGATTTAGACCTTTCAGGGACTTAAAAGTTCGTATCTGAATACCTGCAGAAGTGTGTAAGCATAGGCAGAAACTGTCAACAGAGTGCAAAGTACATGAGGTCAAAGGACCCAACAGCAAACACTTTCCATGAAAAGGCATCCCATGCTCCCTCTGAACCTGTTCATTAATGATTGCTCATTACTGGACAAGTGAACTGCAGGTCTGCTCCCACCTTAGGTCAATCCAATATGGCAGCAGAGCTTTCAAGGAACCATGGGCATAACGTGAGACTTGCCCTGCCAAGCACAAAGCTTCCACCTCAATATTTTGCTTTTTGGATCTCACAGACTTACAGACAGATGAACTACTAGATAGAACACAATTCCCTGACAAAGAAGAAGGTCTAAACCTAGCTCAGATCATGGTAAGGTGAGTGAGTGGTCTTTGGGAGGGGACCTGGGCAGTGACAGAACAGGCAGTAGATGAACAGCAAAATCAGGCTCCAAATATAGAGTGTGATTCTTCACCCGCTCCACAGGAAGGATCTGAAAATGCAAAAGGTATTCCAGAGACGTTTCTCTTCAACAGATTACTTGAGTAGGTGGGACCTTGAGGAAGCTTGGCCTGCCAGTATGTGTATATTTAGATTTCATTTATTGCCCTCCCTAATCTCCATCCTCCCACCGGCTCCTCCGGGGCAGTGCTGTCCCTCCAGCAGGACCCACGCGGGGCTGGCACCGGCGCAACACCAGCACCACCTCTCATCTCACAGAATGGTGCAAGTTCCCCCACTTCAGAACCTCCTCCATCTCCATGCCACTGCAACTTGAGCAGTCTGCACATTCCTAAAGCAAATGCCAGTGACACAGGCACAGCCTACAGGGAAGCAATCCAGTTTTGTTTGTCACTAATTCTGGACTTAAAGACATGTGAGGCTGCCCTGGCTACGACACACACCCCCCACATGACTGCACAGAGCTGATGTAAAATCATAGAACCCCAGAATTATTTGGATTGGAAACGACCTTAAAGCTCATCCAGTTCCACCCCATGCCATGGGCAGGGGACACCTTCCACTAGACCAGGTTGCTCCAAGCCCCATCCAAATTGGCCTGGAATGCCAATTCCAGGGATGGGGCAGCCACAGCTTCTCTGGGAAATCCATTGCAGTCCCTCATCACCCTCACAGGCAAGAATTTCTTCCTAATATCCAATCCAAACCCACTTTCCTTCAGTTTAAGGCCACATGTGGCAACTTAACCTACAGTCACTCACTCAGGGCCATGTTTCAAGGTTTGCCAGAAGTTTCTGTGTATTCTTTTCTATGCTTAATTCAAGGTAGGGTTTTGAGCAAATTTCAAGCTGTGTACCTGTTCTAAAATACCACGTATGGACAGCTCTGAAACTTCACTGCAGCTGCCTGGAGACCTGGCTTCCACTTGTCCTCAGGGATGAGCATGAATTAAAATCTGAAGACAACAGCAAATTTCATTTTTAATTAGCCAGGGCAGTCAGCCAAGGAAGGCTCCCCCACCCACCCATGGCTGGTGAAGCCTGACAGCTCAAAAGGATTTATGCTTCCCTGTGCATTTCCAGTGACCATTCCAAGCACACTAGCTCAAACAAGCATCAGCCATGCAGCATTGTGAGTGCAGTTAATATCCAGCCAGGGAAGGACAGCAATGCATCCAAAGCACCAGGCTTGAAAGGAACAAAGGGCAAGGACTTGGACTTCAGCTCAGCTCCATCTTACCTCATCTCCGGGATCAACCCAGGAGTCCTGAGCTTAGCAGCACTTGGAGAGTGAATATCCTTAAAAGCAAAGGAATTTCAAGGAAATTATAATAAAAGATCCATCTATTTATTCTGTCTTTAATATGAGGCTCTTGGCTCCCAGCACTAAGGAGCTTCACAACCAGCCACGGAGGGTGTCTGTGCATGCAAAGATCCAGTACGGATACTCCATCCTACACTGGTACCTCTCAAGCTGTTCAGAGGGAAAGGGGAGGCAACTTCACTTAAGTTGGCAAAATGCAAACATACGGCTTTTCACATCCCAGGCCACCAGCACTCATCAAATCAGGGGCTCTCAGAAACCTCAACAGGCTCCAGCCCTGTGTCTCACTGATCTAGCCAAAAAATGGGGTTCAACTGCACATGAAAAGGGATAAAAAGCTTTGTGATGAGAACAGAAGTGGCTGGTGGCAGTCCCAGCACAGGCTGAGTCCTGGTGAATAAGCAGAGCTCACTGATCACAGAATGGTGTGGGATGGGAGGGACCTTGAACATGTTGTTCCACCCCTTGCTGTGGGCAGGGACACCTTCCACTAGACCAGGTTGCTCAGAGCCTCATCCAACCTGGCCCCGATGTTGCTCAAAGCCATTCAAGTAATTCAATCTCTAGAAACTGAAAAATGGCCCTGCTCTGCTGTGCTCTGTCCCAGGGCTTAGTAGGAGCTGCCACCTCCACAGCCACTGCTCCAGCCTCAGCTGCCAGTGCTCACTTTACCTTCCACCTCCTCTACAAGTCATCATTTGCAATTAGTTTGCCATGAGCAAATCAGAAGGCAAAGCCATTGCCACAGATTAAATGTGCACCTTACAGCCTGACAAAGAGAGGGCAGAGCAGTTCTTGCTACCAGGACCACAAGCAGATTATGTTTTTATGCACAAACTCTTGGTTTGCAGATGGTCCAACCAGGCCACTGGGCTCCAACACACCAGCTCTGTATGAAGCCAAAAACTGGCCTTCATCTGCCTCACCAAGCACACTGCCCTGCTGACAAGTACATCCATTCCCAAAGTTTTCAGGATGGCACCACCTGACTGCATAGAATAACCTAGAAATATTATTTATGAGTTAGAAGTCACCAACTGCAGTATCACAGTCCAGAAGATGTGAGGTCAATATGCTGCATGGATACTGGTTTCCCATGGTGGAGGCAAGAGCTTTTATGCAAATCTCATGCCAATGGTAGGGAAAACATGGGCATTTAACTCCTTTCTTGTAGCCATTTTAGGCAAATAGATGGAAGAGCTCTTCAAGGCAATCTCTAAGCCAAAAATCTGTGAGTTTTAGTTACAACCATATCCTTGCATCAGTTAAACCTACCAGCGATGAATTTGCTTGCTTCAGGGCAAGCACTACACACTGCCTAAAGCAAGAGATTTCAATTTTAATTTTAAAAAAAATTTAATTTTAATAAATCCTGTATCGTCTGCAGGACAGAGGAATCTAAAGGAATCAATACAGAATGACAGGAGCAACCAGGAGCTGATTCTTCTTCATGTCTTGCCACGTGCCTTGTTCAAACCAGCTCATTGCTTCTGGCTTCTTCCCTATTAAGAAAGGGATGTTCCTTGTTTTCAAGAGCTTGAGATAGCCAAGAGACCTGTATTCCAGGTCTCACAGATGGAAGATTCCAAAAAAGATCTTCCATATGTACAGACCTTCAATCAGATCTGGTTCCACACCAGTACAAGTGCAGCTGATGCATCTGCCAAACTACATTATTTTCTAATCACCTTCTACACTTGAAATGAAGACACCAAGTTTAAAGTAATCAGGTTCTTTATGATGCTTAACCAAGGAGGACAGGTCAGGTCCATAAACTGTGGCAAGATATCTAAGACCGTACTCACCAGCGTTCTCTTCCATTCCTCTTGCACTGTAGTGCCTGGAGTAACTCCTACAAAAACAGGAAACAAAGTCAACACGCAAATTAAAATTCCAAGTGTGAACAAAGCTCAGATTTGGTTTCACTTCTCTATCAGCTCTGCTCAGCCTACACAAAACCAGCGTGGAGGGAACCCTGAGCAGAAATCCTGCCCCAAACTGGGACGAGTGTGACATTGTCACCCCTCTTTGAAGACATCAGAAGCTTCTAATCACATACACGCTGTGATGGAAAGAAAAGAGAAACAAAATTAAGGTGCCATAATTACAAAGCAGCAATATTTGTTCCCAGGGAAAACATTCCACATCTGCCTCTTCAGGAAGGGATGTGCCTCCTGTAAGAGGGAACAGCCTATGGCTTATCTAGCAAAGGCAGCACAGCACATGCACGGGAAGTATTTCAGATGTCACATAGCATCAAGGCACTTCTGAATATACTGGGGAAAAAAAAAGGACAAAAAAAAGAAAAAAAAGGAACCAGGATTTTAGTAGAAAAGCCAGTTTTTCTCTGGAGAAAGTTCTGAAATGAGGTGCTAGGGGAACTAAGTTTGGGGAAATCATTATGTGTCTTGATTTTGACAAGTTCTGTAGCACAGTAAAAACAGGCTCAGTATTTTAGAAAAAGGGAGGTTCCGTCCTCACAGTCTTGCAGGTCAAACTTAGACAACCACAATTGAACATGTCAGCAGGAACAGCATGGGGTGACTGGGGAAGAACTACAAAATAAGGTTCTTCCAGTGCCGAGGAGTCAAAGTCAGCCTTTATCCATAGCCCACTTCAGCCTAACCTTTTCCCCATGAAGCCCAGGCCAACTCATCACCTTTGCTCCCAGCAGCAAAGCAGAGTTTGGTGGCTTTAGTTTAACATCAGATCAGCTGATCATCTTCATGTGACAACTTGCTGACTGTGCAGCATGTGCTCAGCTTGTTCAAGAGCACTGGAGCATCCCAGGGCTGCAGTGTCAGCGGAGACAACCATAACACACCATCCATGGAAGCTCTGCCCAGTGGGGCTTTTCAGCTTTGCTTTGCTTAGCTGTGTGGGGAGAATGCTTCTTTGGATCAGACAACCATGCTTCAGGCTACTTCACTCTGCTGCAGCTCAAATTCCATCGCAGTGATGTTCTTGGAATGGGGCGGGGGGAACACCTCAACAGAGCCATTAAACCCTCAAAACATAATTGGTGATCACAGCTTTAAACAGCTTAGAAAAGAGAATAAGTATCTGTACAGGCTTCTGGGCAGTGAGTGAGTGGATCAAGAATCAGAAGGTTCTGATTTCAGAGGCAGCCAACTACAAGTCGCTTAGGAAACACCCTCAGAATGCCTACAGCCTAATCCATTAACACTGTTAAAATACAGCTTTCACATGCATTTGGGTGCATGGTTTGGTGCAACATCAAGGTGTGCTGCATCAAGGACACCATTTTTGAGAACCTGAATGAATGAATTGCAGCATCATGTAGGCTGGAAAAGCCCTCTGAGATGATTGAGTCCAACCATTAACCCAGCATTGCCACGGCAACCACTAACCCATGTCCCCAGGTGCCACATCCACTCGTTTTTGAACGCTTCCAGGAATGGTGACACCAACGCTGCTCTGATCAGTCTGTGCCATGGCTTGACAACCCTTTAAGTGAAGAAATTTTCCCTGATATCCAATGTAAACCTGGCCTGGCACAACCTGAGGCTGTTTCCTCTTGTCCTGTCCCTTACTCCCTGGAAGCAGGGCCTGACCCTCATTTGGCTCCAATCTCCTGTCAGGGAATGCTCCCCCACTGAAGGCAGAAGAGTCTCCATCCCTGCCTGCCCTTTCAGCAAGCCCTTCTGGGAAAGGAAATGGAAACAGCCACCTCAAAGCCTGCTTGAACCTCGGCACAGATGATAGCGGTGCTCCCACTCCCCCAGAGCCACCAGGGAGTTAGGTTTAATTTGCATTTCAAGGGCATTCCTGCACAGGCTGTGTTGAGCTTTGCATACTACGAGGGGCACATTTGTGCCTGGAATACTAATCCTGGCAGCCCGTCACTGGTGGACACTCACTGCACACACTAGAGACATCTGTCATTGCCTGGCAGCACAGCTGGAAGCACCTCAGTCTGAGCTGGGAGGATCTTTCTGAGCAATACACTAAATCCACAATATCTGGTTATTAACAGAACAAGCATAAAAGGCACTCTGGGAAAAAAAAGTGATGTCAGGGTAGAGGAAGAAGGAGCAAAGTCCACACTCCTGCCGCATTGCCACAGGCTGCCAAAGCAGGAGTGCTCAGCTCTGCCTGCACTAAGGAACAGGCACTTCTCACCAAAGAAATGGATTAAGCAGTGCAGATCTTGCTGCCAGCATTAACTAGGACTGGCTAATTGGAAAGCTGTATTCTGGAATGGGTGGTTTGAGATAACCCACCCCCCAGAACAGAAATTTGCTCTTATCCCCTGTTGTCATAGGTTTCCCAGACACCTAATCCTGAGAAAACTTGGATTTTTCATTTCCTCTAACATGACATGCCACAGCTCCTCTCAATACTCATGTCCTCTGAGCGCTCCCACATTCCCTGGGCCTGACAGCTGTGTGAAATTGCTGTGTTTCCGAGAGCCCTGTTCCCAGTACAGCTCAGCAACTTTCAGTGCTCAGGTCACTCCCCTGCCCCTCGCTACTGGGGCCATCACAGCAGCAGAACCACGGTCTTTGTCTGCCTCGAGACTTCAAACACTTCACAGCTTTTTCCCCAGCTCTTTGTACCACTCTAAGAATATATTCCTGTTCCATTGACCGGGCTCTGAACTCCGGGCAGCAAGGTGATGGCTTTTTTCCAGCTAGGAAGCTCATCCACACACAATAGAAAACGACTGCTTCGAAGCCGTGCTGGAGTGTTTTCCACAGTTTTCTACCCTCTTTCTTCAGTCTTAACACACTCTGCTGCACAGGGAATTTTGTCTTTCCCACCTCTGCCCATGTGCTCAGCTCTGTCACATCCTCCCACAGCAACACAAACCGGCCCAATTTCAGACTTTGGACCTCCTCCCATGCCTTCCCACCCATTCCTTGCACCAGCACTGATCCAGCTGCTCCAGGAACGGTCAAAGCTGACACAGATGCAGACCAAGCATGTCCAGAGGAGTGGGTTGGGAAGGACAGGACCTCGACAGCCCCAGCTCAAACCACCATGAAACTGCACATCAAGGTGCCACTGTTCATTCTAGCCTTGGGCAAGCCACATCCATGAGCTTTTCTGATTACCCCTTTACAGCTTCCCCCATTCCTCACAGACTGATTTTCAGCAATCCTTATCCAGACTTCTGGAACATTAAGCATTCAGCTTCCTTCAGAATGAAGCTCATTAGCTGGACCCCTCTGTCCTCCCTGTTCATCTCCGCCAGTAATATGAACAGCTTCTTCTTTCAAAAGACTACAGCATGCTTCCAAAAGTCCAGCTAAAACCTAAGCCAATGTTGGTTGTTTTTCCCAACTAAACTAGAAAACTGACAACTCTTCCAAGCAGAAGTGGCACATTACTTCTCCACAGTGGCTGCCAACAGGCTTGCCTTAGGCATGGAAAGGCAGTTTCCATGCTGGCTCAGCTCTAAATCACCATTCCAGAGAGGGACGTGACAGCAGCTGGGCAGCTACTACAGGGCTTTTACTGTAATGAGACACAAAACCCAAGGCTGTCTTGGAAAAAAACAAGAAGTATGTGGGGGAGAGAAAGGACGCTCTTATAACAGTTTGGATCTATAGCCATCAGCTGGAGGGAAAAGGAGGGGTTAACACACCCCCATAGCTTGCAGAACATGGTCCTGCATTAATACAGACCATGGCCCATGAAATTAAACAAGCTCACCTGACAACTCCCAGATGATTATTCTTTTTGACCTAATATGGTGCTAGTAACAGCCAATAAACAAATATTATATTATTGCTCATTAAGCCACTTCAGCCCTTTGCTTTACACCACTTAAAAAATTACATTACTACAGCAGCACCCAGAAGGCTCCCACTGGGGCAGGTGACAAGTGCCCAGCACGGGACTGATGCTGCCCACAAGAGCTCACCATCATAACAAGATAAAGTGGACACCAGGAATAAGACCAGCTGGGAGACGGAGGCCAGGCACAGAGCAGCCTCCTCTTCATCACACAGAGAACATCCTGAGTCTTCCTCCCTGATTTGCCAAACGCCACTCAAATAGCTGATCCAGGCCATCAGGACTCTCCCCAGCTGCAAATGTTTCCCAAGGGCCAGACTCACAAACCCTCCGCAACTGCCCCTGCAACCTGGCTGCCCATTCCTTTTAATAAATGCAATTTCAAAAATAAAATCAACGTTTTATTCTCTCACCAATCAATTACTCCTTCCAGGAAGACAGATGAGTGGATTTTTGCAAAGCTGAGATAACTCCACCTGGGTCCGTTGGCCTTGATGCCCCATCAGGTCCTCAGGGGAAGGGGTAAAGAAACTCATTTTATCTGCCAGCAGTGAGATTAAGAGCATGGTAAACAATATTAAAATTGTGTTCTACAAAGCAGAATAACTCAACAGCACCAACTGTTCTCTCAAGGGACAGATTACAGCACAGGTGCACAACTGGAGTTTAAATATTACAAGGGAAATTCTTAAAAAGCCTAAACAGATCAACGATGCCAAATGCCTTAGCAGAGATTACAAGACAAGGTGTAAAGGTATAATTAACCTCTTGTTGGGCAGAGTGGTACAAAGGGAAGAGATACACAAGCCCTTTTTCAAGTCAGTGGATGCCAAAAAACTCACCTATTTTTCTGACTTCATTTAAAAACAAACCAGCTTCACCTAAAAATCTTGGATTGCTCATGTCCTTCAGTTATATGGTTTGAACATCATTTGCTGGTTTCTGCAAATTGCTGGAGGTACAAATGCTGGTTTCAAAATCCTCTGAGCAGTCTCGGCTGACCCAGTTTGTTCTGCACTAATCACACACTGAGCAGTGGAGAGGTCAGTTGGAGGGAAATCAGAATATTCCCCCTCAATAAAACCACACAGATTAAACCCAGTTGTTCTGCAGCCTAATCTGGCAACATGTCAATTAACGGGGTGCACCACTAATTAACAACCTGGCAGTTTCCCTCTCTTTACAAGGATCCCAACACTTCAGGCATTTTTGCACTTGTTGGGAGGCAATGGCTTTGAGCAGGAACACAGCAGCTGGTTAGCACAAGGAATGGGTTTTGTGGAAGAAGTGGAAAAATCAGACAATAGTATAACAACTCTACATGCAATT
This sequence comes from Orthonyx spaldingii, assembly GCA_013397795.1. Classification (NCBI taxonomy): domain Eukaryota; kingdom Metazoa; phylum Chordata; class Aves; order Passeriformes; family Orthonychidae; genus Orthonyx; species Orthonyx spaldingii. The sequence continues at coordinate 181,556 of VZTJ01001727.1, read as the reverse complement.
TAAATAGAAAACTGGAATAACCAGGATTGAAAACCTCAATACAGTTGATATTACAGTCAATAAAACCAGTGGCTTTTTGTCGCAGATTTAACATTTGGTGACTCCCCATGCAAACAGCAAATGTTTCCCCGCAGCTCAGTAGCTGCCTGTGGGTGGCACAGCAATATAACATCACTGGAGAGGAACTGGAAAGGGAAGGGAGCTGCATCCTCCAGGGCTGTGCCACGGGGAAGGTGAGTGGCTTTTTCCAACACTTGGGCAAAAGTAAATCTTAAAAATACTTACATGCTGTGCAGAACACCGGAGTGGGACTCCAGACCCCGCATCGTTACTGCTCTGCTACTGACCAGCAAAGAAGCTCTGAGGTTGGAAAAGATCTCCAGGATCGCTGAGTCCCACCTGTGACCAATCACCACCTTGTCAACCAGACCAGAGCACTGAGTGCCACATCCAGTTGTTCCTTGAGCACCTCCAGGGATGCTGAATGTTGGACACTGGACAAGGCCCTTTGTATTTCTCTGCCTCAGTTTCCCCTGTCTTCAAGATGGGTTTAACTACTTTTGTAAAGCAATTCAAAACTAAATGAAAACTTGCAATACTCCATTCCCTAGAAACTTTCACCTTATGTAGGCCTCCACAGTAGCACCTGGACACTTTATTCATCTCACAAACCAAACACAGCAAGTTCCTCTATACTTCTATTTGAAACAAACCATATAAAGTGTGAAAAAGCCACTCTAGCCTCCCCCAGGTGTTTCAGTTCACTGAAGGAGCCATATTTACCAAACCTTGAACAAAAAGCCAGAAGCCTATAGGAAAGTATGGCACATATGAACACAGCACAGCTTCTGCGCCAACCCGCAGTGACAAATGCTATTTCTATTTAGCTCTTAGTACGGGAAACACCTCTAATTCACCTCCAGATCTGTTGACAGCTGATCAACCACTCTGGAGGTGCAGATACACGCAGGGAAAAAACTGTGGTATGAATAGAGCAAACCAGCCTCCCTCTTCACTGTCCTTGAAGCAGCTGAAGGGCTTGTCTTGGACCAAAATTATCTTCCTGATAAAAGCAGAGGGTAAAATTAAAGCAGAATGGCCCATTCATGCAGAGGACAGATGCTATTATGACTGTGGAAGCTGACACAGGAGTAGGAGAATCCAAAGGGAGGTAGCAAGGCACAGCTATTCCTTGATCAACTGCTTGACATAATGAAACCCAGGAGATTGCAGAAGTTCTGGACACACCACTTAATCTATCAATACATATGAACACTCAAAACACATTCATAGATTCTTGTACTGAAGAACACAATTCCTGTAACTTGCTGTTACCCAGAAATGTTTGGGCACAGCAAAGGAAGGAGAAAAGGAAGGGAACTGACATTGTAAAGTGGTTTCTATAGAGCTTCCAGTTATCCAGGATCCCATGCATTTTTGCACAGTGGGACTGAAGGAATCAGCTCCATCAGCTTCAGCAAAGCAAAAACTAATGAATATTTGAGGCACAGAGCTAAATTACCCAAAATCTAAGCTGTACTTTCTATTTTTCCCTCTTTCCAAAATGCAGAAGATGACAAGCTGAATTCTTGACTACACAAATCCATATTAGGATGAACTTTATTGCTGCTTAAGCCACTGGGGCATCCCCAGTTAGTTACAGAACCACCAGCTGGGCGTCTACAAATCCAGACCACAGCCCAATCACAAGGTCTATATAAATTAATTAGTGCAGTAATTGAAAGCACAGAGGAGATGGGGAAATGCCTTGAGTACAATTCACTTTTCAGAGAAGGTTATATAAGTGTAAAGGGAAAACAAGCAGGACTGTAGTCCCTATTTCTCAGACCTATGAATGTTAAAAACAGGAAGTCTTGAGATGCCTTTTTTTCCTGTAAAGGTTATAAACCAATGCACAACATGTTAAACATTGAGCATCTAATATTCAAACCCCAAAATAAGCTTGAGTGCCTTAACTGAAGCAAAATGGTGGTCACCAGTAGAAGGGTTTCTCATCCAGATCCTTTCCAGCTTCTTGTATTGCCACAAAAAAATGAATCCCAGTATTTTTTTAAAGAGAAAAAAACATGTTAGAGAGCTGTAGAAGCCTCCCTTCCAAAAGCAACTGAGATCAGCTTGAAGCCCCTGTGAGACCCCAGCCCCAGCAGCACCACACCGCTTCCAACTCTGGAACTGGCACATTTCCCTCATGTCTTTCTGCACAAGTGATTTCAGGACAATAGGGCTTGTCAGAAATAAAAATTCCTTTGTGATCTGCAAATACCTGCTCATGCAACAGCTCATTCTTGTACCGCACCTTGCAGGGAATTTCAGTTTATTCAAAAAACCTCTAACCAGCTCTATTCATACAGAACCATGGACACACAGTTAGAAATAAGAGGATTAGTGACTCAGGGGGAAGAAACTGCAGCAGCCTGAAAATGTAGGATATTATGTTGAAACCAAGATCCAAAACTGCAAAGCTAAGTGAGCAGCTTCACAAGAGAAATAATACGTTGAGTGACCTACACTCAAGGGTACATATGAAGCTACATTTCCCCCCAGTTTTAACAATTATATTCCACCCTTTTGGAGTTTGTACAGATACAGAAATCAGGGACAAAATATCACACCTCTGTCACAAAGACTGATCAGAGAGATTCCTCAGAGAATCACCACATTTGTTGGGTCTCACTGCACACAGCACTGATTCAGCAAAAAGGCTTTACTGCTTGCAAAGCTTTAGAAGTAGCAAAATCAGCCTTGACAACCCAAGGGGACCATCCAAGCAAACCTGCATCTTTTGAACAAAATCCTGGAGCCACGAAGTTGGTAAGGGGACTAGAGCACGGAGACAGGCTGAGGAAGCTGCGATTGTTTAGCCCAGAGAAGAGAAGATTGTGTTGGAGACCTCATAGAAGCCTTCCAGGATCTGACAGGTCTACCAGGAAGCTGGAGAGAGATTCTTCATTATGAGCTGGAGTGACAGGACAAGAGGGAATGGGTTCAGAGAGAAAGAAGGGAAATTTAAGTTAGATATACAGAAGAAATTCTTCCCTGTGACGGTGGTGAGACCCTGGCACAGGGTGCCCAGAGAAGCTGTGGCTGCCCCTGGATCCCTGAAAGTGCCCAAGGCCAGGTTGGACGGGTCTTGGAGCACCCTGAGGTAATGAAAGGTGTTCCTGCCCATGGCAGGGGGTGGAACTGGATGCATTTTAAGATCCCTTCCAACCCAAACCATCCCAGGATTCTATGGTTTACACCTGATGAATGCTAAGCAAACAGGAGCTCAATCCTCTGCTTGTGCCTGTCTGCCATGAAGGATCCAAATGAGCTTGTTTGGATAAGCAAACCTCTCATCCTGGACCCACCGTTACAGGGAGCAGCTGAGGACTGCGGGTTGCACATATCATCTGGGCTGTAATAATCTGTGTCAGTTCTGTAACACACCCCCCAAAAGGCACAAAGTAACAGGGTTACTTATTTACCTCTGATTTCCGGGATAAAATTCAAACCATCTCTGCCTTCATTTTGTGGTTTCCATTTTCATCAAACTTTGAATAAAAACTGAGCAGTTGAGTACTTGTTCAGTGCTGTGGTCATGCCCCTGTAATTATGACTTGATAGACAATTTCATTTACAACCACCATTTCCTCCCCCAAACGAGGCCACCTTTAGTCTCGGCCACTGCAGAGCCAGTTTGAAAAGTATTTCTTTTTACCTCTATTTAAGAAATGAGAGGAATGAGCTTAACCACCATCAAAGTACTAAAAATTTGTTAGAAAACTAACCTGAACTCCGAAAAATCCTGCAGCAGCAGAGCTGAATTTGCAGTCCTGCCATACGGGTCTTTCCCAAAGCACCCTGAATGCCCAACTGCTTCCTGGGATAAACAGCCCACAGGGTTTGTGCAATCAGATTAAACTCCATGCCTTCCCTGCTCCACGTTCCAGTACATAAACCAGGCACCTCTAGTCAAATTCCACACTCAAAGGCAATGCAACATGCCCACTTGAAAAAAATGTGAGATACAGGAAATCTGTGCTGTGTAGGTGTCGTTATCAACTTACGGAGCCAACACTTTTTAACCAGGAATAGGTCAGCTATTTGAAATTAAAGGTCTTTCTGAACGGGCACTCTGGAATCACATCACTCAATCTATAGGAGCATTAAATTTCACCTTTTGAGGCAGATTTTGCCAAGCAGTTCAGGTAGTTTGAAATTCAGTTGTAGCCTTTTTTCTTTCACAGACTCACTAGCATAATTGCCAATTATTTCTGATTAAAATATCAAATTTCCTTGAAGAAGTCCTCCCCAGGCAATTATTTTCTCGCAAAGCTCCAGCTTTAGTAAAAAAGGTGCCCAGGCTTTAACTAGGACAACAGAGAAACTAATTCCCACTACTGATCTGGCAAAGTCTTTATAATACAAGTGCAGGCGGTGAGGCATCCCATTGTGAAAATAAGCCCATAAAGTTTCTGAACGAGAACATTTCCTTAAAAAGAAAAAAAAATCTTCTGTAGTTCTCATGGTTGCGCACAAAGTTTATGAAGCAGCAACGCTGATTGCCTGGGGATGGTGCTTAGTGCGGCCATCTGACCTACTGGGCCCCAAGTCGATTTTATCTCAGGGGGAAGTTGTGCCTTTCCTAGTGCTCTTCCAAAATGCTTTCAGAATCGTGGAATGGTTTGGGTCAGAAGGGCCTTTAAAGATCATCTAATTCCAACCTTCCTGCCATAGGCAGGGACACTTTCCACTAGACCGGGTTGCTCAGCACATAGTCACTCCTCTTTCAGGTTTTGGTCTGATATATTCCTTCAAATAATCTTAAATAGGATAATCTTAAAGACAGTAATCTCCTGGAAGTCCCCCAAGAACAGGAATGTTTCTGTTCTGTTCTCTCATCTCCACTCTTAACTTTCCATTAGAGATGACATTTTCCAGCCAACACATTTAGCTGCATTAAGAGCTCAACAAAACTATCAGGGCTTCTTTCCAGCCAGAAAAGGACCTTCCACAGTAACAATGGTTAAAAAAACACCCAACTGAAGCGACAAATCTCTCCTGATGCCCTGCAGGCAGGCGAGCTGACCTGGGCCAGGAAGACAACCAGGGAAAACTGCTCTTCTCCAACTGTGCAAATTAAACCAGGGGAATCATTGTAACACCAAGGAGCAAAGAGGACTTTAGAGAAAACATCCATGTCTCAAACATTCTCAAAGCACAGGAGCTGAGGAAATGCCTTGGGATACGCTACATTAACAGGAAAGTTGCTGGAGCTGGCTCTGCATATCTGCCATGAAGAGCCCCCAGTTCACAAGCCGAGGATCCTCCACAAGACATGCCTTAGACAGGAGCACTCCAGGTACATCCAGCAGCTCCCAGCCCTTCCCTGTACAGGAACCAGCACACCTGAGTGGTTTGTCAGATCACCTTGAATCAATCCACCTAAGAGCTATCAAGAATTACAAACACCTCCCAAAGTTATATAAGAGGAATCCATTACGACAGAGCCTACGAGAAGCTTCAGAAGAGAACTAAAATCCAATTATGAAAAAAATCCTTAAAAAATAAGCAGCTTGAACTGTGAGCTGACACTTTCTGGTGACTTCTCTTGTACACCAGACTCAGCCTTTCTGTTGTATTCAGCTGCCGTGCCCTTGGACGTAAGAGCAGGTTCATTTTGTGACCCCACTCCCCAGCACAGCTATCAACCAGCCAGGAACTGCTGGTTTGCTCAGCAAACAGGACCTTTTGATAGGAGCCAGAACCAGGAACAGTTAAAAACATACCCCCACTCCCTCCACCTATATCAGCACTCCAGGTAAATTCTAAATAAGGTTTCTAAAAAAGGAATTAAATATATCAGAGCAATAAAATAGATGAAAAGGAATCAAGTTGAAGGAGAATGTAATCACTTACAAAATGTAACATGGAAAAGGCATATTAAGGAAAATCATTAAAACTAGCACGACCTAAATACATACTGAGCCACATAAACAAAAAATACTTTGCGAGGTTTTTAAGACTTCAAAGGTAGCTGTGAGTGAACTCAGGAGTTTGAAACCCACACAACTATCAGGCAAACACTGGTGTAAGCCGACAGCATTTCTGGAAATGTGAAAAATACACTGAAATCAGGGAGGGTTGTATTCTTATCCACACCTGAAAAAGTTGCTCATTTTAAATGGAAAATCAGTCATGTGAAGCACACCTGGGTTCAGCCTTCTTATAGAAGGCAGCAGGTGGTGAAATAGTCCATTTAAAGAAAAAAGATTTCTCAGCAGTGACAGGTCTACTAAAGGGAAACGCAGGTCTACAATAAAAATGGTATTGAGGAATAGCTGTTTTGTTGTAAAAAGGAACTGAAGCATGATCCAATCTGACCCAGCTTTTGCCCAGTAAATAACGATGCTTGCAACAATATGAAGGATTGAGAGGTGTCCTTCCCCTCTGACATAACTCCAAGTTGGACAGATGATGTCATTCATTTGAAGGCCACGGAACATATTTAATCAGCCAGCCTTGGGGTTTGCCTATAAATGGAGATTTACTGACTTCATCTGAGGAATACTTCAATAAAGAGGTGCCCACAAAACACAGGGTTTAGATACACAACATCTATCCCAGAGCACAGGAACTGTGGAGCTCCCACACACCAAGCACACACTACAGCAGCTTTCAGAGGGACCTCAGCCCACAGGTTTGCAACCTCCCGTCCCAGCAGCCAGGAGCGACACACGGAAAGCTGCAGGAGCTCTGCATTTCTGGGGCAGGCACCAGGTGAGAGGATGGCAGGCACAGCACCTGCACTGGAACCCCAAAATACCCCCGTGCAGAAGGCAGTGAAAGCTGTGGTTCCACAGGCTCTGCCTCCCCTCCTCTCCCCCGGCACCAGAGATCTCATGGAGCAGCTGACCCCAGCCAAAACCAGCCTGGTGCAGAAGCAGCTGGTTTGAATGCAGCTCAGTTCCTCAATTTGTTTGTCACATGGGCCACAACCAGTTGTTGGAGAATAAGGGAAGGGAGTGAAGGGCTTGCTCAGCAGCTACAGCACTTTTGGATGTTTACACAGCTGCAGCCCCACACAGGGCTCCAGTGTCTGTCCTCACAGCCAAGGGCTAGGACTGGGCTTGGGAGGCATCAAGTCAGGCTTCCTAGCACAAAACAGCCTTCAAAAATCTGACGTGAATCATAGATCCTGCCCACTCCTCTATTCCTTTTCCCATTGCAAACATCACAGCCCTCCATGCTGTTTGAGCCAGGTTGATCACCAGGCCACGCATACCGATCCTACATAATCTCAGAGTATCTGTGACAAACCAAGATTGTTTACACATATTTACAAGATTATTTGAGTTCTCTGCCACAAAACTATCCTTAAACTCCTCCAATACACCTAGAAGCAAAAATCTGAAGTATCAACTGATCCCAAAGCACCAGGATTTGTCAGCCTTAGGTTTTGAAATAAGCAGGACCTTGATGATCATAACCCAAGGGCAGGCACTACCCAGGAATTCCAGTTTAACCAGTTCCACACTTTCTACTCCTTGTTCCTCCCACTTTCTTGGAACAACAGACAGCAATAAAACCCTGTCCCATTCTATACCGGAATAAACAATTCATTGCAATGAAAAGCCACCTGCTCCCCCCACACAGTTAAAAGCATTTCCAAATTCCAGCTCTCTCTCAGCCAGCACAGATGGACACACCAGGCACACAGACACCCGCTTCGCTTCCAGCACAGCCTTTGTGCTGCCGAGACACAAAGCCCAATGGCAGAGGCTGCCTCCACCAGAGCTGTTTTATTAAGGGATCACGACATAAACCAGCAATCCTCCAGCCACAAAAACAGCTCAGACTCACTCCTAGCCCAATTAAACTGCAATCTGCTAAAACACACAGGCACACTCTGGCTTTTGGGGACCATATCCCTCCACTGGCATATCCTGAGATCTGATTAATGCATCACCTGCCCCGCATGCCCCCAGATGATTAAATTTAACATGCAATGGCTCAGTCATCACCAGAGATTTTCATTTTCTTGTGCAGCCTGCTCCCATTCAGGGTGATGCTGCAGGAAGGAAATAAACCCTTCGCAAAGGAAGTGAGAGCCCTGAGAGCAGGCAATAAAACACTAAAACGGAGCTTGAATTCTGCCTTTCTCACTCCTGCTGGACCTGCCCTGTAATCCCTCAGGTGTGGTGGCATTTAGGGTAGCCTTGGATTTGCAGCAGGAACAAGGCTGTTCTAGGCAAATGGAGGTCTGGCCACCAGAGCCTGCTGAATACTCACTCAGATACTGCTGCCTTTGCCAAGACAAAATCAGGGCAAGAGGCTGTTCCTGCAGTGCACGCTGAGCTCCACAAGCACGAGACACTGACATGTCCTTCCCTGCTCCCCTGCTTGTGGTTCCTGTGCTGTTTAGCAAGTCTGGCCACCTGCAGAATGCTTCCATGAGGAACTGGCTATCCACAGGACGGATTCCTGCTGTGGTTAATCATTGCCCCAGCAGACCTAAGGCAGATCTGGTGTCCCACAGCTCCTTGCCCCTGCAGAACCTGTGGGCTGGCACAGCCTTCCTATCCACACAGCACTGCCCTGGTGACACCCTCTCCCTCTTGGCACCCCAAGCACAAGAGGAAGAGTTTCTGAGCACAGTGATCACGTCGCCCAAGACCAATTCTCCCAGTCGCCTCAAGTGTACTGGGATCTCTATCCACAAGATTTGTTCATCCCATCAGAACAGCTCAGAAACTGCTTCTGTCAACTTTTGTCTTTCAACTTCACTTTCTTTGAAGACGAATTTTAATATTCTTTAAAAAAACCCAAATCTGATCCAAAACCAGACTCATCACTGGTATGAATCACACAGCGTTATTAATTCTCCTGCCCATCAAAACAGAAATGTCTCACCTTGCAAGACAATTGTGGTGGTTGCCCAGGCTCACAGAAATCTGTCCCATCTGTTAAAAATCTGAGTGCACCGAATGAGACTAATTGGCAAGCACTCTGCAGAAAGGCAGCAAACATTTCACCCCACAACGGCTACCTCAAACTCAGACAGTGATTACAGGTAGCTCAGCTAGGTTCCTATCAGCCAGCACAAACACAGCCTCCCAAGAAAGGATTCTTTTTGAAGACAGAGGTTGTAGGAATACTAAATTCCAGGATCAAGCCTGCAACTGTGAGAAAGCTTCACAAAATCAAGCTTGGAAGACTTCACACTCCAAACTGCTGCAATCAAAGGCAGGGAACAATGTTCCTGCCTTCAACACTAACAAAAATGGCAAATAAACCAGGACCTCTACTTTACCTGCACACAGTCTGCCTAATAGGCAAAGTTTCTCCAAACTCCAAGATCTCCAACTCCAAGGGACACCCACAATAAAACAGGAGCTATTCACTATGGAGGAGGAGCCAGGAACAGTACCTGCAGAGCAGAGCAGTGCTGGCATCCACCGCCCTAGTTCCCCATGCACTATGTTCCCAAATGCTTTAGTGCTGCATTTTGAACAGCAGGTTAACCCCATACATGATTCACCTCAGGGACACGGGCAAAAGTCAGCCTGCTGCTGCTGAGCCCCAGGCACAGGAAGTTAAACACAGTAACTTTCAGCCAACATCTCCAACAGACTCTTGGCAATGGACACGTTCCGCTCCTGTTTACTGGAGATACAAATCCATTCCCAACAGATTCCTATTTCAACTGCCCTAGTTATCACAAGCAAGTCACATGCCACATCAGAATCAGAATTTTGGACGAGAAAGCTTTATTTGCTTTTAAAGTGCTTATGCTCAAAAGGGGGCAAAGATGAAAAGAGGATGATCAATGCAGGCAATCATTAAACTGTCACGCTTCCCCAAAAGCAACCATAACACCAGCTTCAGACGAGGTTTCATTGAGGCCAAACTCAGCAGCAGCACTGTCAGCCATCCCAGAGGACTCCCATCCACTGAGGGACCCAACAGCTAGTGCCCTTCTCCAGGATCAACATTCTGTTCCAAGTTCAAGAACGTGACATATTTTATAGGACACCAGAGCAAGGTGACATGTGGCTCTAAATCCACACAAAACCACTACCCACCACCACCCATATCTTGAGGATGCAAATTAAACCCCTTGCTGCTGGCATTAAGAATGGAAGCTGCCTCCTGCAGCAAAGTCACCTTGGAAAGACTGAAGAATTTGAGCTTTCAGTACAACAGGACTAAACCACAGTTGTAAAGAGTGTCCCAATAACTTATGAGCCGACAGATAATATCAAACCTTGAGGGAAGGGTTTGTGGAGAACACAGGAAGACTTAAGTCTACAATCACAGGTTCAATTATCTTAAATGATAACCAAAAGATAAACATTCACATCAGCTACTCTGCATTTACTCAGCAGTGCAGCCACACACCACAGGACAAAGCAATGCTTATGCCATAATATTAAAAACAGTAATACTATTAAAATGAAAGAGCTGTTTCAGTACTCATTGCATGCACCAGAAACACAGAATAGCCTTCAATATTATCCCCTATGAAATTACTCTGCTCAGCAGAACACAGGAATGAATCAGCCACAACATTCAGGCGAACCAGCAATGGACTACGAGTGAACTCCACCCTCTTGTTAAAGATTTCACTGCTATAGAAACTATTATGAAATACACAGAGCCATGAATCAGCCACTTGAAAGGAAGGTACGCCTTGGCAGGTACAGCAGCACCCAGCACACCAACATTTCAGCCACCACCAGTCCCCCAAAACTGTGGCATTATGCAGAAAAACAGCTTTATCCAAACATTTCAGCTCCCAGAAACATTTCATCTTTCTTACCTTTGCACTTGGTTGTTTTAGGGACTCTCTTGGTTTTGGCAATGCTTAAAGCTGCACATGCCCCTTACAGGAACAGCAAACAGACTCCAAATCCATTTTGCCACAACTGGATAAAGCACCTAAAACCAAAGCCCTGATGCCTCTGGACCAGTTGTGTCCCTGCACTGCAATTCCAATCAAGCCCATGGAAAAGCAGGAGGAAGGTGGCAGGGCTCACCAGCAGTTCCTCAGTCTAGTCTCTGAACAAAGTGGATTTAAAAGAGGTTTAATTTTCCCAGAGGCTAATGCTCTCAAATCTAAATAAATCCTCCAAAAGAAGAGATTATCCATAAATTTACTAGTTAGAAATGTTAATGTATCCAGTGTTTATGCAAGGACTGCTGCTCTCCATGCAAGAGTATCACCTATACAATTCCATATTAAAGGAGAAATGGATTTCTGGTAGTTTCTCCCCCACCTCCCTTTCCATACTGAAATGTAGCACAGCAGCTTTATAAATCCCACTTCCCAAGAGCAGCAGGAATTTACTGCAGAATCAAGGCAAACGTTTTTCTATTTCACTGAAAGACCTCTCAAAAATCCCCCCTTGCAAGGGAACTTAATACAAGAAACAAGATCCACAGGCAGAAAAGCCCAGTGTGAAACCTGCATAAGCATTTAAATTAAAAAATTGCAGAGTTAAAACTTCAAATTAAATAAAATTTACAAATTTTATTCACAAAATACAGGACAAGGTGAAAAACAAGAAACAACTCCGTGAACACAGTTGATGCTGGACTTACCCAACATACCTGCTACTCAAACACTTCCTCCTGTTATTCATATTCCATTTACTGAAGGGTCCACCTACACACCATACGACACAGAGCAGGATGGGACTAGACCAGTAGAACCTGGCTGCTAATTATGGCCCTTAAGGCTGAGATTAATTAATTTGTCCCTCTAGCTATAAACAGGAGGATGACTACAGCCTCACTCAGCACAGGTAATTTCGGAGAGGATAGACAGAAGGATGAAACAAGGAAAAAGTGACTTGCCTCACATCAAACACCACAGCAGCAACATAGCTGGGAGCTAAATCAGGCCTCCTGTCCACCTGGGCATCCTTATTTTCCCTGGACTCATAATTGACAAGTAGAGAGAACAAAGTCATTAAAATACAGATCAAAGGCTTCATTTGAAAGCTAGAAACAGATGTGGAATAATACTGATTAGTGTAATCACTACTGTCACACTGATTTTGGGGATCCAGCAGCCTCACAACAATCCTTCACCCCACTTCCCCAGCCTAATGTGCTCACACAGGTTTTTGCAGGTGACCAGACTGCACCACATTCAAGACACCTCGCACAGCCAGAGCAATAAATTCAACCTGAAAATTCCCCCCTTTCCTTCCTCCAGATACATTTTGTGTAAGCCCACCAATACCCCCAGAGAAACTGGATACTTAACAATCCCAAATAACAGCCTCACTGGCTGAGGGACAGAAGAATCTAGCCTGACCTCAGGTATCAGCAACTGCGCAGTCCCTGCATGAACAAAGTTTTCCAGTCCAGGAAAGTTCTTCCCTGCAAACTATTTATCCTCATAGTCAGAAAAAAAAAATCTGTATTTATAAGACAAGTGAAACAGATCAACAATAGCAAAAACACACTTTTTATAATGCTAGGTAGGAGTTTTCCTCAAGTTTCCCCGCTCTGGCACTGCTGGCCCTCTATTAACTGCCTTTACCTTGATCTGAACAGGTGCAGAAAAGTCAAGTGGCCTGAAGCCATCACTAACTCCAAAACTGCTGGAAAACAGTATGAGCCAAGAGAACTGGACACACTCATGTGACAATTTCACCCAGAGGTAGATAGTGCTTTAAGAAGGGGCAGTTGAGCAAGGAGAAATCACATGTACAGACACCTGCAATCACAGGATTCTGTCCATAATTGTGGGTCTGCATGTTAAAAACTGATTTGGAAGTACAAGATGAAAAATTCTATGACCTTGCTCCCCTCTGTCCCTGATCCACAGGCAGGAGGAACAGGATACAGAGCAAGTCAGGAGCAGCATATAAACACTAATTTAACTCTGAGCACAGGGTAAATGAAGCTTCCGTGACCCTACAGGGAACATGCCACTTCTCACCTGCTGCTAATCAAAAAATATAAGTGAAAAAGACTTTGCTTCTAATTATTTGTTGTCCTCTGGCATCATACAAACATCCTTTACAAGGGAACAAATCTAGTAGGAGTTGGACTCCATGACCCTGATGGGTCACTTCCAACTCAGCATATTCCAAGATTCTATAACAGCTCTTTTCCTGCTTCTCCTGTTTCCCACATAGCAGTAAATTACACCTGGTATGCAACAGACACTAAACGTCATATTGCCAAAAATAAAAGCCCAAATTTGCTAGCACAAATCTGACAGCTTATCACTATTTCAGTAATTATCCTTCTCCTTCTCAGTCCCAGCTGATAAAGACAACCTCATCAGCACAAGGCCATCCATCCAGGAACACAGAGCAGATATTCTGTGGATCCATCCAGATTTCCACTGTCAACATTGCAGCAGAGCAGCTTTAAAATGCATTCCCAAAGAACCTGAGGCAGCCAGCAAAGACCAGCTCAAACCCTCCTCTCCCTGCTTCTTTCTCTGCACAAACCCACTTAAGTCTCCCCTGCACTGGGATCCGAAGGCTGGCAGGTGTCAGCTGTACCTGCAAACCTGCTTCCTGCAGATCTCGGCACTGCAGCAAACCAGCAAAAACTTTTAGACAGCTCTGGAGAGGAATCGATAATACACCACCAGCATCACTTTTGTGCATCTGCAGGGGAGCTCTTGCCAGCACAGAAATAACATTGACCAAATCCCCCTTCCAGCAGGCACAGTGGGAACAGCCGATCCCCTCCCCGGCCTACAGCAGCGAGTTCAGTTGGTGACAGACACCCCTGATTTGATTTTGAGTAGGAGAGAAGGATTAGTCAAGAGAACACAACATTTAAAGGCAGGTGAGTACAGCCAAAGTCCCCTGAAAATTGGTACAGTGACGTGCTTCGTTCAAAGCTCAAATACTCCGAAGGCGACAACCTTTGGCTTTATCCCCCATCCATAAACACCTCTGGAAGCTTCACGTCCATGAGCACAGCCCGAGACACAGCTTGTGATCCCATCCTCAAGGCCACATCCAGCAATAACCTCTTTTTTTGCTAAGTCGCCCTCAGCAAAACAGTGTTTACACACTGAGAGGTCTAAGCATGGCCTGCCACTAAACACTGTGCAGACACCAAACAAGTCAGTGCCTCCCAAACTTTGATCCAAGTTTACAAATCTAGGCTCTTCTGTACGATTAGGGCCAATTTTTTCTTGCTTGCACCCTTAAAAGCTAAGGGAGAGAAGTGAGGAGAAACAAGCACATTAAGGGAGGTTCACCCCTCCTACAGACAAGTGTGAGGTGATGAAGGAAGCCCATATGGGGCAGCCTCCGGCTTTAATCAGTGGTGAGGATTAATCTCAATGGACTTTAGACAACCAAGTCTGTGGCAACACAGCTCTAATTAAGGGGTTAACTTTAGGGGGCTGGTTAACGAAAGGAAAACCTTTAGGTACTGGTAGCCAAGAGATTCTTGCTTTTAGCAGCAGCTTTCTGGAGATGGCAGTGAAAAGGTTCAAGCCCTTAGGTCTAACAGCACTTAAACTTTACCAAAGTCCAATGATCTTTCCCAAAAGTGTTTCAAAAGGCACCAACTATCTGCTCAGCACAGAAGTGCCAGGCTTGCACAAACTGACCTCCATCAGTATGCACCTTGTTTTGCCCCATGACACTCAGCAGCTGTGCTTAATTAGTCCTTGATAATGAATTGCCCATCAAGACTGCCGAACTTCCCCATGCAGCTGGTAGGTGAGCGATTCCTAACTGTGCTTTGGAATCAGTATGCCAAAAGCACAAACACAAAAGAATAAAGTTAACAATCTGTTTACCCCTTCCCCCACTCCTCCAAAGCTGCTACCAGCAAAAGGCTCAGGGAAAAGAAATAATAAATCTATTTCTAGGGTTCAGCAGAGAGAAACCATTTGGACTGCTCTCAATTTTCACATCTTTGCCACCAGTGCTTTGTGTTATTTCTCTCAACTCATTCAAGTTAGGAGATGAAGCCTGTTCTTTTGGCTAATAGCATTTAAAGCCTCTCTCTGGAGATAATTAGTCCTCCCTCCTCCATCCCAACCTCAACAGAAAGAGCAGAGAGTCACCAATAAACAAAGAAATTCAGGCAGTGACAACCAGGGTGTAGCTGGGACCAAACCTGCCTCTCACCTCCCTATCACAGCACAGCTGAGAATAAAAAACAAGTGACACCACAAGCAATAGAATGAACAACACAAGAATTTTCAGATTAAGGTCTTCATCATTTTGAAATGAGGAAAACAGCAACTCATCATCTACAAGGAGCAAAATACCAATGTGTCATCACTAGATATTCTGCCGGGTCACCTTCCAACACTGACAATCGTTCTGAGTCATTCAAAATCAGCAGATAAGAGCAAGAATTGGGAAATCTGCAGCCTTTTACCTCTGATTCCAGGCCTGTCACCCAGCCACTGCCAAATCACAGCAACCTCCACACCTCAGCTCCTACTGAGACACAGTAAGTCCTCCAGGCGGAGGAAAAATTAAGAACAATCACCATTGGGCAAGCATCTCTGCTGACGATTGACGCAACTCTGTATATCTTTATGCCAGCTCCTCATGTGGAATCTGCCCTTGGATTCAGGGGCACAGTTTGGAAGGAGTTAAACCTCCAGCCATGGGAATGAGCAGCCATGCTGGCTGCTGCATTCCTTGCCTAACCATGACCCCAGTGCGCAGGGAAGAACGGGGAATAGTTATCACCACAGCACTAGCACATCAGCAACAGCGACTAATTAACTGACAAAAATAGATCTCTGAAAGGGCTTTTTTCCCCTAGACACAAAGCCGAGGCCCAACGCTGCCGCAGTTGCACATCCATTTGTTTTCCACGAGCTCTAAACCTGCCAGCAGAAATTAAAAGCATTCTCACACTCATAAAAATAAACCCACATAGCACTTGTATGCAGAAAACCACTGCTAAAGAGAATTAGGGAACTGATTATGAATGACCCGGAGAATCTCCACTCCCACCTTAACGGGTGCAGGAGCAAGATGATGTCTTTGCCCCTAACAGCCCTACCAGCTTCCTTGCAGTCCCTGCACCCCAAAGTTCCAGTTTTGCCTGGAAAATGACATGTTTTGAGGTAATCCAAATGATCCCAAGGATATTTGCAGCTTTCTTCACTCATGGTATCACTGAGACCAGCCAGAAAAACCCACTTCTGCTTTAAGCCCCCCAGCCCTGGCCAGACACAGGTTTTGTACAGCTTGTAACGGAATATTCATCACCAGCTAATAAACCTGCAGGAACCGCAGTCTCAGCGATTTTTAATACATATAATGCTCCAACACATGCCAAACACAATGAAATTTGATCAAAATAGAAGCCATTTGTTTAAATACAAATGATTTGGCTCTCAAAACTGTCATCAAATTAAACTGGAAATCAAATTAACCAGTGACTGAATAAAGCAGAAGGCTGTATAATCACAGATCACTGATCCAGCAGCATGAAAACAAGGATGTGATCACTTTCCCCTTGTTTGTGGCACTGCCCCATGCTCCCAACAGAACTCCCACTCCATCTCCCAGGACTTGAGTATGCTCTGTGCCTCAGACACAGCTCATTTCTTGGTAATACAGGACGAAAATGTGCCTTGCAAAAACACTCTGATACATTCTCAGATAACAGAGTATCACCTGTGAAAGGACACATTGACACACTTGAAACCACCTTGACTTGGGACAGAACAGCACCCTCATTCCCAGCACTGTTGGGAAGAACAGGTTTAAACCTACTCTGAATGAGAGAGGGGTTTTGTTGCCATCACTGCCCGGATATTCAGCTTCAGTTGTACCAGCCTTGTCCCTCACAATGGGTCTCATTTTGGCTTTATTTTGCCCTTTTTTGCAGTCTTCACAAAAAGGAATTTAAACCATGTAAGTTTACAATTTTAGGTGTTGTCTACTCTTAAAAGCAATTTAGATTCATTTAAAAGGTCTGTTTGAAGAGCATCAGGCATTCCTGAGGAAATCACAGCGGGGAGAGGAATCTAATTACACTTCCTTGCAACTTCTATAGCACATCAAACTAACTCAACTAAACCTCCTTTACTCACCAAGAGTGGACTATGGAAACTTTATCAATCCCCTTCCCTGATTCAGCCCAGGACTTGCTTTTGAAAAACAGGAACATCAGGAAACTTCATGTTTAACACTCACTCCTGTACAAGTCTAGGTTTCTTTAAGCAATAAAGAAGCAATTGCAATGAGAAGAGAAGGCTCCCAGGAGATCACACTTCAGCCTTCCAATACTGAAGGGAAGATTATAAAAAGAAGGAGAGTGACTTTTCATACAGGCAGAAAGTGATAGGACAAGGGGAACAGCTTTAAACTAAGTAAGGAGATTTAGATGGATATTGGGAAGAAATTCTTCCCTGTGAGGGTGGGGAGGCCCTCACAGGCTGCCCAGAACAGCTGTGGCTGCCCCTGGATCCCTGGCAGTGTCCAAGGCCAGGCTGGACGGGGCTTGGAGCACCCTGGGACAGTGGAAGGTGTCCCTGCCCATGGCAGGGGTGGTACAAGAGGAGCTTTAAGGTCCCTTCCAACCCAAGATCCATTCTGGGATTCTTTGACTCCCACTTCTCTTTCTAGGCTTGTGGAAGCAGCATTTAAACGTCCTAAAGCTTAAGGAGCTTTATAGTTCATTTCAGCCTCAGCTGAGCACCTTCTCACATCATTCACTTTTTTTTTTAGAGTATTTCAGCCCCAGAGAAGGGCACCAAGTCCTCATCTACCTCCACCTGGACAAACACAACCCAATGCAAGGCACAGAGGTAAATAATTCATCTGCGTGCAAACAGAAGGAAAGAACAATTAAGCCAGAAAGCACAGCCGGGACGTTTCAAATTTCAGTCAACATTAAGGCAGGAGAGATCAAACAAAGAAATACCAACGGGGCTGCCTCGGAGAGAACTTTGGGGAAGCTGGAAACACTGCCGGCAAGGGGCAGCAGGGACGAACCCCGGGTTCTGCTGCAGTCCCAGCCCAAGCTGTTCACGGTTTGCGAATTGTCCTTCGCAGGACAGCAGCGAACAGGGACGGGAACTCCGCTTGCTGTGTTTCGCACCGGTGTGCGGGCTGTGTTTGACCCGCGAGCCGAACCCCGCGGAGCCTCCCCGCCGCGCCGCCCCCGGCCCGCAGCGCCAGCGCCGCCCGAGCGCCCCCGGGGTCCCCGAGGTGCCGCCGGCCACCTTCGGTGACCGCCCGCTCCCGGTCCCCAGCCCCGGCCCGCAGCGCTGTCCCTGGGCAGGGGCTTGGCAGGGCCGGGCAGGGGCTCCCCGGTCCCGGAC
>VZTJ01001727.1:131828-162952 GCA_013397795.1 Orthonyx spaldingii | reverse complement strand
GCTATAGGGCGTGATGGGGTGCTGGGGGTGTAGGAGTGGGGCTTTGGGGTCAGGGGGTGACAGGGGTCATGGAGAGTTGGCGTGGGGGGTGATGGAGTGCTGGGAGGGCTGGGATTAGGCTTGGGGTTTGCCCGCAGAAGCCTGAGATGTTTCCCTGGGTTACCTCGGAGGTGGATTTAGCCTTTAAGCACGCCGGCAAGGGAAATCTCACCCTGCAGACCACAGGGCTCCGGAGGATGCTGCTGGCACAACCCCCGCCCCCGCCACAGCCTGGTCCAGTGGAAGGTTCCCTGCCCAGGGCAGAGGTGGAACGAGATGAGCTTTAAGGTCCTTTCCAACCCAAACCGTTCTGGGATTCCAAGATTCACAGTGGCGGGGCTGCTTCCAGGGCTCGGTCCGCAGCCCCCGCCGGCTCCCAGCGAGCGGCGCTGCCGGCCCGGGAACGCGGCGGGGAGGGGACACCGGGGGCGCGGAGGGGACACGGGGCAGCGGCGAGTCCCGGCCCCGGGCCGGTCCCACCTGCCCGTTTTCAGCCCCCCCCGAGGTGGCGCTGGATTCGGAGTGGTTTGGGCTGTAAATCCGGGCAGCTCGGGGCTGTGGAGCCGCTCTGTCCCCTCCATTGTCTTGGCAGGTGTTGGGGACCCCCTTGCACACACTGCTGTCGCTGAGTGGGGGTGCGGGCTGGACACCCCGATCCCGGGCAGTGACAGCAACTCGGGGACACATCCTGAATTACGGCCGGCCCCGGCCCTCCACGCACCATCCCTGCTGCCTGACTGCTTCCAAGAACTTACGTGCTCCAGCAGCCATTTGAGGTGCCCAGAGCCCGCAGATCCCCCGGGATAAACCAAAATTATCCCCAGCGAGAACAGGTTGTCAGGTACATCATGAAAGCCCCATTGTCACCTTAAATCCAAAGCGATCATCTTTTTACCTGCGAAGAGCTGGGAGCTTGTGGACCCCCACCCTGCCAAGCTCTTCCGCTGTGTCTGCAAGGATGGAGCTCATTTTGGAGGGGCTTGTGGAGGGACCCTGACCACGCTCTTGAGCCAAATGTGCCCCCAGTTCTTGTGAAGCTGCTTTGTCTCAAGCCTGAATTTATCTCCTCCCATGACAGGGGCTTGGAACAAGATGATCGATAGGGTCCCTCCCAACCCGAACCATTCCATGGCTCTGTGATTATCCATCTCCAGCCCATGCAGTGGATCCAGGTATCTGCTTGCATCTTGTAGGGAGTGAGCTGTCCCCACTCAGGGCACAGATATTTCTCCTCCCCTCCTGCCCCACATGAACCCCTGCACAGTGAGGGCAGCTCAATGCCAGTAATGCTGATTTTGCAAAGCACTTTGGGTTCCATCAGTCTTAAAGTGCTCCTTCAGCACAGATTATTACTATTACTATTATTATTTCCTGTTGCTTTGATGTATGGTAAACACCACTAACACATTATGCTTTTAAATTGAGGGCAATTGTGAAAAAAATAGCATCTATTGGGATTATAACTATCAGCTACAGGTAGGGAGATTATTAACATGCCTGCCCTGCAAGACAACAGTGAAAGCTGCTGATAACTTACATATATGTACACAAATTGCAGGCTTTCATTACGCACTGGATGAGGAATTTATTGGTTTATAATTGTGACCAACTGAAAAAACAAACGGGATTAAACTGATACAATGATCCAGATGATGAGCTAAAGGAGACCCCAGGGCTGGCTCAGCTCCCCAAGCCCCCAGTCCCCCACACAGTGTTCTGTGGTGCTACAGGATGACACCCTACAAGTACGGCACTTTGCGGGGACTTTGCTGTTATCTCCACCAGGAACTTTGGCATAACCAGCAAAGCCCAGAAGCCCTGTCCTCCTGCCTCAGTTTCCCAAAAAAACTGCCCTCAAACCTCTTTCCCCCAAAATAGAGATTCTGCCCTATAAATCCCCAGCAAACTCTCACCAAGCCTCCCTTCTAGCCCCACTGCCCTCCACATGCCTGCTCAGAGGGGCAGCACAGCAGGTCCTCCGTGGCTTCAGGGGCCAGAGGGTCCCAACTAGCCCCAGAGCCAGGACCCAGCTCCTCAGGCACACAGAGAAGCACTTCCCATGCGGAGCTGGCCCCTCCTCAGGAATCTTATCAGCAGCTTCCAGGGGCTCTTGCCCACATCCTGATAAGTGCTGGGCTCCACACCATGGGGTTGGAGTGTCTGCAGTGCTGCTTCACCCCCCCAGCACCACTGCAGCTCAGCTTCATGGCAGCAGTGGATCAGAGCATCCCATGGGACAGCCACAGTGGGATGAGTGTCATGTCTAAATCCTGGCTTTCCAGGAAGATGTTACAGCCAGGAAAGACTGGAAACAGTCACCACAAGGAGAGTTCACTGAAGTCAAACCCATCCCCCTCAGGCAATTGGGGAGTACTCAGGCCTTCCACATCCCCGCCTTGGACAACTCAGGGATGCTCCCAGGCACTCCCAGAGCAGCAAGACCCTTGCACTCTATACATGCCATACAGGATTAGCCCCAAGGGGAAAGTGGAAAAGGAAAAAGAGAAAGCATAAAAAAAACCCAACTATTTTATTTTTTCAAACAAGATTCATAGCAAAGTTACAGGGGCATTTCCATGCCCAATCAGGAGTAAATATACCCAAAAAAATATAGAAATAACTTAACTGGAGCTATGATTCAACAGCCAAACCAAGGGTGGCGATGCTGCAGGTCCTGGATCCTCCTCCCCAACAGGCACCTCCCTAGAGACCTGTGCTGCTGGGAATGCTCTGGCATATCCAGATAAAGCCATGGTCATCCCATCCCACCCTGCCACCCTCACAGCAGGAGAAGGGCTGAGGGAGCGTCATGCCCCAGCACAGCTCCCCACCTCAGCCCCTAAAGCTGAGGCAGTGGAGACGTGCCAGTGGTTGGGAAACAATGCAAAAAGGTGTAGAACACAGTCCTGTATTTCTACCCTTTCCCCGCTCCTGCTCTGGCACTCAGGTTAAAGGCACTTCACATCCCAAAGCGCAGGGGATGAGGCAGAAAGGTGGGGAGGGGCTGCCTGGGCAGTACCCCCACCAGCAGCTGTGTCTCCCAGCACGGTGGGACCCAAAAAGCAGGGATGAAGCCCATGATACCCTCTGGCCATATCTGGCAGGGGGACAGTCCTCTGCGGTAGCAGCCTTGGTGCCAGGACATGTCACAGCAGTATGACACCAGCACTGCACCCACAGACACCCCAGTTTGGCTTCATTCAGGCTAACCCCAAAAAGGCACAGAGCAGTAGAGCACTCGCAGCTCTGCCAAGCCCAGGGCAGCACTTCAGGGTCTTTCCAGCACTGACGGCTTCTCAGGGGCTCCCCTTTCCTGGGAGCAAGCACAGGGAAGCTCCTACTTTCCTTCCACAGCTCCAAGCCCATAAAGCAGGGAGACAATACTCCAGACAAATTTTCAGGGTACCAGCTGCCCCCTGGCCTTTCCCACACAGCCAGGGCAGGAGGAGGAGGAGAGAGCAGAGGCAGCTCAGGTCATGTAGCGGGTGACAGCCCTGAGGGCGTAGAGCAGAGCCGCCTGCATCCGCGCCTCCAGCAGGAGCAGGTTGATGTGCACCTATGGCAAGAGCGGGGTCAGGGCACGGGGTCAGCACCCCAAACACCCTACCAGGAGGGAAGGGATGGGGCAGCACCTTCTCCGAGTGTTTGAAGTGCCTCCAGAACTGTGTGTAGATCTGCTTGGTTGTCTTCTCTGGGTAGCAAGCCACTGTCTTGATGTAGATCTTCAAGTTGCGCTCCAGGAGCTGGTTCACCTCCCCATAGTCGTAGTCATCGTAGCTGGAGAGAGGAGGATGTGTTATTCCAGCCACAAACCTTGTGCATTCATAGAATCACAGAATGGTTTGTGTTGGAAGGGACCTTAAAGCTCATCCCATCCCACCCCTGCCATGCACAGGGACACCTTCCACTATCCCAGGTTGCTCCAAGCCCCATCCAACCTGGCCTTGGACACTTCCAGGGATGAGGATTCCACCACTTCTCTGGGCAAACTCTGCCAGAGCCTCAGCACCCTTATATCTTACTAAATTCTCCTTTCCCAGGGTTGTTCTGAACCTCAGCCAAACCCACCAACAGCACCACTTTGCCTTAGTGAAGCAGCAGCAACACTCTAACCAAGACCAAGTCACTGGACCCACTCCTGGGCTCTTCCCAAGGTGGAGAAGAAACTTCAGGCACATTTTGGGGATGTACCGAATGCCGAAGACGCAGTGGACATAGTTCCAGATGGCCCGGCGCAGCATGGAGGTGTCCACGCCGCAGTGCATGGCAATGGTGTTGTAGGTCAGGTTGTAAACCACTTGGAACTTCTCATCCAGCAGCTGCCCCACGTCCGGGTACAGGCGGTTGATCAGTGAGTAGCCGTGGTCCTCCCAGGTGTAATCCTGATGGAGAAAGGATGCTGGGGTAGGGCTTTGGTGGGGAAAAGTGGGGTCCCTCTGTCCTGGTTTCGGGCAGGGTAGAGTTAATTTCTTCTCACTAGCTGTTCTGGTGCTGTGTTTTGGATTTGGAATGAGAAGGGCGTTGGTAACACTTGTTTCAGGCTCTGCCAGTGGGAGGGAGCGTGGACAGCTCTAGCCAGGACAGGTGACCCGAACTGACCACAGGGATATTCCACACCAGAGAACATCATACACAGTACATAAACTGGGGGGAGTTACCCTGAAGGGGCCAAGTTTGGGAAGGGGGGGGTCTGACATCAGTCAGAAGGTGCTGAGCAATTGCATTGTGCATCACTTGTTTCTTCCCTTTTCATTGCCATTGTTATCATTATTTACCATTATTATTGTATTTTATTTTATTTTCAATTATTAAACTGTTCTTATCTCAACATACAAGTTTTATTTTGATTGTCCTCCCTGGGTTGAAGGGAAGAAAGGGGCCCTGGGTGAGCAGCTGTGTCGTGTTTCATCTCCAGCTGGGCTTAAACCACGACACCCTCCAAAGCCAGGGACATAAGGTGGGGTGTCCCCCTAAGCTGACACCTCCCCCCAATTCTCAGCACCTGGTTGCTCAGCTCTAGCCCTTCACCCACTGTCCACAATCCTGAGAACAACCCCAAGATAAGTAGGAGCTACCCCCAGGCTCAAGCCACTGCTGAGCACCCACCTGTGCACGGAAAGTGGGGGGGGCCTGCTCCCCCCTGCGTGTAAAGTCCTTGTATCCAAATTCAGGGTCCTCCAGGAAGCAGCGGATGTTGGACTGCAGGGAGGGATCCAAAATATCTACAAGGCACAATCGCAGCAGCCATGAGCCCAGACGGAGCCAGCACTGCACTGGGGAGCTGATCCTGCTCTCCCTCAGGCAGATTCTGGTTCCTTCCCCACCTCCCCGGGCTCCCCTAGCCCATGGGGACCTCCCCCCCCAGATAGTTGCCCCCTGCACCTCCTCACCTGAGGAAGGGACCAGCAAACTCTCTGTCTTCTCCAGCTCGAAGCGAGTTGCCATCTCCTCCTGTGTGACTCCTTCCTCCTCCAGCTGGTTTTCCCGCAGCAGCTTCATCCTCTCCATCAGCACCTCCACCTCCTGTATGGCATCCGTGCCCTGGGGAAGCACAGGGCAGGGTCAACCCTGCCCCTGGTCAACCAGAGGGACCCCAAGCCCAGATCTGCTGGTACTTGGGGCACTCTCAGGGCTGCTCAAATGAGCATCTCCCTCTGGGTTTGTCCTGCCCAGATTCCAGCAGCTCCCATAACCCATCCCCGAGCCTGGGAGGAGGGGGAAGTCCTGTGGAGGATGTGGAAGTACTGTATGACTCCAAAGCATCTGCTGTTCCCAATAAAGGCCACAGGGATGCTCCGAGAGCTGGGCCCCTCTGCTCTGGAGCCAGGCTGGGAGAGCTGGGGTGTTCAGCCTGGGGAAGAGAAGGCTCCAGGGAGAACTTAGAGCTCCTTCCAGTGCCTAAAGGGGCTCCAGGAGAGCTGGAGAGGGACTTGAAACAAGAGCCCAGAGGGACAGGACAAGGGTGCATGGCTTCCCACTGCCAGAAGGCAGGGATAGATGGGATATGGGGAAGGAATTCTTCCCTGTGACAGTGGAGAGGCCCCAGCAGAGTTTGCCCACACAAGCTGTAGCTGCCCCATCCCTGCAAGTGTTCAGGGCCAAGTTGGCAGGGCTTGGAGCAGCCTGGTCTATTGGAAGGTGTCCCTGCCCATGGCAGGAGGTAGAACAAGATGGGCTTTAAGGTCCCTTCCAATCCAAGCCATTCTGTGATTCCCAGGGGAAGCCCCATAAAGCATACAGCACCTCACAGTGCACTCACACCCCTGCAAGGCAAAACCCCTCTTACCCCAGAGCCCCCCATGCTGTCATCAGAGGCAGGGCTGCTGTCGCTGTGGGGTGAGGGGGGCCAGCAGCTGTTCCCCACATCCTGGTCCTCCTCGGGTTTGATGCCGCAGCCGAAGACAAAGGATGCGAGCGAGTGGTAGTGGGTGAGGAGCACCAGCGCCTGCACCAGCTCTGCCAGTGACCAGCTGTCCTCCCCCGGCTTCAGCAGAGCCTGTGAGGCAGAGTGAGGGTTGGAGAGACCCCCCCCAGCCCTCAGCTGCACCCCCACACAGCCCAGTGCCAGGGCAAGCCAAGGGCAGGGACATAGGAACGTGTTCGGGAAGTGCCTCACCCATAGATCTGTCTTCCCATCCCACTGACTCCCTCAGCCCTGAAAGGGTTAAACCTTGGGGGCTGTGCAAGCAGGAACATGGCCCCTGGGGTGAAAAAATATGTTTTGGGGGAAATCTGTACTGGCAGCATCAGCTCTCACCTCAATGTGCTCCTTGGTGATGAGCCAGGGCCGGTGCGCCAGCAGCTTGTTGATCTCATTGAGGTTCCGGAGTTTTTGGGGGGCACAGTGCAGCCCCTGCAGCCACGCAGGGTTGCCCCCCACCTGCAGAAACTCCCCCATGTGCAACCCCACCAGGTAGGAGCACCGGTGCCGGGCTGCTGCCTGCGGGGAGAGCCAGCAGTCAGTCCCCAGCACTGGCCAGGGGACCCACACCCGGCTACAAGCCCTCGAAGAAGCCAAGGCAGGGAGCCCACGTGTCCCACATCACTCCTGGAGGATTTTCCCTGAGAATAGGAGTTCCAGACAGGGGGGATTTCCCCCCTCACTATCAATGTCAGTCTCCAGGGGTCCTGGAGGGAGGGTGTTGGGGTACCCTGGGTGGGCACCAAACCCAAAGGGGCTTCCAAGCTTTTGGGACCTCAGATCAGAGAGGGATTAATCTTTGGGGTCCCAAATGCCTTCCTGCCTCCCGAGCAGCAGTGCTGGGACCCCACATAGCCCCTGTGTCCCCACAGCCCCAGGGCCCCGCTGCTCACCATGATGGCGATGTAGTGGCGCTTGTGGTAGGGCAGGGGCCCGTCCATGCGCAGCAGGAGGTACTGGGTCTTCCAGAAGCTGCTGAGGTACTGCGGGTGCAGCCCCATGACCAGGGCGACGTGGTCCACCCTGCCTGCCGAGGCAAAGGCCTTGAGGAGCTGGTGCAGGCTGCTCTCCCCACCTTCCTGCGGGATCTGCAGAATGGGGAGAGGAGGGAAGTGAAGGCCTGTGAGCTGTAGGCCCCCACTCTTCCTAACATCTCCCTAACCTAAATGGAGATTCCCCAACAAGCAGGACGCAGGCACCCAAGAGCACCAACATCGGATCCTCACCCCGCTGGAAGTGCCCCGCCTCCGGAACGGACACCGCCGGTGGCCCCTGCTGCCCCTCTCCCCGTTCCCAGCCTCGGGGGGCAGGGGGTGTTTGGGGGTCTCCATGTCAGATCCCACACAGCCCGTCCGGCTCAGCCCGTGGGCTGGGTTGTTTGTTTGGGCTCTGGAGTGCAGGGGAGGAGATGGGGGTCAGCCCCCGCAGCGCAGTGACGAAACCACGGCACTATCTCTGCTCGCGGAGGAACATCTGGGAGAGTCAATGTGGGGGCTGAGATAGGGCTCAGGTGCCCTGGAGATTTCAGGGCAGAATTCTGGGGGAGGGCAGGGAAAGCGTGAGGGTCTTGGCATCACAGGGGAAACACAGATGTGTCCGGATGAGTGGGGAAACTGAGGCACGGGCAGAGCGGGCAAACACCAGGGTGAAACACAGCTGTTCCCCCCACCTCCAGAACGACTCTCCCACAAGGTTCCCCCTGGGCTGGGTGACCCCTCTCCACTCCTTCCCCAGCATCCCACCCCCACTAGGCACCAGGAACTGGGGGGCTGGGAATCCTTCCTGTCCCCCCACCCGCAGCACGGAAGAGCGAAGGAGACCCCCAGCAGGGAGGAGACCCCCACTCAAGTCCACCCCCATCGCTTTACCTCTCCCAGGGGAATGAAGGTGCTGGGGCCCTTCGCCAGCTTCCGGGGAGCCTTGATTCCTTTTTCCTAGGAAGGAAGGAGCAGCCGGGAGTCACCGGAGCCACGGAATGTCCCCGTCAGCGTCACCGGAAGGGGTGACTCAGGCAGACACCGGCACGGGCCACGGGGCCATCGCCCCCACACCCTTTGCGTCAGGCTGGCAGCGCCTGATGAAACCGGGCTGCGATGTTGCTCCGCTCCCAGCCGTGTGTGACACGCCGGGACACCGGAGCTGCGACCGCACGGGTCAGGAGCGGTGACACCACTCCCGAGCCGTGGTTTACCTCCTCCATGGGAAAACGGGGAGAAATGGGATGCGGGAGTCCCGCAAGACGGCAGTGGGGATCAGGAGCAGCACAGCCACAGCGCTGCGGTTAAAATCACCAGCAAAGACACGGTGCCCGGGGGTCCCACTAACCCCTCCCTGGGCACAAAATGCCACTAAACATCACCACTTTCCCCTAGCCCCCTCCAAATTCATTAATACAGCTCCAAGCACGGGGTTCAGCTCCTTTCTGCTCCTCAAGGCTGGAAGTGGGCAGCTGTGCTCCCACAGCACCCAGTTAGTTACTAGGTGAACTGGACGAGCTGCTCCCACAGACCCACAGAGGGGGACACAATGGTGTAATTCAAATCCCTGTGGAGGCAAAAGGTGCAGCCTGGCACCCTCTCCTGAGCAGGAAAGGGGTGTGGGATGGCACGAAGTGGCCAGAGCAGCTGTCAGTGCGGCCACGTGCTCCCCATGCGCCGGGCGGTGGGACACGGCACCGGGATACAGTCCGGGTAAAGCCAGGAGAGCCCTCATCCAATGCCTCCCATGGGATGCTCCTGCCTTGAGTCACCATGGAAGCACGAGGGTGACGGCGGGATCAGGTTCCTGCCGCTGAGTTGGCTCCTTGGTTCTGTGCTGACTCAGGGTTTGAAGAGAAAGAACTGTCTGACGGTCCAAGAGACTCCCTGGCAGGGGCAGCAACAGACCCCGGGAAGGCAAATCCATGGGACAGATAGCAGGACTTCCAGCCGGCTGGAATTCCAACCCCTGGCAGGAATCAGGGTTCCCAGCCCAGCCCAGCCACTGCTTTGCAGTGACATCTCAGGGTGACCTCTGAAGGTGCATTTAATCATTCCTGCAAGAGGTTGCTCGTGTTTTGATGCATTAAGGAATCCTTGGGGTGCTGTGCTTAACTCTTGCTGTGCCACCACCAGATAAGGTATCCCCTCCTGCTTCCACTGATGGGGAATCAGAATCATGGAATAGTTCAGGTTGGAAAAGGCCTCTGAGACCATAAAGTCCAGCCGTTACCCCACTGCCAAAGCCACCACTAACCCGTGTCCCCAAGTGCCACATCCACAGGTCTTAAATCCCTCCAGGGATGTGGACTCCACAACTTCCCTGGGCAGCCTGTGCCAGGGCTGGACAACCCTTTCAGTGAATAATCTTCCCCTAATATCTCACCTCAAGCTCCCCTGGTGCAACTTGAGGCTGTTTCCTCTTGTCCTATCAAACTAAGGAGAAACTGAGGCACTGAGACACTGTGACTGGCAGCAGACACACAACCTGCTCCCAGGCACAAGGTGGGCTGAAGGTCTCGACAGAGGTACCAGGGAAGGAGATAATGCCCTGGGAGCAGGAAGATGGGTGTGCTGAGTACTAATCCCACCCCCCCACACTGGTGCCAGTGCTTAGTCAGGCGTGGGGAAACCATCCCTGATAAAGTGAGATTAAATAAATACTGTCAGAGCCACCCAGCAGTGTGGATTTCCCCCTCCTAACCATGTTCCTGCCAAAAACTGTTCCTGGGGGACAGTAGCAGCACCAGGGCCACCACCAGTTTCATCCCAGCCTGCTCCAGAGCACTGGTTTCAGGCTTTGGCTCATATCAGGACAGGTGCTAGAGTGAGCTCCCTGCTGTTCTCTGCTGCTTGGGGTCTGTCCCACCCACTGTTCCAGCATTGCCAGCTTCCAGCCCTCCTCTGGAGTAACCATCCTGCTGTGACAACTCCCACCAAGCAAAGCCCCAAGCTGCAGAGCAATCTCACTGTCCCTGGGAAAACCTGGAGGAAGGGGAATGCAGGAGCAAGAGGAAAAAAAAGCAATTTTTTTTTTTGAGGGGAGAAAGTAAGTCTTGCAAAAAGAGGCAATTCCCAACATTTCAGGGTACTCAGGATGATGGTGAACTGACATTGTAGACCGATCCAGTTGCTTGGGAAGGTCAAGGAGATCCTGCAAAGCTCCACCGACACCCCAGGAACTCAGTTTTCCACAATGGACTCCAAATGCATAAGTCCTGGGCGACACCAGGTGTTTTCCAGTGTGCTGGTTAACGGGGACATCAGAGATCCCATACCCAGCCTGGAAACAGCAGGACGAGCCAAACAGGACAGAGTCCCTAAAGCCTCCCAACCTCATGTCAGCCCCTCACCTACCCCGACAGGCACATCCTATCACACCCCTGCCTCACTTTCCCTTTGTGCCCGGCCATCCCTGTAGGCTCTGCCCGGCCCCTCGCACATCCCAGCTCCTGGAAGGTTCAGAGACCCCAAGATCTCGCCTTCCAGACGCCCAAAGTCTCCCGTGCCTGAACAGGGCCGCCCCATGTCCAGGAGACTGCGGGAGCTCCCAGCACCCAGTCTGCTCCTCAACACCCCTGGTTTTAGCCTCGCTGCAAAGTGGATGAGCCAAAGGGCTGTTCCTGCAGCCCAGCCGGTTCCTGGACATGTCCCGGCTTCTCCTCTCCCTGCAGCCGGGCGGGGCGGGGTGATTCCGGGTGGGGGGGCAGCGGCCGCGGGCCAGGGGCACACCCCCAGCGCCTCCCCGAGGGATCCCCGTGCGGGATGCACCCCGTGTGCGGCCGGGGACGGGGCGATGCNGCCGATGCCGCCCGGGCCCCCTCCCCGGCCCGCCCCGCCGGACCCCGCAGCCCCGGTGCTCCTCCAGCCCCGCGGGGCTGCACGGCGAGCCGGCCACCAGCATCACGGCGGGGCTGGGCGGCGGGGACAGCCCCGGGTGTCCCGGACACCGCCGGACACCGCAGCGAGCAGCCCCAGCACGCCGCGCCCGCCACGCTTACATAGCGCGGGGCGGGGGACACGCCCCCGGCCCGCCCGGCCAATGGGAGCTCGCGGGCGTGACCACAGCAGCACAACAGACCAATGGCAACACAGGGGGCGTGGCCAACATAGACCTCAGGTCTACCCAGAGCAATCCGCACTTTCCCTTGAACACTGGGAGCACTGGAAATGTGTCCTGGGGCGAAAGCGTAAAGAAAGCTGAGGGAAAACTCCTCTGGTCGGCTCAGGTGAGGCCCCGCCTGCAGTGCGGGGCCAGCTCCGGGCCACCAACATCAGAAGGATATGTAGCTGCTGGAGCAAGCCCAGAGGCGGCCACAGAGATTCTCTGAAGAGCCCCTCTGCTCTGGAGGCAGACTGGGAGAGCTGAGGGTGTTCAGCCAGGAGAAGAGAAGGCTCTGGGGAAACCTTAGAACCCCTTCCAGTGCCTAAAGGGATTCCAAGAGAGCTGGAGAGGGACTTTGGATGGAGGGACAGGACAAGGTGGAATGGCTTCTCACTGATAGAGGGCAAAGTTAGATGGGATACTGGGAAAGAATTTGTTTCTGTGAGGGTGGGGAGGCCCTGGCACAGGGTGCCCAGAGAAGCTGTGGCTGCCCCATCCCTGGAAGTGTCCAAGGCCAGGTTGGACGGGGCTCGGAGCAGCCTGGGACAGTGGAAGGTGTCCCTAACCATTGGAGGGGGGCAGAATAAGATGAGCTTCAAGATCCCTTCCAACCAAAATGGCCTGGGATTCTCTGAATCTTTTATTGATTCTTTTATTTTATTGGGTTTGGTGTTTCTCCAAAGGAACAGGAGAAAAAAAAAGTGAAAAGAAGAACAATAATAAAGAAAAAGAAAAAAATGTGACAAGAAGGGGAAAAAACCCACCCCCACAACCATGGGCTGTCCCAGACACAGCGCTGGTACCAATCTGGTGCTGCCTGACAGCCCAACATGGCAAAGTCCAGCAAACAGAAGCTGCTGCACAAACAACTCAGGATTTGCCTGGCAACAGCCTCCTCTGACTCCAGGCTGAGCTCCTGCCAGCAAAGGGAACGTCAGTGCTCCTTGGCACTGCAGCACCGGCCGCACAGCCCACTGCTGGAACAGCCACGATCAGCATAGCCCACAGCCCCAACCTCTGCAGGGAGGGAGGACACAGCCAGTTTCAAATGTCCCTGGTCACTGCTCCTTGTCCTTGTTCCCTTCCCAGGGCTATTTTTAGGGTGTTTTGCAAGAATGGCTTTGTGCTGAGGCTGTGGGGTCTGGGTGGCTCTGGCCAACTCAAGGCTTCCGTTTCTGTATTTCCACTTGTGTAATTTCAGAGGCACCATTTGGGGGTTTCATTTCATCTGACCCAAGGGAACGTGGCCCTGCACTGCCTGGGGGTCAGAGGTGCTGTTTTAGCCTCTGTCACCCCAGTCCAGCTCCGTCACCTGCTCCTTTGACACTGTCACACCCCACAGGGCTGCTGGACACGGGGCACGAGCAGAGGTGCTGCTGATCACCAGCCAGCCCTGGGGCTGCCCAGAGAAGCTGTGGCTGCCCCATCCCTGTAAGTGTCCAAGGCCAGGCTGGACAGGGCTTGGAGCAGCCTGGGATAGTGGAAGGTGTCCCTGCCCATGGCAGGGGTGGGATGGGATGAGCTTTAAAGTCTCTTCCAACCCAAACCATTCCACGATGATTCTACAATTCCACCTGAGGCCATAATCTCTGTGTTTGCTCTAGCTGAACACGTCAGCCTGGAGGGGAAAATCCATCTCTTCCTTTGCAGCGGTGAAGACAACAAAGAGCAAGCAAAGTGGGGGGGTGGAAGTGGGAGGAGGCTGCCTCTGTTCCCCCCTTTCTGCCTCCCAAAAAACTCTAGATATTAGAGGGACAGGGCTGTGGGTGTGCATCACGCAATGATCCAGCTGGAGAGATGGGCTGGAGATGCTGCCAAATATTTAATATAAAAATATCCCATCAGAAGACACGAAGGGCTGTGCCAGGAGGACATTTGTCCCACAGACGACTCCTGCATGTCGAGCAGGGGCTGGAGGGACTGAGTACAGCTGGGTGGGCACAGAGCTCCAGGTTTTGGAGCAGCACAGGATCCCCCATCTGCTCCTCACCCCTCGTCAGCCCACCCAGGAAGCGCCAGGTTACCTGCAGCTTTTCCCGGCTGGTTCCCCATGCTCCTGCTCACACAGCAGTCAGCTTGGGCTCTCAGCAGCATCTCCCTCCTCTCAGAGCAGCCTGGTACAGGGAGTGTCCAACCACCACCGCCGAACTGCCAGGGGCTCAGACCCTCCCATGCTGGCAGCCAGGAGCAGGCAATGCTGGGCAGTGCAAAGCATCCCACAGAATCGTGGAATTGTTCGGTTCAAAAAGTCCTCTAAGATCATCAAGTCCAACTATTACCCCAGCTCTGCCACTAACCTATGTCCCCAAGTGCCACATCCACATGGCTTTTAAATCTCTCCAGGGATTTAAAAACACACAACAGC
The DNA here is from genome assembly GCA_013397795.1 of Orthonyx spaldingii. Classification (NCBI taxonomy): domain Eukaryota; kingdom Metazoa; phylum Chordata; class Aves; order Passeriformes; family Orthonychidae; genus Orthonyx; species Orthonyx spaldingii. Next base: position 149,045 of record VZTJ01001727.1, on the reverse strand, counting down.
AGGTAATTATTGTGGGATTGACAGTGCCCTGGTTACCACCCTGCTGACTGGACAAGTCTGGTGCTCCAGGAAAATTAAACAGCAAAGGAAGGTCAATTGCTCAAGGTGTGTTACCTTAGAGGAAGGTTGGCTGGGGACAACTCCTGCCTTTTTCACCAGCTGGTGGTTTTGGGCAGCCCAGATTCCAAGGACGAAGTGCAGCAGCAAAGACCATACAGGGACACTCTGAGGGAACACCTGGAGCAGGTAAGACATGGAATATTGCTTCAGTGTTTCTTCTCCTTACATGCTCTTCTCAAAAATCAGGAGCTGGATTGTCACTGTGGCTGGTCACCCCACTACAGACTTCAGTGGGAAAATCCACTGGCATTAGGGCTTTGTGGGCTGGAAGAAGGAAGTCCAGAGCATTTGTGGGGTGGAGAAGGGAATTAGAATCACGGAATAGTTTAGATTGGAAAAGCCCATTAAGAGCACCGAGTCCAACGGTCCCCCCAGCACTGGGGGTCACCACCTAACCCTTGTGCCCAAATGTCACATCCACATGGCTTTCAAATTCCTCCAGGGAAGAGGACTCCACGACTTCCCTGGGCACCCTGTGCCAGGGCTGGAGAGCCCTTTCCATGGAAGAATTTTCCCTGATATCCAATCTAAACCTTCCCTGGCACACCTTGAGGCTGTTTCCTCTAATTTCCTCTGCAGCTGCACTGTTCAGAGGAGTGGAGGGAAGGTGACTCCCAAGGTGATCCTGGTCCACAGGAGCTGCCAGCGCTCCATCAGGATTTCTGCACTGCAGGCAGATGGATGTGGCTTCAGCAACATAAACATTAGAAACTGTCGTTTGTACTGGTTTGTACTGGTCAGTGGTCCTCATCACTCTGAGAGTAGCGGCAGGAGGGAGCTGCTATCCCCATGTGCTCCAGGAGCAGGGACTGGATATGAATAAGGAAAAGAGTCACAGCTAAAACCCCTTTGGACTACCGGACCTCTGGAGATTTCCCTGGAAAAAGACAAGGGGCAGCTGAGTTTTCTTCATGGAAATCTCAAGGGAAAGTGGAAAACCTCCGTGCCAAAGGATCAGGTCTCACTGTCTGTGGCGGTTGTATTCCCTTGCCAAGATCAGGAGCAACACTGAATATTTCTCATACATAAAACCCCAATTCCTCACTTCCCTCACCTCTGGAACAAGGCTTGTGCTCTCCTGTCCTCACTGAACACAAGTCACTAGACCTTTAAAGACTTTTAAAATCCTCCGTGCTGGGTTTCGAAAAGACAATTTTGAACCCTCTTGCGCCTAGATCATGCTGCCTGAGTCAGCGCTCCCAGAAAACTCAGGAATTGAGAGGAATGGAAGGGAGCGTGTTGGTGGGTAATTAACTACCAGCTGGTTAAATTGGTTTAATTTTGCTGCAGGTTCAATCCTGCTGCAGGTTCAATTCTGCTGTCAGGCTGCAAGAGTTTAGATTCATTTCCATACTAAAGTTTCGGATCCTTGCCCTGGGCCCTGCAAGTTTGGAAAGGAAATATTTATTCAAGTAATTACTTAAAAAAATAAAATCTAATCCTCTTGGCTGGCAGAGTTCAGGAAATGCTTTGTATGAGGTTTCTGTTGTGCCCTGAAAACACAAACACCTTTAGCTCCCCACAGCAGCACTTCAGTTTCTTTGAGCTTCTGCATCTTCAGAAGGGATTTCTGCTGGAAGCAGAAACCTCCACTCATGGAATGAGGAAGACACTGACCAAAACTGCAATTATAATTTTTCACCTTTCATCACTAGCACATGGCTGTGATCAGTCTGGAACAGGAGCAACCTGGTCTAGTGGAAGGTGTCCCTGCCCATGGCAGGGGGTGGAACTGGATGGGCTTTAAGGTCCATTCCAACCCAAACCAGTCCAGATCCTCTGAGTGCTGGGATGAGAACTCCGCCCAGTGCACGCCACTAGCCTCCAGCATGAGATGACAAAGAAACTGGAGGAATAACACAGAGACTGTAAGAGTAACACCAGTAAGGAAGATGTCACAGGAACTGTTTTTCTTCCCAGCATTTAAGTCTCAATTTGGGCATTTGTCACAACTAATGATTCCCAGAAAATAGCTATTTTCCATCTGCAATTCCAGGCTTTGAAAAAAATATATGTAAAGTGTATTTTGAGCTGGAAAAGCTGCTATGGTGTTTCCAATAGAGCCAGGGTTTGCTTTTTCCCACCCTGGGAACAGACATTCAAAGCCAGAGCAGCTCCGGAGCCCTGGGAGGATGCACAGCATGCTGGAACACTGCTCCTCTCCCGGGATCCCACACCCACAGCATAAGGAGAGCACAAAATGAGTCTTGTGGGTCCCTTCCAAATTGGGATATTCTATGGTTAGATGAAAATACTAAACTACGATTCCCACAAGAATGGGGGCATTTCCAAATGGAAATTTCTGGGGAGGTTTTGCACTGGAAAATTGGAAGCTTTAAAAAAAACCCCACCTTCTCCCCCCAGATTTATGGCTGAAGGAAAGACTTTAGAGACACATATGGGGTTCACTCACCTTGTTTCCATCTGTGTCTTAAAAGAAACAACTCCCTTATCCTCATCTTTTGTTTTTCCTACCAAGACTGTATTGTTTCCATGTTCTGCCTTCATGTGTTTGAGGAAGAAAATAAGGAATAAATCTCGTTGGATACAGCCGGATGGGTCCTGGGATGCTGGATGTAACCAAGTAACCAGGATCCTAGCAACAGGCTTGATGGGAGGATTTAAAGATAGAAATAAAAGTAGGAGCAAAGCAAACAATGGGAAAATACCGTCTCCTTCCCATAACTCCCAATCCCAGAGCAGGAGATAAATCAGCTCCAGGCAGGGAGAGATGCTTTGGTTGTTTTGGTTTTTTCCCTTTTCAAAGCAAACAAAGTATCAGCCACAGATGAGGATTTTTTTATACCACTTTTACAGGTGTCATTTGTACAAATCAAAGCGTCCCTTGAAAATCTCATTATTACAAACATACAAAGAAACGATGTTGGTGCTACAAATCAGCTACGCGATGGCAGGAGCAATTTATCACGATTAAAAACCCAACTGAACAGTATTTACAGGGCCTTTCTCCCTCTTTTTATTTCTGTGTTGAGGGACGCAAAAAACACAAAGCCCACAGTTAAAAAACTCCCACCAATGCACTTTGTTTTCTAAAAGTATAAAATTAGGTGAGTTTTTCCTGCTGCCACACTCAGGCAAAGTGTAACAATTTGTGGTTTTGCTTGTTTTCACATCAAAAGTCTCTTAGAAAAATCAAAAAGAAACACATGGCAGTGTCCAATGAAACGTGCTCCTTCCGTGCCAGAAGCCAACATTATCCCAAAAAAGTGCCTTTGAGTAAAATCAACTTTAGTAACAAATAAGAACCAAAAGGATGAAAAAAATAATCACAAGCTCTAGTTAAAAGCTTCATCAAAGCCCTGATGGAGCAGCCGGCCTGCAGCAAAAGCATGAGTTCTCTTACCTACCTTCAGCCCCTGCTTGGGGGTCTCCAAGCCCTGAGATGTTTCTCCACTCCTTGACTGGAGTTTGGGATGTCGAGGAGCTCCTGCCAGCCTGGAGTTGTGTGGTGCTCCCCCTCCAAGTTCTTTTTATCCACCACCATCACCCCAAAAGAGGTGCCTGGGGGGACCTACCCCAGCTAGCCTGGCTGTAAGGGTCAGTGGTGGCCATGCTGTTTTGGGGCAGCACATCCCTGGTACAGGGAACTCTCATAGCCCTTTGATCCTGCTGGTTTGGAATCAGCAGTGAGAAAAATCCCTGGAGTGCCCCAAAACACACTCCCCAGCTCGGGTTGCTGCCTGAGTAAGTGCCTTCCTGGAGCCAACCTGGCCCCTGCATCTGGAAGGGGCATGGAAAGGGGAAAGAGAGGGAATATCCAAGCCCTGAACTCTCTTTGTGTAAAGAAATGGAGTAAGAGACACTTGATCACACCAAGCTGTAAAAGTCATCGAAGTCCCAGAGGTCACCACATAACCAGGGCACTGGGGTGGAGGCGGGGATTCTGGGTGGATTGGGGGCTGTATCATTCCACTCTGGCTCCCAACCCAAAAGCTCTCATCAGAAAAACAAGGAAACAAAAAACCAGGCAGTTTGGTTTGCCAAGTCGACAGAGAAAAGAAGAAAAAACAAAACTAAACACAAAAGTCTTCCAAGATAAATACATGGCCCCCACTTTGGAAGCATCTTCAAAAAGCTGGATCAACCGTTGTCAGCAGTGGCACAAACTTCCAGGAACATCTGTTGGGCTGGTGAGTTCTCAGCTCTCTTTTGAAGAGGGAGCAGTTCAAGGAAAAAAAATCCAGCTCGCACCACACGCAGCTCCCATTTTATCTGCAGAACAACTGGCTGTGGCAATTCCCTCACAGCAGCAGGCTGGGAACCAGCAAGGAGCCACTAATGCAGCAGGTTCCTGTTTGCTCATGGAAAGGGCTGGCAGTGGTAGCAACTGGTTAGGAAAAGATTTCTTCCAGAAAACAGCACTTCAGGGGGGATTTAGGAAGGCTGGGACCTCTCCCCATGGAAACCAGTCATGCTCGAGCATGCTGTCAGAAGGTAACACACACCAGGAATTCCCGTGGAGTTCACAGCAGTGGGACAGCAACAACACAGAGGTTTTGGCTTCCAGAGATCCAGCAGGTCTCCTAGACTCCTTGGCTAATGCTGGGGAAAGCTCCCAGGTTAGGGGTTTGGCTTTAAGGGGAGGTTATTGCTCCTGACTTCTCAGGCTTTTTGCCTTTTGACAGGGCAGCCGCTTGCTTCAGGAGTTCTCTGTTCTTGGCCTGGAAATGGGGAAATGGGTATTTAATGGCATGGGTCATCATTAGTTCTTGGGATCCCTGTGCAGGAGCTGCTGACATCCCACACACAGGAGGAAAGGGGGGCAGATGTTGAGTTCACCTCTAACCACCTAGAGAGGGCTCTCCCATCCCAGGCCCAGGAAAAGACAAATTAATAAAACCCACGAGCCCATTCAAAAAATTAATCATATGAACAGTAAGGCACCTACAATACACTGAGAGGATCTGAACTTTGGTTTTGCAATCATCGAAGAAGATTTCCAGACACTCAACCAATACCAGCAGAAACAAAACATCTGGACACCAGAGAGTTCAGGGCAGTCCCAGCCTGAGCTGAACACAGACATGGAAAGCCCCAGGAGAGGGAGGTGGCTGGGGCACACCTGCTTCTGGATCTGGTGCTCCTTTCCCTTCAGAAACAGTACATCTAGCCCTCTCCACACCTCATACAGACATTCCAGCCCTCAGCCAGGCAGAAGGATGTGCACTGTGAAGGGATTCTCACAGGCACCAGCACTCCGACAGCAGCTGGAGGCACCAAACCTGCTGTCCACTGGGATACTTCCCCAGATTGTATGTAGATGGAGGAGGGGCTGTTTTCTCAGGGGCAATAGAAGCCTTTTGTCTCAGCCCCTCCCACCTCTCATTGCTGGGGCTTTAGATCTTTATATACCCAAAGTAACTAAAAGGTGCAAAGTTCATTTCTGTGTCTGATTTCCCCTTTGACCTGATCCCTTAGGTGGCTCAAGCTATTCATGCTGATAGTCTGCTGTGTTTCCATGGCCATGACAAGAATCCTGCTCTCCCTGCTTCCATCAGCTCAGGGACTTCTTTATTTGGACTAGAGATACAGGGCTAAAAGAACTGCCAATTGTTCCTTTGTTCTCTCTGGTTACTGCTCACACAAGTCACAGGGAGGTGATTTAGAGGTGCAGGGAGCTGACAAAGGTTCTGCAGACTGGAGAAACAGGTTCAAACCTGATTTTGGCAATAAGTAAAATGAGTTTGATGGTTCCTGTCTAGTCCATAAGGGACTCAACCTAGCACTTTACAACACAGTAAGTGTGAGCCTGGATAGAAAGCAGCAAGGTAGGTGTAAACGGTGGTTGGGATGCAGTGCAGAGCTGAGGGGCTTGCCTGGCAGCACAGAGGCTGTAGGACAGGGCTGAGAAGCATCAGCAGAGTTCTGTGTGCAGGAGCTCACAGGGTGTTGTGATCAGGAATGTTCTTGATCACTCCTGGATACAGCAGAGCTCAGCAAATTAAATCAAAAATGCTGTCACCTGTAACTGCTCCATGACCTCCTTGTGTGTCTTCTCCATTTGGTTCATCTTTGCCCTCATCTGCGATTCCTGGTACTGCAGGTCGGCTTTCAGCTCTGTGATCTGTGCAGAAACCAGGAAGGAGCAAGTGAGCTGGAAGAGGCAATGACTCTTCACTCCACAGACTCCCCTGCCACGGAAATGCCTCTACAGAAGGTGTGTGAGACTGGCTGAGGTCACAGACATGCTGGGGGTGCTGGGGGACTGCAACGGGACCAGAACTGTGTCACTGAGAGCACAGAGCAACAGCAAGGGCCAGCACTGTATTTCTCCAAGCAGCAGCATGTTTATTCCCAGTCTTGCCCACACACAGAGGTCTCCAAGAGAGTGATCAGGAAATGACCCTTTATGAAATGAGATCTCCTGGGTGGGTCCAGAAAGCCTCTTTGGCTTTGGAAAGGAAACAGCCTGGAAACAGCCAGACATGTTAACTCCAAGATAAAAAGCCAGGCTGTGTCAGAGTGTGATCTGTGAGAACATGTCAGCCTGCTGGGGGGAAGCAAGCCAAGGACTGTACCTTCTTCTCCTTCTCCAAAATCATCTGATCCTTCTGGTGAAGCATCTTTTTCAAAGTAGCCACTTCCTCCTTCAGCTGGGCAATGATGACAAAGTGGTCGGTGCCAGGGGAGTCCAGGGCCAGGTCGGGAGAAAAACTGCAGCAAAGAACAGGGAGAGGCTCTCAACAAAGCCCTCCCTCTTCACTGAGGCAGGGAAACTCCCACGGATGCACTCAAAGGAGAATGGGAATCACTACATGATCAGTCATGATCCTTTTTCAAACCAAAGAGTTGAAGACAGCAATCAGAGAGATAATTAAACTTTATGCATCCCTTTGGTAATCCCTTTGCTCACAAGCAGTCCTTGGACGCACTGCAAAACTTCCCACTGAATGTAAACAAACATTCTGGCAAAGGAGGGGACATGAAAGAGAAACAAATAACCTCCAAGTTCAACAAACAGAGCAAAGGGAAACAGCTAAATTGTCCTGAGCAGGGAAAAGGGGTAAAAAACATACTGGACCTTGTAGTTTGATTCTGCCACAATAAAGTAATTTAGGGAGAAGCTTCATTATTTCAGAGTAGGAAAAACTCTCCAGGAAGACAGAGAAATAGCTGAGCACATCACCTGTACACCACCAGGTAGTCTAAATCTAAGCAACCACCTGCAGAGTTACGTGTGCATGAGGCACTGCTGCACTGGTAACTCACAAACCTCTCTAGAAGACACCCAGTGACCCAGGCAGGCACATGCAGTCCTGTGCTACAGGAATATGCCAGATCGTAAGGTACAACAAGCTGCAGCCACAGGCCCAGAGAGCCCATCTGACTTTTTCCCTGTCTTCTGTTCCATCCCTAAGGCTGATTTTTATCTCCTCGTGCTAAGCGGGCAGCACGCTCCCAGCCACACACACCTGAAACTGCTGCATAAAATTGAACAGTAGTAAGACAACAAAGCTTCACCTAGAAGATGACTTCAAGTGTGGCTGTTATCAGATAAATAAAGATAAATCATCAGGGTCACCCAAAGCATGACTTTTTTTTTTAAAGCCTCCAGAGTAGGTCAACACTCAGCTCTAAAGCTGGGAGCTGCAGCAGAGTGGGGAAGGGATCCAAAATTCTGCCTCTCTCAAGGACGTTTCTACCTCTGAGCTTCCACTCCCCCACCTGTACCCTAAGGCAGAGAGTACTTGCTGCTCACTTCACACGGGGTCTCCTCTAGCACCTGGAAACGATCCCTTTTCTAATTAAAAGCACCACAGTCTGCTTTGAGGGACTCATTAGTAAGGATGTGGCAGGAGAAAAGGTTCTTTCCCCCCCTGTGCCGGGGCTCTACAGAGGGAAACTAAGCAGAGGCAGCTTCCCAGATACGAGAGTCAGAGGATGGCCCTGAGGCACCAGGACAGAAAACTTGGAAAAGGAAAACTCAGAACTGCAGGTCTGCAGGAGACAGCCTGCAGTGGAAGAGCCCTGCATGGCTAAAATATGCTGACAGCAGAGCCCACACTAAGATGTGGCAGCTCTCTGGGCACACTGGATCCAGTTCTGTGCTAGGCCGAGAGATTCATACCCACACACTAGCACAAAACAACTCCATTTTAAAACTTTCCCAAATAGTTTTCCCAAGTGGAGGCTCTGCAAGATGATGGTGGGTGCTCCAGCACCTTCCTGTGTGCAAGCACATTACTAACAGCAGCTTTAATTTCCCACTCAGTGCAAATATGCTGGGGAGGAGAGAAACAAAAAAGAAAAAACCAACAGCCTCCACAGAGAAAAAAAAGGCTTCCTCACTGATTTCCTCTGGCTGACAACAATCCCTTGACACACCATTCCTTTGCCCAAGCACGCTTCCCTCCTGCCATGCCCTGGGGTGATAAAGATTGCCAGGAGATGTCCACATTTCCCTGAGCAGGTCCAGCAGGAAAAATTCCCTGCCTGGCAGCTCCTGCAGCCCAGCACATTGCAAAGTCAGGAAGGTGAGAGCCAGTCCTGCCACCCAGTGGGGAGAAGGAAGGGACAGGACGGCCACCAGCCTTGCACAGAGCACCCGTCCCCAGGGCTCCGAGGGTTCTGCATCCACCAGTGGGAACAGCCGGCTTGAGATCTCCTTCTGACGGGTATAAAATACCAGGCAGGTATTTTCCTGTCCAGTTGCTGCAAAATGCCCCCTCAAATGTGTGAAGGTGCTGATTAAAGAAGCAGATTCTTTTTTCCTCTTATTTTGTATTGTTTTATAGACTGAGAAGTTAGGAATGAAAGGTTCCTCCATCTTTAACCCCATGTTACAGAAGCAGCCCGAGACTCCAAAATTCAAAGGAAACCTGCCAAACACAAGACACTCCTTTCCTTTAGCAACCAGATCAAGAATTAAAACAACCAACCTAAAAAAAAAAAAAAAGCCATTTCCTCTACATATAAACTCAAAATCCAGCCCCTTGGGATAGGTCAGGGGGACATGAGCTCTCCGTGTTTGAACAGCCTAAAATGCACACTGCTAATTAAAGGGAAATGATGAACTCCCGTTGTTTTCAGCAGAGACAGAGGACAAAAATGGAGCTGTTCCCAAGGCACCTGCCTCTCGCTATTGACTGGAACAGAAACCAAATTGACTGCCTTAAACTCCACACCTGTTAAATAGCTGGAATTAGGCAAAGCAAATGCCAAGCTTAAAGATTTTGCTATTCAAGTCAGGCTGGTGTGAAGAGGCACAGACCGGGCACTGAACCAGCACCCACATTTCACCTTAGAAAAAAGCCATCTGCAGAGCTGCCTCCAGCTCTGGGCCACCAACATCAGAAGGATGTGGAGCTGCTGGAGCAAGCCCAGAGGAGAACACAAAGATGCTCCAAGAACTGGAACCCCTCTGCTCTGAGGCCAGGCTGGGAGAGCTGAGAGTGTGCAGCCAGGAGAAGAGAAGGCTCTGGGGAAACCTCAGAGCCCCTTCCAGTGCCTAAAGGCGCTCCAAGAGAGCTGGAGAGGGACTTGTGACAACGTGAAGTACCAGGACAAGGTGGAATGGCTCCCCACTGCCAGAAGGCAGGGATAGATGGGATATTGGGAAGGAATTATTCCCTGTGAGGGTGGGGAGGCCCTGGCACAGGGTGCCCAGAGAAGCTGTGGCTGCCCCATCCCTGGAAGTGTCCAAGGCCAGGTTGGACGGGGCTTGGAGCAACCTGGAATAGTGGAAGGTGTCCCTGCCCATTGGAGGGCAGTGGAATGAGATGAGCTTTAACGTCCCTTCCAACCCAAACCATTCCAGGATTCTATGAAAAACATCCTTCACTCAGTGCAGTACAGCCCAAGTCACAGGGGTTTAAATTATGCCAGGACTTTCCTATGCAAATGAGAATGTTTTTGCAAATGAACTTTGCTGCTGAGCATCCTGAGGCACTGCTGCCCTCCCCCTGCCAGCAGTGCTGTCACTGCCTGGTGTTACAAGCACAATTTAGCACCTTGTCTGCAGTGATAGGAGAAGGGACCGCAGTGTGCTCATCTGCAGAGTCTGCAGCATAAAAACACTTGTGCCAGCATTGGCACAAGAGGATGGGGACACCAAGACTGCCCAAATCAAGACCAGCACAGCTCCAGGGGCTAGAGGTGAAGCCGGCGTGCTGGGCAGCACAGGACCGATGGGCACTGGCAGTACAGCAGGATCAATAAGGCCAGGTCTGCTGCAAGATGTGCTGTGAGTCACTGGGAGGGAAAACTACTGGCAGTGCAGCAGTGCCAGAGCTGTTTGCTCCTCCCAGAACTCATTCAGAACAAACCATTCAACACCATCCTTTAAATGACTGTTGGAAATCACCTTGTCCACACATCATAGCCATTGTGAGCAACAACCACTCTGAAATATGTAAACAAAAACACACAGAGGGAATTCAGTACGACACAGTAAAGGAATTTCTACCATATCCAAGAAGAAGCAATAATTTCAGACAAGCTGGACCCTGACTGAAGGTGTTGCCAAAGTCAACTGAGCTCAAACACTTGGACTCTTTAAAAAAAGTCCAAATTCTGCCCAGCTGAGGGCTACATCAGAGGTTTGGCTGGAGCCAAGAGCCAGGGTACAGGAAGCTGGGGCTGATCTCAGCATGGACGAGGTGCTGGTTGTGTCACTCCAGACTCTGCTGCTGCTGCAGACACCCTTGTGCTGCAGCAAACCTTAACTCCATGCTCAGGCTGTGCCCCAGACACCAAGGTGACTCTGGGAGGGACAATTTGATCACTGTGTAACAGGGGAGGGTTGGGTGGTTCACCCTCAGAAAAGAATCCTCAGCAACTCCAAACCCACACTTAAGGAACCCCCATTATTATTCCATTCAAGAAATGCAGCCATTTGTCTATTTAAGGCAGCTGCAGCTTGCCTTTTCTGCTGCACATTGCTGAAGCTCTTTAGTTGGTAAATTTACACTTGGTTTGTTACTGGAACTCATCAAAAAAAAGCCTGTGGCAAGGCCTACAGCCTTGGCAGGAGCCAGACTGACAACATCTGACAGGAGAGCAAAAGGAAGACCCTTGATTCGTTAAAAACATGCTCCTGTTTTCCAAACAAATGGCTTACCAACTCAAGAGCACACGGCATTTTGCTTTTTAGGTATTATCAAGCCAGCAAGGCTGTTACAATGAGTAACAATGAGATCTCACCCCAGGATTTAATGAGGTAAAAAACACCTCGTGCCCTACAGCCCAGGGCAGCTGCCTCTCTAGAGGCAAGGCTGCACCAGTAGTGATGGGCTGCACCAGTTCTACCAGGGCCCTGTTTCCCTTCTCTCTTCTGGCTCCACCAGCAATGAAGGCAGCTGAATTCTAATCCCTCTGCACTCAGCCACAACTCCTAAGTCACAGTTAGTCCTTAAATTTTTCCAGCTTTTAACTGAAAATGCTGTTCAGATCATAAAAGGTCTTTCAGACCACTCTGTGGGAGCCACTGCCCTATAAAATTATTAAAGTTCTATTTCACAGAATCATAGAATCCCAGAATGGTTTGCGTTGGAAGGGACCTTAAAGCTCACCTCATTCCACCCCCTGCCATGGGCAGAGTCACCTCCCACTAGACCAGGTTGCTCCAAGCCCCGCTCAACCCAGGCACGAACACTTCCAGGGATGGGGCATTTCCCATGGAAGCAGTTCACAGTGCCAAGGTGTCAACAGTATCTATAGGAGAGATCTGTGATCGCAGAGACATTCAAGGCAGGTAGTGATTAATTAATTACCAGTGGCTTTAACAAACCATTTGGCGCTAATTATGCTCTGGTCCATGCTCCCAAATCCCTGCGGCTGAGAAAGAGATGCATTGAGAGGGAGAGTTCCCGTGTATGAAGCCATTCCCAGGGAGGGAGGGGAGAAAACAACAGGCGATCTCACTTCAGGATGTCAATGCCTTGAGCAACAGGACAATGGTGGGCCCCGAGAGTCTGTTGGGAAGCAGCCCACTGCGCCAACGTGGACGGGGCCCTCTGGATAAGGGGGCAAAGCATCTCGGGAGAGGAAGGAATGCTGAGAATCAGAGAGGAAAGGCAGGAATGAAAATATGCATGTACAAGACCATAAAAATACAAATCCATCTCAATCTCCTGTTTCTGCTAGTGACTCCCATTCCGCTGCACAGGCATGTCACTGTCAACATGATCCAGCAGCACGTGTGACAGTAGAATGGGGTCGGATGCTTTCCCAGAATCAGAGAATCGTGGAATGGTTTGGGCTGGAACGAATCTTAAAGACCATCTTGTTCCATCCCCTGGCTATGGGAAGGGACACCTTCCACTAGACCAAGTTGCTCCATGCCCCGTCCAACCTGGCCTTGAACACCTCCAGAATAGGGAGTTCACAACCTTTCAAGCAAAATTGTTTGATTGCTTGTCTCTCCCCCAGAGGCAGGAGGGGACATGGGAGACGGGTCTGAATCTTCTCCTGTCCTCTGAGGCTCTCCCTGCAGATCAGTCAGACAGACCTCAAAGCACAAAACCTGCAGACCTCATCAGCCCCTCTCTCCCTGTGTCTGCAAAGAGAAGATAAAGTTGGTCTGGCTGCAGTTTTTCTGACTGTTGGGGAGTTTAGCCAACCATCAGTTTCCATTCAAGCAGATACAGGTGCTCAGTATTCTCTTCCTCTTCAAACCTATGTCTAGATTCCAGGTAGCACTGGCCTGCCAGGTTCTAGGTCAGCCCCTCGAGGCCTCAAAGCCCAAGGCCCCTGCTCTAGCATAAGAGCTTCCTGCTATTCACACACAACTCTGTCTTATATAAACTCAGCAAACAAAACCACCCGCCCACAATTTCCCCATGTAACAGGCTCACCTGTCACCATTGGCAGATATGGCATCAAACTTGGCTTTCTTCTTTGGGATTTCGTTCTGAATGGAAGATGTGGATAAGGTCTTCTGGCTAGAAAAAGGAGGAAATTGTATGTCAGAACCTGAATGACTTTCAGTCTAAGACAGAGAGGCAGATAAATATTCCCACCCACTTTGATCCTATTAAAACAGTATTTCCCAGTGCTAAAATGATAAAAAAATCATTCCTTGAAGAGTAGCTGGAGACTAAAAATAAACAGAAAACAATGAGTCAAAGCAGCACGTAGGTGAAGAACTCCTGCTTAAAATCTGCATTTTAATCATTAAATTTTACAAATGCAACTTCGCTTTCATTGTGTACAGGTTCAGTAAGCTGCATCACGAAGAAGCACAAGACTGCACCAGCACAATGAGGTTTGCAAACAAGCAGCATGTGACTTAGCCAGATCCTCCTGAACTCAGACCCTGCCCAAACCCCCCAAGGTTACCTGTTATAGTGACTGCCACTGCTGAGCCGACTGAACTGCTCCTTCTCCTGCAGGCTGGCTCGAGAAGAACTGCTCAGGTGTTTGCACTGCTCTTTGGTCTTCTGCAGGACCCGTTTATAGGACAACGTGCACAACCAGCACAGCAGCTTTCCATCCACCTGGAAGGGGAGACAGAAAGAAGTTTTGGTGTTTCTTCCTGCCCACAAAGCAAATACAGAAAAGACAGGAAGCACTTTCAAGCTTAGGATCACATAAGAACAAGCAGGGACTCAAAAAGAATCCTCTGAATGGACAGGCAGTCACTGGAGACCAAAACAGCAGGGGTGTCTGCTCCAGGAGGTTCAGCAGGGCAGGGATTATGAGTGCAGCATCCCAAATAATAGATGTTTACAGTTTGCCTCGGGAAGACACCTCCTGCAGAGCACTCAGGGTGTTCAAGCAAAGGATGTACAGAAGCCATGGAAGGGGTTTCCTGGTGGAGGCATGACACTTGTAGCCCCTCAGACTATGGAACAAATATCATTCCCCATTCCTCCCCCCAAGCAGCACCTCACACTTCATTCAGAGGTCTCTGCTCCTCTGCCAGCTCTTGGGCCAAACTCAAGAGATCTTTCTCAGAAGGTCTGGCAGAGGCACACAGGGGTTCAAAGATTAAACAGCTCTAAACCAGAGCAAAGAACTCTAGAAAAAAACTTCATAACCAAGAGACACCAATCATGGAATGGTTTGGGTTGAAAGGGACCTTAAATCCCATCCAGTTCCACCCCTGCCATGGGCAGGGACACCTTCCACTGTCCCAGGTTGCTTCAAGCCCCGTCCAACTCGGCCTTGGACACTTCCAGGGATGGGGCAGCCACAGCTTCTCTGGGCACTCTGTGCCAGGGCCTCCCCACCCTCACAGGGAAGAATTTCTTCCCGATATTCCATCTAACTATGTTGTCTGGCAGTGGGAAGCCATTCCCCCTTCTCCTGTCAGAAATGCTGCAGAAGATGTACAGAAGATGGACAGAGGATCACTGTGATCAGCCCTTTTACCTTTTCAGCTTTTTTTTACACAAATACTGACCTTTTTCCTGTCATCCTTCCGGTCAAACGCACACTGCTGCTTGCACTGCTCACATGAGTGAGGAGGGCCATACTTCTTCTCTGAGTTGGTGCAACGCTGGCACTTGTTTCCAATGAAGGCTGCTATGATGTTGCAGTACTGGCAAGGTTTCGGCTTTAAAGAATAAGAATAACTGCTACTGCCTTCGAACTATAATAGTACACCGCTCCTTCCCATTCTCCCCATAATTTCAAACTTTTATTTACTTATTCTAAGCAGAGTATAATGCTGATCCAGGAGACAAAACTCCATTTGGATCCCTGGTCTCCAACTAAGTGTATTTAGCCATGGCACTCAGACCATTTACCAAGTGTTGTGAAATCTTCAGAAAAATGTCTAACACCAAAATAGAACCAATCAAAATCTCTATTTCAGATTTCAGACAAGCAGGAAATAAAGATGTATCACTGCTTCCTGCAGCAATCTCAGTCTGTGTAAGCACACTCTTGTTTCTACGGGGTATCAAACAGTTCATTTCCTGGCCTCAAATGATGTAAAGCTCTTTTTTGTGCTAAAAGAAGAAAAAAAGTCAAAGCTTCATGCTTGAGTGACCCGTATTGTTGATCAGTCATGCTCTTACAGCCAAGCCAGTCCATGAACTGCTCTCAGATTACAGCAGGATAAAGGTAAGAGAGATGAAAGGAGGTGAGGCTGGAGAGGCTGAGCCCCGCTCACTTACTGTGCCATAGAGCTTCACGTTCTGAGCACACTTCTTGCATATAGTGTTGGTTTTGCTGTTAAGAAGGACAGATCATTTTAGTAACGCACTCCAACAGAAAATGAGACCTCTGTGTTTAGGATGCCTGGTTTGGATCCCAGGATCCCTGGTTAGGATTCCAGCCTCCCCTCGGCTCTGTCTCTGGTGATGAGGCTGGATTCAACCTTTCTAGGAACTCAGATACCCAAATGCTTTTCCTATCCCCATCTGGCTGAGGAGAAAAGGCCAAAAAGTGGCATTACTAGGAGGTGTCTTTTAATTAAGGCATTCCCAGATGACACCCGTTTTTTGTCCATACAAACACAGGATTTGATCACTGACGAATTGGCAGCACAAGGGATTCAGCATCAGGGCAGGCTCCATTCTGGAGGTCAGGGCAGGAGAGGACAGAGGTATATTTGTCCAACAAACATAGGAAGGAACACCCCACACAATGGCCACACACAGCTCTGGGTTTACCAATCCTCCATCTGACAGCTACACAACTTGTCAAAATGCAAAAAGACAAGAGCCCAGCTAAAGGACACAGAGCAGGAAACAAATGTTGGATATCAGATATCAGGTAAGAAGAAAACTCATGGGAAGATGCACCCAGATCCTTCCCTGGTCTTCCAGGGATCTGAACATCTGAGCTCTGACTGAAAAAAAACCCCAGGCAAAAGGTGTAATCCAAGTGCACTGCGGACACTCCAACTCGCCCAGCATACCTTTGAAGGTGGCCAAAGGTCCCCTAAGTCTTCCACAGCAACAATCTACAGGTTAAGGCTCAGTCACTGAAGGTGTGGAAGCATTACGGTTCCCCAGGTGTGATTGTTCTACAGGAAACATGGATCTGCTCAGTTCAGCAAGCATTTACCTTTCCTGTTGGAATTCAGTCCTGCAGTAAGTACATTTAACAATGGGATGAGCAATCCGGCATTCCTGCAACAACAGAAGAGTTCCGTGAGGTGAGGTGCTGCTCCCCAAATCCCAGACCTCCGGCTGCCCTCCACTCCCACCACATCCACACACATGCAAACACTTCCTCCCTGCACAGTCACGCTGAGAGAAGAAGGAGGGTGACGGGGATGGCACGTGTCACAGGTGAGCCAGGCATGAACTGAGATTCATCACCAGAGCTCGTCTATGCCTCACACCCACAGAGTAGGGTCACGGGGTGGCCCCGTTTCCTAGGGCAGGAACGCACAGTTCTGCCTCAGGTATTGACCAGTTTCCTGTACCTCTGGCCGCGCTCTCCTCTCATCGCAGCTTCCCAAGTTCCCCTACACTCACCTGCTTTGTCCCAGCCTCAGTGATCCCAGGCTACTCCAGTTCCTGTCCCTCATTCCCTATTTCATCCCTGATCTTGTTCTTCCCCAGCCCCTCAGACTGTCCCCAAAACCCACCTCACTCCTTCAAGATACCATCAGACCTCCCATAAATGTCTCCAGATCCTCTCAGGCCTTTGCTCAGGAAGAGCTGCCACCTCCCCTCTATTCCCCACAACAACCCCATGACTTCCACTCCAACACCTTCCAAATACCCCCAGCACCTCCAAAACTGCCTTCAGTGCCCTCAGGTCCCCCTGACAAACAGCTCCCCTAAACAGCCCTTCAACACGCTCCCCTAACAGCCCCCAAGCTTTACGCTCGTGCTCCAGCCCCTCAAAACTTCCCCAGAGCTCCCAGGCCCTCATCCACACCCTCCCACTGCCCACCACAGACCCCAAACAGACACCTCAAGGCCCCATTCTTCAGAAATACTCCCAGGATCTCCCCACAAACAGCCCCCCAATTCTCTTCAGTTGTTCTAAGAGCCCCCAGACCCCTTAAAAAACACTCTTTCGCTTCCTCTCCCTCACAAACAATGCTCCAGGAGATCCTTTACCTCTCAGACCCCCCCAAATCTCCTCACAGATCACTCCCATTTCCCTCATAGCCCCCCTCAGACTCCTCTCCCATCCGTCTCCTCCCAAACTTCCCCCCATAAGCTCCCT
>VZTJ01001727.1:102408-131794 GCA_013397795.1 Orthonyx spaldingii | reverse complement strand
CAGGCGTACAGCGCCGCCATCCCGCCGCCCCGCTGACAGGCACGGCCCGCCCGCCCGCCGGCCCGGCCCGCGAGGCCCCGCCCTCGCCCGCCGCCCATTGGCAGCGGGGCACATCAGTCACGCCACGACCGCTCTCTATTGGTGGCTATGCAGTCACTCACAGCGCGGGGCGGGGCGCACGGGAGCGGTAACGTCACGGAGGGGCCGCGGTGACGCCGCCGTCCGGGCCGCGTGACGCGCGGGGGGGAGGTCTCGCGAGATCATGCGAGGAGAAAGCGTGAGGGGCGGGGGCTCGGAAGTGAGGCCGGGGCTGGGAGAAGGGACCGGGCTGGGAAAAGCGGCTGGGTCGGGCCAGGGCAACCGGCTGAGCTGGGATTGGGCAGTGTAGTGCGGTGAGAAGGTGCTGAACTAGGCTGAAGTGGGCCGAGGCTGGGAAAAGAGGCTGAGCTGAGCTGGGCCGGGCCAGGAGAAGGAGCTGAGCTGGGCTAGGCCAGCTTTGGAAGGGGCTGAGCTGGGTCGAGGAAAGAGCTGAGGGGAGGGTGAAGGGAGTGGGCAGGGCTAAACCAGGACAAGGTGAAAGGGAGATCCATGGCTGGCCTGTGTTAGGGGAGGGGGATTGCTGTGCTGGGAGAGGGAAGGGGAGCTGGATTAGGGTTGGGGAGGAGGATGGGAGGCTTGATTAGGGCTGGGCTGGGGAGATGAGCTGTTGCAGGGAGCGAAGGTCTCTGGGGAGGTGGGTGAAGGAGGGTCAGGACTGGAGGAAGAGGAGGAGAGTAGAGGAGTGTGGGGAGGAGGAGGAGGAGGAGGAAGTGTCTCCACCTTGAGAATGGAGGTGAGGCGGAGCAGAGCCACCCGCTCTGGAGAGGGCCAGAGACACCAGCAGGATAGGGGCAGTGGGAATATTGTGGCAACAGGCTTGAGAGAAAGAGAATGGGAGGAAGAGGAAGGGAGAATGAGGCAGGAGGTTATGTCTGCAGGGAAAGGAAAACCTTCACGTGGACGTGCTTCCCCTTTGCTCTGACTCCAGCAGCTGCTCATCCACAAGTCCCAGGCACAGCCATGGCTGATTTCACAGGTGGCTCGGCCTCTAATGGGGAACAGGATCAGAGCAAATTGCAGCTCCCTGTGCTTACACCACAATTTGGGAGCAGCTCCAGGTGGGAACATGGGAAAGATTTGGCTGTGTTTCCTTTGGGAATGAGGTTGGACTCAAGTTGCTGCAGCAAGGATAGATCACACACTGCACACATGCAATAATTGCTCTTTTTTTCATCAAGTAGTTGTCATTTTGTACAATGTGACGCAGAACAGGTGCTTTGAGAAATGGGGGAAATTAAGGCATTTTGGTGTTAGAAGTTCACTGTAAATCCAAGACGGAATGAACAAAAGGCAGTAGCTACTCACAGTTGTGTGATCTGGTGCATTTGCTGGACATTCCTGTGCTCCTACACCCTTCCCTCTTGCTCAAACCTTAAGGGATACCTTGAAATCTTTGGAAAACTTCTATCCTTACCTTTTTTCCTACACCAGATGACAGAGTATTCCCAGTCCTGGCTGGTGCAAGTGGTGAAGCTGAAATCTGAGCTGTTCAGACTTTCCCAAGAAGGACTGGGGGAGTGTCTTGGGTTTTTAGCTTGGCTGCGTGGGTGTGCATAATGAACCGGAATTCTGCTGTGCTTGGCTACCTCAGGGACTCGTTCTAATCACCGGGCAAATGTGCTGTGTGTAGGAGAAATACTTAATTTCATGACATTAGTTGCATTGTGCTGGATGCTGGGTTGTGATTGGGAAATGTCCGTCGGTGGGAAGCAGGAGGCAGAGCTTGGCAGAGGCAGCGGATGGCTGGGAACAAACCCCTCCTCGCTGTTCAGGGGCTGCCATGCTCCAGGGGATGGTTTTGCAGGATGAGGAGGTGGAGGACTGGGGATGCTCAGATTTTGGGGTTTGACAGTGCACCTGGAGAAGGGAAACGCTGCCTGCAATCTGTTACAGTAAATCATGGAATCC
The DNA here is from genome assembly GCA_013397795.1 of Orthonyx spaldingii. Taxonomy (NCBI): domain Eukaryota; kingdom Metazoa; phylum Chordata; class Aves; order Passeriformes; family Orthonychidae; genus Orthonyx; species Orthonyx spaldingii. The sequence continues at coordinate 129,787 of VZTJ01001727.1, read as the reverse complement.
TGAAATGCTTTGAGTTGGAAGCGACCTTAAAGACCACCCAGTTCCACCCCCTGCCATGGGCAGGGACGCCTTCCACTGTCCCAGGTTGCTCCAAGCCCCATCCAACCTGGCCTTGGACACTTCCAGGGATGGGGCAGCCACAGCTGTTCTGGGCACCCTGTGTCAGGGCCTCACTACCCTCACAGGGGTGAATTTTTTCCTAACATAAAATCTAACCCTGCCCTCTTTTAGTTTGAATCCATTCCCCCTTATCCTATCAATTAAAACCTAAAAGTCAGGGTGTGGAGAGTATGGAGTGGCAAGTACCTAGGGCTGAAGGAAAAGGAATGGTTCAGTTTGAGACTGTGAACAACAAACCTGCCAGAGCGGTCACGGGTGCCAATGGAGAAACATTTGGCTGAGGAAGAGCGTTTGTAAAGCTGCTACTGAAGGAAGTGTGAGAAGAAACGCTTGGAAAGCCTCTGCCTCGGTGATTTTCCAGCAGAGCTGCACTGGCAGCAAAGCAGTTTCAAGCCTTCAGAGTTTAGAAGGCTGTTCAGATCTATCAGATGCACCCTTTCACTATGGAATGGTTTGAGTTGGAAGGAATCATAAAGGTTTTCTCGCTCTAATGCCCTGTCAGGGGCAGGGACATCTTCTATTTGAGCCCCAAAAACCTCTGGTTACTGTGCAAGACAGCAAAAGCCTCCCCTGGGTCATGGTCTTTGCCATCCTAAAATCTCAGGGTTTTATGTAAAGCACATCCTTCCCCTTCATGGACCACCTGACTCTGTCCTGGGGAGACCGAGACCCCCCAGGAGCCCCTTTGCTGGGCACAGGAGTACTATTGTGAGCTCTCCATCAGTCCCTCTGGGTCACCTAGAGCATTTGGGAGCCACGAGGTTGCCAAAGCAAGTTTGATTCAGCTGCTGTTCCTTGACACCATCTATGGTTCTCTTTAAATCACTAACAGATAATAATTTCATATTCTGGCTCTGCGTGTCCCCTGCTCACTGAATAATTACCTTGTTTTGTGCGAGCTGTAAGAGGTTTTCACAGATAATTCATCCAGCACGGAAAGGCAGCCAGATTTTGGGCTGGAGCACATTTTCTGGCCACCTGGCATTGCTGCACAGAGGTCTGTGCCGGAGTGCAGCTGCCTCCGGAGGGAAATGCCATATCCAGGACAGCTGAGGGCAGGGCGAAAAACCAAACCCAGATGAAATCCCAGCCGCCCTTCCTCAGAGAATAATTAAGCTTGGCAAACTCAGCCCACCCTAAATTTCTGGATGTGTGGACAGATTGATCCCACAGATCTGGATGCTCTCACCCACAGAGGAGCCATTTCACTGGAAACAGAGTTCATCCCAGGAGCTGTTTGTGGTGGTGAGCTCCATCTCGCCTCACTCCCCATATCCTGCCTGGCCTTGGGTGCGTGGGTTAGAGCCCAGCATGGAGTTAAGATTGCCCCAAGGTTGCCATCCCCATCCCAGGGCTGAGCTGATGTGGGGCAGGAGGGGAAAGGATCATCCCGTGTCAGCTTATCTCAGCAGCTCCCAAACCCAGGGGAGTTGCTGGCATCACTGTGCTGAGGGGCTTCAGTCACAGAATCTCAGAATTACTGAGGTTGCAAAAGGTCTTTGAGATCATGGAGTCCACTCTTTGACTGATCCCCACCTTGTCACACAGACCAGTGCCATGTCCGGTCGTTCCTTGGACTCCTCCAGGGATGGGGACTCCACCACCTCCCTGGAGAGCCCCCTCCAATGCCTGACCACCCTTTCAGTGAAGGATGAGATGTCACAGCCCTGTCCTACAGTCTCCACAACCCTGATGGAGAGCACAGTGTCCTCACCTTTAACATGGGTCATGAGGAGCATCAGCATCTCCATCTCGTCATAAACCAGGATGTTGTTGAAGTGGAAGCCACAAGTACAGTCACTCACCTGCGTGGTGGTGACTGACAACCATTTGGTGAGCATCTTCAAGGATCAATTCCTAAAGGAGCATCCGGAGAGCATCAGGCAGGACTAACAAGCTGTTTGGAGGCTCAGGAAAGCCTGGGAGGTGGCCAAGCAGGCTTCCACCTCCAGCATGAGCCACCACTGGCTTAACAGCCTCCGAAGGGCTCAGTGTGCAGGCAGACGTTACCGATGCTCGGTTTAAGTGCCTGAACACCAGCCTCTTGAGGCAGCAGAACAAGGAGGAGGCCCTGAAGGAGTGGAGACCATGACAAACACCTAATAGAGGATGGGGGCAGGACTGGAAGCTGACCACTGAGGGCTAACACCAGTCCTGACCTCAGGAGACATCCCAAACTACCCCACAGGCTAAGAAGGAGATGGAGTGCTCAAGGTGGAGTATGGAAGGTGGGTTCCAAATCCTCTCAGCTTCCACTCTGAACAGTGCTCACTCCTTTAAACACTAACCTCAGCTGATATTTCACCACCAAGGTATCAAATTTGAGGAGTCTTCTGCAAGGTACCTCTTCCAAAGGAAACCTTAAATGCAGAACTTCAGGCCAGCTTTGCTTCCAATAAATAGCAGAGTTCAGAGTGGCTGTGCTTTGCTGTGCTCTGCAAAAACTTGGAGCCACTCTGAAGTTCGGGTGTCCAGGGAAGTCTGGAGGTCACAGCTCACCCGGGCTGGGAGCCAGAACGTACATCTGGCTCTACAAACAGCAAACCTCCCTTCAGGTATGTCCTTTCTTATTTTTTCCTTTTTCAAATATAATAAATAGATATTTTTTTAAGTTCCCAGCCATCTGAAATACCCACACTCAGGATCGCGATATCCCTAATGCCACAAATGCAGAATTTCAGTAAATGCTTCCTGGGCATGCAAAACCTCCAGCTCTTGAAGCCACCTTTCGTGTTCCTCAGCAAATTCAGCACATCACCTGACAAAGGGAGCCTGAAAGTCACGGTTCCCTGAAAGTCAAAGCATGTTTTATTGACTGCAGTCAAGAGAATCAAAGATCTAGAGACCTGCACTCCCACGGAATAAACCACATTATTCCTGTGCAGTGATCATCCCTCTCCCAGACCTGAATTCCAGCCAGCCTCCCTGCTGGGAATGATTAAAGACTCTTTCAGCAATCAGCAAATTGTCAAATAAGCAGGTGAACAAGTGAAAGAAAACAAGAGAATATGATGACCTACTGCCACTGATGAGAGCAGTTGTGTCACCTGGAGGGAAGTGCAGCTCCCTAGGTGCTGCCAGTGCTTTGCTGTACAAAATTGGGGTGTAGCCATGGGGGATGTCCCTTCTCAACTATCAAAACCCCATTTTGGGGGAAGGCAGAGCTTGTGCAGATGCAGCTGCAAGTCAGGGAAGACTTTTCCCTGAGGGCTGTTGGCAGCTGTGTGGAGAGCCTCGGGAGCTCTGCTTCCCCCAGGGAGGCTGGCAGAAGACAGCCTAGCATGACACACAGTCACCTCTACACTTTTTTATTGCCAAAATGGATAAATACTTCTCCAGAGGTCCAAGAGCATCCTTTGACTTCCCAGTTCAGCTGCAACCTGCTCTCCAGCTGCCACCTGCTCTCCAGGATGGCTTGAGCCCAAAGAGCACCCAACTGAGCCATGGTCACGGTGTAAAAGGGGAGCAGCCCCAGAGGGTGAAGGTGCCTGGCTGGTGGCATTGGTAAACACCCCGGTGACAATGTCCCCACCCTCAGCCCCAACAGGCACTCGGGCAGTGGGGCAGAGGGTGGAGGCCTTCCCCCTACCCAACACCCCACACCAGGAATTTCTCATCTCAGCAGAAATCCCTGGGGTTGTTTGTGCTCCACCTCAGAGCTGGAAAAGCCACTCCCCTTGCCCCAGGTGTCTGGGACTGGCTGTGAGAGCCAGCTGGCTTTGCCAGGCAGGATTGTGCCCTCCCCAGGAGGCCCCTAGGGTCCCACAGGACCAACAAAACCAACCTGGGGCAGGGACCTGTACCAGATGTGTCACTGGGGCACAGGGGGCACAGCTGTGTGTTCAGCAATTGAACCCCTCCTGTAGGAGCCATCCAGTACTTTTCTAGTGTCTTTATTGGCAAGCTTAGTGCTGTGTCCCCATCCTGCGCCATGTCTAGCACTGAATGAGCCTGTCCCATCGTGTCCCTGGCTTCCTGATGGCTCCACTGAAGGGGCTGATCCAGGGCTGAGTGCCGAGAATGTCACCCAGGGCTCTCCCTGCAGAGCCAGGGTGGCTCAGGCCAGGATGGGGTAGGTGGCCTCAGTGGCCACGCCACAGTTGTTGTCCTTCATGGCCATGAGGATGTAGCCGTCGTTGCCCCAATATGTGGACCAGGAGTTCTTGATAAGCCAGTAGGTCTCTCCCTGCAGGACTCCGTAGCCCACGGCCAGCACTGCGTGGTCCAGTGATCCCGGCGTGTTGTCTGGAGGGAATGACATGGGAGAGGGCTCACTTGAAGAGCATCCCTGTCCAGAGACCATTCCTCTCTGGAGACCATCCCTATCTGGAGAAGATCCCTGTTCAGTGAGTATCCCTGCCCAGAGGACATCCCAGTCCGGACAGCATCCCTGCTCCCAGGGCTACCCCCAGTGCTGCAGAGGACTTCAGGGCTCATTCCCTCCACCCCTCCCTTGACCACAAGGGTGGGACCTGGGTGCTCTGGCATCTCCTTGGGCACCCAGGACCTCCCATGCCCCATGTGCTGATTGTCTCACCGCACTTGGGCTCGTAGTAGATGCCGTTGGAGTAGAAGGAGAAGGTCTTGTGAGAGGCATCGATGCTAACGGCCACGGGGCCGTGCTTGTAGATGGCAGCTTTGACCGCTGTGATGTTGCCTGAGGTGACGTTGACGTAGCCCGTGATCTTGGCCAGCATCTCAGACTGGTTGTAGTGGCACAAGCCATTCTAGACATCCAGGGGAAACACACTGTCATCAGGACCCCCCGGATCCCTCGCTGGGACCCTGCCCACCCTGCCTGACTGCAGATACAGGGAGTGATCTGGAACTTGGGCTGTGAGAGCATCCTGCCTCTGACCCCACTGTCCTCCCAAAACCCAGGGTGGTGGGGATGTTTTCCCAGTTGCTCAAGGGCACAACACAGGGAGCTGGCTCTGCACCCAAAGCCCTGGAGGGCTGTTGCCTGCATCTTGCTGCCACATCCCTGTCCCCAGGCAGCTTTGCCGGGTACCTCAGGGTATGGAGTGACCCATGGCACGATGCATGGGTGGAGGACTCTTGTACCTGTTTTGCAAGAAGAGAAACTGTGGGACATGGTGACAAAACCACCTGGCTGAGCCCTGGGGCTTGGCTTTAACAGTGCTTTGAACCACGGAAGCCTGGTGCCTTGGGGACAAGGTGACATCATCATCTCCAGAGCCTAGTAGTGCCTCTGACACATCCGGGTGGGTGCCAGCATGGCTTTAAAGGCCCAAGATGTTGGGAAGGACATCAGGAACAAGGGGCCACCCTCACCTGTCCCTTGTAGGTGCCGTAGGACTCGGTGCTGGCAATGCCCCCGTGCTTTTTGATCCACTCGTACGCTCGCCACTCCTCACCCCCATCACACGCGTAGTTCCCAAAGCCCCAGGAGCAGTCAATGAGGACTTGTTGGGACAGGGGGGTCAGCACGCCGGTCTGCGGGGGGAACACGATGCAGAGATGGGGACAGGCACCCTCCAGGCACCCCATCCACCCCATGGGGACAGCTCCGCTCCCACCTTGAGGAAGAGGGCACCTTCCATGGCTCCCGTTGTGGCAAAACTCCAGCATGACCCGCAGACAGCCTGATCCTTCACGGGGGTGACAGCACCTGGGGGCAACGGGGGGGGGATGAGAAACTGGGTTGGCACAAAGGGATGGAGGCAGGGGGAAGGGAAACTGAGGCAGGAGTTGAGTTCCAGAGACAGCATAGTCAGCCTTTGGTGCTGAGAAGCAGGGGAATGCACCAGCAAACCTGGGACCCCTGCCTTTGTCTAGGGGCAAGTTCTGGGGGTGTCACTCCCAGCTGAGGCGGACAAGGGGTAAGCCAGATGTCGCTTCAGATGTCACATCTGTCCCTGGGGCACCAGAGTGAATTCAGGGCCAAGTGCTGACTGAGCTGCCTTTAATCATAGAATCCCAGAATGGTTTGGATCGGAAGGGACCTCAAATACCGTCTCGTTCCACTCCCTGCCATGGGCAGGGACACCTTCCACTAGACCAGATTGCTCCAACCCCTGTCCATCCTGGCCTTGGACAGCCCCAGTTTCTCTGTACAGCCTGTTCCAGTGTCTCATCAACCTCACAGATGTGCACGTCCAGGGACAGCACAGCCCCACAGGCTCCTCAGTGTAGTGATGCAGAGCAGGGGAGCTCTGTGGGACTCAGTGCTGGCCCAGGTGAAGAGCGCTCACTCCCAAAGCACCCCGGTGTCCCCCTGACCCCACACGTACCGTACATGCGCCAGTCGAGGCTCTCGGGCAGGATGATGCCGGCATAGAGCTCAGTGGGGAAGGGCAGCCCATTGTTGGGGGTCCCGCTGTGCCGGCGGCCCCGCAGGGCTGCCAGTTCCTGGGGCGTGCGGTCAGCCAGGTGGTTCAGGGCCAGCGTGTAGAAGCGTGTGGCGCGGTTCCGCGAGTGCACGAACCTGCAGCACAGTGGGGACAGCACCAGCTGGCACTGCCACCACCTCCTCGTGTGAGTGGCATCCCCAGAGGGTCGTCATCCCCCCACCTGCCAGTACCTCATGTTGTGCACGAAGATGCTCTGCCTGTGCTCCAGCTCCTGCACGGAGCTGTAACGCCGCCGCATCTGCCGGCGGTAGTCATGGAACACCTGGTGTGCCCAGGGCTGGTGCTGCCCCACCAGGTCCTCCATTGGGTTTGCCAGCACCCGATGCTCTGCCACATTCCCTGGCAGCACCCCACATTTGGTCACTGGAGCCCGAAGAGAGGACACTGTCAGCCCGAGCCCTGCAGGCAGGATGGGGTGGGGATCCCTCCCTGGCTCACCGTTGATGGGGAGGTCGAAGATGGAGGGGGGGTAGCTGTTGTCGAAGTCAGTGTAGGCGATTTCATACTTGTCGTAGTGGGAGCCCAGCAGGTTGTTGTACCCCCACATCTCATAGTGCACGGGGGCCACCCCACAACTGGAGTTGGTCACCCACAGGGTGTAGACGTTCTTCTTCTGCGCCCAGTGGGTGACGTTCTGCCACACGGCGCAGTACCGGCCCTCATAGTACTCTTCCCGCAGGAACTGGGGGGGGACACAGCCTCAGGGAGGGGACCCCAACCTCCCCCAGACACCCTGCTGCCCATCCAGCCCCTTTGCACAGCCCAGTGCACACACCAGACTCTGGCTGGATCCAGTGGCTCCATGGCCATTAGCACACAGCCATGTGTGGGATGGAAACTGGGGCAAGGATTTGGGGTGCAACACAGAGCAGACTCCCCTGTCTGGCTCAGCAGTGCCCTGGGGACACTCCACTGTGCACCCGTGGCAGGGGTCTGACTACACCACTTCTCCAAAAACTTCAAAAGATTTCAGATTTTTCCTCTGTGTTTCCAAGCTCTCGCCATGCAGGTGTGTGTCCAGCTCAGTGACAAGCTGCTGTCCCCACTGCTCACGTGCTATGCCCAGCCCTGACACAGGCTGCGGCTGGTGGGAACTGAGCTGCCATGCAGAGACTTGCCCAAACCATGCCAAAACACCAGCATTTGTGTGGGATGTGACACGTCCCAACACGGCTGCTGGAGTTGGGAAAGGAGCCAGGAGTCCGGCCCCAATCCGGGTGGGGAAGTGACCCTCCCTGTGCCCTGGGGTGTGGGGATAGGTCCTGGCCTGTCCCAGCACCCTGCAGCCGTCGGACAGAGAGGAGCATCTCCCAGCACCCCCTCCCATAGCCTGGAGCTGCTTTGGGAGGCAGGTCAGATCTAGGCTCTGGCGTTTCCCACCTTAAAGCCCTTCATGCTGGGGAAGACACTCTGAGCCGTGACTACGTCCTCCTTGGAGCCGGGCAGCTGGAAGCATTTCCTGGTGTTCACCTCCTTCTCGGTCGTCTCTGGTGTGATCTTGTACCTCATCCCGTAGGGCTTCACCGCTGCCAGCTGGTAGGTTATCACTTGCCCTGTGCCAGGGAAAGGGAAATTGAGGCACAGGAGTCCTGCTGGTGCCGGGTGGGCGCAGCTGGAGCTGGTGGGTACCCACTTCCTACCTCCGTAATACTGGATCCGGCTCTTGTTCCCCGTCAGGTTGTACCAGGCTTCAAACGGCTCCTCGATCTCCGCGTAGGGCAGCTTAATGACCCCTACACAGGACACAGGTCAGCCCCAAAGCCTCAGCACCCTGACATCCCTCCCTGAGCCCCCCAGTCTGCAGACCCACAGCCAACCAAGCCACTGCCCCCATGGGTGATGGGTCAGGAAGAGGCACTGGGTTGTGGGAACCTGCCCCAGTTTGGCACTGGGACAGCCTGGTCCTGCCCAGTCCTGAACATCCTCTGCTCCCTCCCAGCACAAGGGGCTGCAGGGTCCCATTACCTCGGACGTGGTAGATGGAGCCAAACTGAGGGGGTGGGCGGGAGAGCCCATAGACCTGTCCTGAAAAGCAGAGAGGGGCAGGGTTAGGGCGTCTGTGCATGTCCACCCCAGCTGAGATGGGGATGGGAGGCTGCCAAGCCAGTGCTACCCTTCCCTGCAGCCTGGGGTTTCCCTGCTTGGCCAAAAGAGCTTCCTGAGCTCCCCCAGAGCACATTCAAGGGACACCGAGGTACTGACACCCTCCCAGGGTCAGCACCATGCCACAGCCTGCCGTGACACTGGAGCAAGCCCTGCACTCTTGCACCCCCAGGGAACCCCAGTTCTTGAGTGACTGTTGGGGTGATGCCCCAGTGTCACCCCTGGCACTGGTGGCCCTGACCTTGGATGATGTTTCCAAGGTGGGACACAGCCAAGCTGTCCCCAACACACAGGGCTGGTTGAGGGGTGCCAGGGACTTGACTGGTTCCACCTGGCGTCTCCCAGTGACCTCCCCAACCTCCCTCCAGGCTCTCAGCTTGTGCAACCCCATGCCAACACAACCGCTGGGAACGAGCCCTTCCCTCCCTCAGCATCTTCCTCCTTGCCGGGAGCGACCAGCAGCACCTGCCCAGCCCCAGACAGCACCTGCCCAGTCTGGGACAGCCAGGAGCAGACCTGCCCCCAGCCCTCGGGAAGGCGGGGCAGACCAGACGCCCCCTGCACCCCGGGCTGTGCCGTGGGCACCCATCACACGCTGTCTCTGGGCACCCACAGACAGTGTCAGGCTTGGGGGAGCAACCACGGGCCCAGCGCCCTCCCAGCCCTGTTCCGCTTTTTGGACGCCCGGAAAGGGGGTCCCACGTGGACATGGTCACCCTGCCACCCACATTCCCTCCCACTTGGCTGCCCTGTCTGCTTGGGTTAAAGCCTCAATTTAGTCTTATTTTCATGCTCCCAGCCCCACTAAGCCCTCAAGGCACATCCCCCCTGCCCTGTTTGCCACACACACCAGCTGTGTTTTCAAGGAACTGCAAATTTTGGGATGCAACAAGCAATAAAGCCACTTCCCCAGTCTCCAACTTCCCCTGCAGTACAGCGGGAGAAGATCTGGTGGGGTGCCCCATCTCCCTCCCATGCCCGGGGTGTCCCCAGCGGGAACAGTGCCAGGGTGGGGTCCGACTCACCCCGGACGGCGATGCAGAGTGCAGAGGCCACGAGCCAGCGGAGAACACCCATCCTGGCTGCCCCGGTTCACCCGGCACCGGCTTCTCAACTTTAAGCCGGAGCCAGGGGCGGCGAAACCTGGCGGAGCCAACGCAGAAGCCGGGCCCTCCCCGGAGGAGGGAAGGAACCGCATCATGTGGTGCCTGACAGGGGGACGGGCACCCCGGGGTGCTCGGCCGGGAGAGCGTGTCTCGGCAGGGCCCCCGTGGAGGGAGATGGAGCAACGCCGGGTGCTGCAGGGGATGGGAGGTGGGGGATGAGCCCCAAAATGCCTCAAGCAGCATTTGGGTGGGCGCACTGGATGGACCTGTGGGGGTCTCCCAAGCTGGGGTCAGCCAGGCTTCCTTCCCTTTCAGGGTGAGTTGTCACACCTGGTCCCTCCTGAACCTGGAAGGGAGAAATGGGCCTTGGGGTGTTCGAGGCTGTGTCTCTCCTCTTGGGGTGGGAGGGGAGAGCTCCTTGGGCTCTTTTCAAGCAGCCCAGATGCCGAGGTGATGGGCAGGAGGCAGCAGAGGGTCTCTAGGGTGAGCAGTGTGGCATTATCGAGCCAGATCCTGAGACTGGGAGCACTGGGAACTCTGCTGGGGGTCTGAGCCAGCCCTGGGGCACAGGGGGACGTGGGTACCCCACAGCCAGCCTCAAGAGGAGAGCCTGAGCCCTCCCAGACTCCCAGGCATAGGGCAGCAAGCAGTGCACGTCCTCTCTCGCTCACTGTTCAGCCTCTCGGACCACAAGAAGGGAAACTAAGACACGGGGCAGCAGCCAGGCTGAAATGGAGAGCCTCATCTGGCAGGATGAAGGAAGTCACATGCTTTCCCTCACCCCCTGACCTGCCTCCGAGGGTTTTGGGGGCTGCTCTGCCACTCAGTGCTGGGGCTCCAGCCTCCCCAGGTGGTGGGAAAGCGCTGATGACCCTCCTAGTGTGGGGTTTATATACCACCATCCCCATTTCCACCCTGCCCACAGGGAGCCCTCTGGGCAAGGCTACGCCCCTGCGCCCACCAAGGGGGTGTCCCACACCAGGCTGTGACCCCAAAGGTGGGAGAGCCCGTGGCAGTCCCTCTCTGAGCCCCCAGCATCTGCCCTGTCCCCTCCGTGGTGGCAGCACCTTGTGGGAGGCAGGCAGGTCTGAGTGTCCTCTGTGGAGCTGATACCATCCAGAAACTTCTGAAACCATGATTTGGAGAAGGTCCTGGGTGCCTGGAGGGACTCATCCGCTGGTGAGCAGCCCATGTTCCTGCAAGAACGCTGCCAGTGCTGGCTCCATCCCCAGCAGGATCCAAATGCCAGCAAGTCCCAGAGACCCCCAAAAGCCCCCAAATCTAGGATTAAAAGGGAACTGTGCTCTGAGGATGAGTCAGGAGGTGACAATTTAAGGGTGACATCAGTCTGGGGAGCAGGTCCCCACCCTGGTGGGGACCCAGAACCTCCACCAGCCCTGGCCCCCTCCCTGAGAACAGAAAACATGGAAGCTGGACTCACTGTCACAGAGGACAGAGGTCACATCGTGAGGGTTAACTGCAGGGCGAGGAGGAGGAGGACTCTGGAGAGTTGGGGAAAGATCCCACTCCAGCCCAGATATGTGGGGGGACAGGGTGGCAGAGCTGGCATAGAGCCAGCTCTAGGAGGGTTCAGAGAGGATGCAGGGGGGCTCAGACAGTGCTGGGGCCTCAGAGAGGGTGCAGGGGGGCTCAGACAGGATTCTGGGAGGTTTGCCCCTCTCCCAGAGCTCACTGAAGTTTGTGGCTTGCTGTGACAGATGCTGGTGATCCCACCAGCAACTTTATCGGGGCAAGGGGTAAATAAGGAGTCTGATGTCTAGTGGGCAATCCATGGGCACACGACTGGCTTGAGCTCCCTGAGAGCTGCACCCCATCTTGGGGGCACATGTGGGACCCCCTGGAACACATCCCAGGGCTACCTGCCATTCTCTGGGCAGTGTGGGCTGTTCACTGCCCCTCTACGGATCTGCCCTGCCTCTGAGAGACTGTGCCAGCAGGACTGGTGGCTGTTCTGTGTGTCCTGCCACCAGACGGGCATCTTGTTCCTGCCCCTTGCAAGGCCACAGCGCTGTGTGAGCAATTCGATGTCCCTTTGCTGTCGCCTGCCTGGGGCCGCTCCCTCGGGGGGCTCAGGGAGGCACTGCCAGGCTTTGGGGACGGTGCGGGTGGCCCCCGCTGTGGCACAGGCCGGATCCTCACAGCGGCCCTGTAAATGCCAGCAGGCAGAGCCCGGGGACCCGCGCCAGGGTCTCCTTGTGCTGCTGGGGACCAGAGGCCCCCTGACGCCTGTTCCCCCCTGTACCACGGCCACGGGCAGGCTGTGGTCCCCAGCGAGAGTCCAGAGGGTGATTCGGAGGGTGTGATCCGGAGGGTGATCCGAAGGGTGATCCGGCCACCACCCCGGCTGGGCTGGCGGGTATAATGAACCATTGCTGCGAGCGCGGGGAGGAAGGGGGGGCGAGGGGAGGGGAAGCTCTTGCTCGGCTGCCAGAGCCGCCGAAGAGACAGGGGAAGCTCACGGACGGGCGCTCCCGCTCTCGCACGGCTCCCGCCCCGACGCCCCCAGCGCTTGGCGAAGCGGGGGCGGCCGTGGCTGCCCAGCCGGTGGTCCCGCCGGGAGCCCCGTGGGAGCGGGGGGTCCATGCCAGCCGGAGCAGGAGGGCTGACGGTAGGAGGGGTTGTGCGGTGTGGGTGCAGGGCGGTGGGGGCCTCACCCCTGTGGTAGCGGAGGGGTCTCTTAATCCCCTTGCTGTGTTCTGCTGAGAGATGTCCCCTCCATGTGTGGGGTGGTTCTGGGTCCCGGGTGGGACGGGCACTGGGCTGTGGGGACAGAGGGTCCCGTGGCACTGCTGGGGTCTTTTGGGGGGTCTGCCCTCACTGTGCCCTCGCTGCTTTCCTGGGAAATGCCTGGGGGTGGGAGGAGGCCCCCGTCCTCGCCATCCTGGGGGGCAGCAGGTCAGCGGGGGGCTGTGGGGTGTGTGTGACGATCTGGGGGCGCCCACCAGCTCCAGCTCACCGTCCCGGCACTAATCGGTGGTGACACCACGTCGGGGAGCACATGGTGCCCTCACCCGTGCTGGACCCGCACGCTGGGGAGGGGACAGTCCACGGCTGCCCGGGGGTCACACACACACCTGTGCCCCCCGACCCTGCAGGTGCCCATGGGGTGCCAGCCCAGCCAGCGCTCCGGGGGGATGTTGGAGGCTGAGCTCTGCGTGGCTGGGGCTGGGGGAACTGTGGGGGTCTCAGGCCCTGGCCGGAGCGGATGCTCCCCCCGCTCCCTGCAGCTCTGCTTCGTCCCTGATCCTTGGTGTGTCCCAAGGAGGGACAGGAACTCGCTGCTTCCTGCCCTGCACAATTCCCTCCCCACCCCGCTCCTCCCGGGACATTGTATTCGGAGCCCTCGCTGACTCCCTCCCTCCGCCCCTGCAGCCCCTTGGATCCGGGAATTGCTCTTCTTCCAGCGGAAATCCTGCTTTCCCAGCCAGCGATGGGGCTGGAAGGCTGGGGAAGGGGGGCTCCCTCTCTCCTGAGCATTTCCTGCCCGGGAGGGGGGAAAGGGGAGCCCCCCTGTCATGGGCCTGGTGGTCGACAGGTGGGCTTGTGGAGAAGATCACTTTTGGGGGGTGGCAAGTCCTTCATTTTTCATGAAGGGACAGGGGCAGGGACATGCCACCATCTGCACCATGCTGGAACAAGGAGCAGACAGGGGAGGCAGCTGTGGCCTCTTATCCCCTCCCCAGGTCTGCAGGGTCCAGGACATGGGATGGAGACCCAGCTCCAGGTCCCGTGTGAGCCACCTTCCCCTTCTGTGCTGCAGTTGCCTTATGCCTCAGTTTTCCTGCTGTGACCAGGGAGCTCCAGAGCCGCAGGGCGACAGAGGAACCCCGGCTGCACCAGGCTGGGCTGTGCAGCCCTCTCGGTTCCTCTTCCCAGGGAGCGGGAGCCGGGTCAGCACGGGGCAGTGCAGGGTGAGGGTGTGAGACAAGGTGTGGGGGGATTTCAGGATACCCAGGGGGCTGCAGCTCTGATCCCTGCCTGCCCCTCCCAGCTGCCACCACCCCCAGGGCTTGAGGTCCTGCCAGTCCTGTGGCCCCTTGATGCCCACAGCACCATCCTCTTCCTCCCCCTCCTACCCAAAACCGTGCTCCTTCTGCTTCCTCTTCCCACTGCGTAGGTGCCGTGTGAGTTCCTCTGGCAGCTGCCTCCTGCCCAGGAGGGTTGTGGCCCCCTCAGCCTGGCAAACGCCACCATGGCTTGTCCCCACGGCACAGGGTGTGACATTCCCAGCACCCCCATATCGCTCCATGCAGCTGCAGCCCCTCAGAGCCTGAGTTCTGCACTGCTCTTATTCCCATGAGGGGAATGGAGGCAGGGGATGGAGGTGACCCCAGGGGTACCTCAGCGCTGCAGGTGACATGTGGGGTGACAGAGGTGTGTGCAAGGGACATTGTGCCCTGTCTAGGAGCTGGGGATGGGGCTGAGCTGTCCTGTGTCCCAGGGGTCTGGGGAGCAGATGGATGGGCAGTCAGGGATGTGGCTGCTCCGTGCCCAGCCGTGCCCAGCGGGACAGGGGTGATGAATTGGCCGGGTCTCTGCACGGGGCGGGACCTGGCAGCTCGGCCGGGACTGGTGCCGGTGGAGCCAGGGTGGGAAGGGCTCAGTTGCCATCTGCTCCCCGGCTCCAAGCAGCTCCTTTTTGGGAAAGCTGGAGTCAGACACCAGCATGCAACCATGGGACATGGCACCAGCTGCACCACCTCCCCATAGACAGTGTGAGGGGATAGCTCTGAGCCACCCTGGGATGAGCTCAGGGGGCTTTTGGGTGCGCAGAGAAGGGGAAGCCTGGGTGCAGTGCTGCTGCACAGCACCTAAACCCTCGATGCTCTGATACTGGGGGGGTTGCACTTGCCTGGCAGATGCTCCTCGCCATCTCCATCCCTGCTGGCAACTGTGGCAGCTCCACTGCCTGCTCAGCACTGAAATTCAGAAAAATGAGAAGTTTCTGAATGTGTTGTGTGGGAGATTCCCACCCAGAGGGGACAGGGTTTGTGAGAACTGGGGTTGTTCATCAGTTTAAATAGCCACTAATTATCAGCTAGAATAAAATCCCCAACCAGCTGAGTTTGCTCAGATTTGGCAATGCTGCCCTGTCAGCAACGGCTGCAGCCTTGCCACACCACCAGTGTCGAAAGCAGAGATGGAAGAGGAGAGCTGGGTTCTTTCCACCCTTACTGAGAGAGGGGAAATGGGAATCTATGGCCATGATGGGGAAAACCTGCCTGAAACATCTCATCCACCCCAAAACCTTTGTCTCCTCCTGCTCACTGGAGTGCAGAGAACAGGACACCTTCCTGCTCCTTCCCTCTGCTCTCAGCTAGAGGCAGAGTGACCTCTGGCATATTGCAGGCTGGAGTGCGGTGCCTGGTGCAAACCAGGCAGACTGGTGTGGGTGGGTGGTCAGCGCCCAGGGGAATGGCTGGGCTGGGGATGGACGTCTCCGTGCAGCCATGACAGGAGAGGTCCGATTTCCTCCTCCCCCTCTGTGACACCTTCTCGGCCGGAAGAGCCTGTCCTGACCACAGCGGTGTGAGCCGGGACCTTCCTCCCCAAAACACCCACTCCCCGCCAAGCAGGGGCTGTGGGGATGGGGACGCTTCGGGGGCTCCTTCCCACAGGCCTGGCCCCCCTTCAGCCTCGGGGATGTAGATGCCCTGGAGGGACGTGAGCTGTGTGGTGAGGACACAGTGAGAGAAAAACCCACTTGAGGATGTGGTTTCAGTCCGCACTGGGGTGTTGCAGCCCTCGGAGGAGTGTTGCAGCTTTGTGGGGGTGTTGCAGATCATGCAGATCATTTTAGCTCATGCAGGGAGGTTGCAGCCCATGAAGGGGTGTTACAGCCCATGCAGGGGTGCTGTGGCTCATGCTGGGTATTACAGCCTGTGCATGGGTGCTTCAGGCTGTGCAGGGGTGTTGCAACTCATGTAGGGGTGCCACAGCCGATGCAAGGGGTGTTGCAGTCCATGTCGTTGGTGTTGCAGCCCATGCAGAGGTGTTATACCCCACGGCAGGGGCGTTGCATCCTGTTCAGGGGTGTTTCATAGGCTGAAACAGGGGTATTTTAGCACTTGACAGAAGTGTTTCAGCATGTGCAGGGGTGTTTCAGTCCCGGAAGGGGTATTTCAGCCCTTGGAGGAGTGTTACAGCCCATGGCAAGGGTGTTTCAACCCATGCAAGGGTGTTGCCCTCCACCTGATGCCCTCCCTGGTGTCCACAGGTGCCTCTTCTCCTCCCTGAAGTGACATGGAGCAGCTGAAGTGACCTGAGGAGCCGTCGCAGTGAGTGGAGCCGCCGTGGAGCCCCCACGGGTGCCAGGGGGACATGGGGTCCCCCGGGCAGCACAGCCCTCCTCACAGCAGGTCCCTGCCACTGGCTGTGCCCATGGGGACCCCGGTGTCCCCCTGTCATCCAGCGGCTGAGCTGGGGGGTGGCAGGACCTCCTGGGGCCGGCGGGTGCACCCCGGTGCCTGTACCCATGTGAGCACACCCGTGTGCCCGGCCAGGGGGGCACGGGGCTCACGCACCCTCTGTCCCACAGGCGGTGCCCAGGATGGGCTGCGTGCCCTGCAAAGAGAAGGGGGCTGGCAAAGGGCAGGCCAGGGGCGATGGGGGCTCCCTCCAGCCCCCTTCTTCCCAGTACGACCCCGACCCCACGCAGCCAGGGGCTATCTTCACTCGCATCCCCGACTTCAACAACTTCCAGGGGCCGGCGGTGCCCGTGGCCCCGTCCTTCGCAGGGCCCGGGGGCCTCACCTCCAACACGTTGCAAACGTGGAGCGGGGGCATCACAGGTCAGCAGGGAGGCTGGATGATGGGGAGGGGTGTCCAGCTGCACCCCTGGGCGTGGACTCTGGAGTCACCCTGGTCCCCTCCGTGTGTCACAGGCGGGGGGGTGACACTCTTCATCGCCCTGTACGACTACGAGGCCAGGACCGAAGATGACCTGACATTCCAGAAAGGGGAGAAATTCCACATCATCAATAACACGTGAGCCCCCCCCGGACCTCCTGCCACGCCCAGCACCCACATACCACCCCGTGGAGGTGCCTTTGTGCCTTGGGTACCCCCTGCAGGACCCAGGCTCTGCCTGGGCTCCACTGCTCAGTACCAGAGCCACGTGCCATGAGTTGAGTGGTCTCAGCGGAGGTGGGTGGGGGAGAGCGGGTCTGGCGGTGCTGTGCAGGGTGAGGAGGCACACGGTGGGCGGGTCTGTCTGTCTGTCCCTCCTCCTCCATATTCTCTGTTTCCCTGCCCAGGGAGGGGGACTGGTGGGAGGCCAGGTCACTGAGCTCGGGTACCACGGGCTACATCCCCAGCAACTACGTGGCCCCTGTGGACTCCATCCAGGCAGAAGAGTGAGTATGGGGGGAAAGGAATGGAGACAAACCCCGACCCCACCTGCCTCAGGCCCAGGTGTCCCTGTGAGCCCCGCAGTGCCGCGGCGCTGGCATGGGAGGTCCGCGGGTGCCCCTCGGCAGTGCCTTCCTGGCGCTGAGCCCATCCCTGTGGCAGGTGGTACTTTGGGAAGATCGGGCGCAAAGATGCGGAGCGGCAGCTCCTGTGCCACGGCAACTCCAGAGGCACCTTCCTCATTCGGGAGAGTGAGACAACGAAAGGTACAGGGACAGGGACAGGGACACCGGGGCCTGTGCCTCACATCCCTCCCTGACCAGTATCCCCATGTAGGTGCCTACTCCCTCTCCATCCGGGACTGGGATGAGGCCAAGGGAGACCACGTGAAGCACTATAAGATTCGGAAACTGGATAACGGGGGGTACTACATCACCACCCGTGCCCAGTTCAACACCGTCCAGCAGCTGGTCCAGCACTATATAGGTAGGACGGGGTGGGGGGCACAAAGGGGACAATAGGAGGGGTAGGGAAAGCTCAGAAGGCCCTTTGGTAAGAGACTGGGAATTCCCATTGTTTCCGGTGGGTGGGCATCACCCACTGCCTGGGTGCAGCTGGGGGGATTGGGGGTCCAACCCAGCCAAGGGGGTGCGGGGCTGTTCCTGGGGCAGGTGGAGGGGGGTGTGTTTGTGTGTTGGGGGTGACTGGGCGATACAGAAGCCTTGGTGTTGCCCGAGGTTGTGGGAGGGGGGCAAAGGCTGGTGGGGGTCGGTGCCCACACTGACTCCTGTCCCCCTGCCCCGGTGCCACAGAGCGGGCGGCGGGGCTGTGCTGCCGCCTGGCTGTGCCGTGCCACAAGGGAACCCCCAAACTGGCCGACCTCTCAGTCAAAACCAAAGACGTGTGGGAGATCCCCCGCGAGTCCCTCCAGCTCCTCAAGAAGCTGGGAAATGGGCAGTTCGGGGAAGTCTGGATGGGTAGGGCCCAGTGGGCAAGCCAGGGAGAGAGGCAGGGGGGACACGGGGGTACCCCCAGGCCTGGCACCCCACCAGAAAAAGCTCCTGCCTGCCAGGACAGGCTGAGCAACACTGATTTGCTGTCATGAGGGATTATCCCATGTCCTGCTCTGAGTTCACAACGGGTACCCCAAGATGCCCCAAGTCACCTCTGCATGGGCAAGCGGCCCCCCATTGCAGATGGGACCACGAGACCAGGCCAGGGGGTCCTACCTTCGTCATCCCCTTCCTCCGGCGTCCCCTGCTTCCTCCACTCGTGCATGCTGCCTTCATCCCATCACATCCCCTCCCTCCTCTCCTCCTCCCTGCCTGCCCCCATCCCCCGCAGAGTACAACGACGGGTTGTGCCACCTGCTCACCCACCCATGCCCTGCTGTGAAGCCCCAGACCCTGGGATTAGCTAAAGACGCCTGGGAGATAGCACGGGAATCCATCACCCTCGACAAGAAACTCGGCATGGGATGTTTTGGAGACGTGTGGATGGGTAAGGCTGGCCCAGCCGGCCGGGGTGGGGAACACAGGGGCAGGAGAAGCCATGTTCCGTCCTGGCAGGGAGCATCACAGGGTGCCAGGTGGTACCCACTTGTGTGGGGGAGATGGAACTTGGCACAGAATCCACGAAGGATTCTGGGAATGGGGTGAGGTTGGTATTAGGAGAGGAGCTCACGGGTGCCTTGGGGTGAGGGGAACTCCTTGTCCTGGGTGGGATGCAGTGGGATCACAACTCCCTCCAAGGGATACCTTCCTTGCCCTGCCCTGATTCTTTGCCCGCCCATCCATCCATCCATCCATCCATCCATCCATCCATCCATCCATCCATCCATCCATCCATCCATCCATCCATCCATCCATGCAAGCTTGCAAGCATGCACCCACGTATCCCTCCATCCACACACCCCTCCATCCTGGCCCCACCAGGGCTGGCTGTCACCTGGGCTCGTGGTGACTCTGTGTCCCCAACCCAGGCACATGGAATGGCACCACAAAGGTGGCGGTGAAGACGCTGAAGCCAGGGACCATGTCCCCTGAGGCCTTCCTGGAGGAGGCTCAGATCATGAAGCGGCTGCGGCACGACAAGCTGGTGCAGCTCTACGCCGTGGTGTCGGAGGAGCCCATCTACATTGTCACGGAGTTCATGAGCCAGGGTGAGCGGGGAACACCTACTTGGACACCGTGCCAGTGTGGGGGGCTCACAGGGGAGGGCACCCTTGGGTTTTTTGGGGGTCTTTGATGGGGATTCCTTCTGCCTGCAGGCAGCTTGTTGGATTTTCTGAAGGACGGGGACGGTCGCTACCTGAAGCTGCCCCAGCTGGTGGACATGGCTGCCCAGGTACCAGGGGCTGGTGCAGCATGGGGGTGCCCCCCCAGGAGTGTACTGGGGGGTCTTCACTGCTTCACCCCCCTCAGATTGCGGCGGGCATGGCGTACATCGAGCGGATGAACTACATCCACCGGGATCTCCGCGCTGCCAACATCCTGGTGGGAGACAACCTCGTGTGCAAGATTGCTGACTTCGGCCTCGCTCGCCTCATCGAGGATGATGAGTACACGGCACGGCAGGGTGGGAACCCCTGCATTGTGCCCTCCCTGTTGTGTCCCACCCTTAGCCTGGAGATGGTCACCCCCAGGGCTGGGTGACCTGGGCCGTGGATGCCCCAAATTATGGGTATTTTGGGTGATGAATACCTTGGATCACTCCAGAGTATGGGTGTCCCAGAGGACAGGTACCCCAGGGAATGGGTACCCCCAGAAGACAGGTGCCCCAGGGCGTGGGTATTTTGAGTGATGGATGCCCCAGGTGATGGGTACCCGAGGAGCAGGGTATCCACAGCACAGGGTGCCCTGGGTGCTGGGTGTCCCATGTGTGAGCTGCCCCAGGCAGAGGGTTTCGTGGGTGCTGGGTGCCCCTAGTGCAGGTGCCCCCCATTCAGGGTACCCCAGTGCAGGACACCCTCAGCACAGGGTGCTTCAGGTGACGGTGCCTCTGGTGCGGGATGTCCCAGCTGCGGAGTGTCCCCAGACGTGGGTGTACCCTGGATGTAGGTGCCACCCCAGCCTGTCTCCCCTGCAGGTGCCAAGTTCCCTATCAAGTGGACGGCTCCGGAGGCTGCACTTTTTGGGAGGTTCACCATCAAGTCAGACGTCTGGTCCTTTGGCATCCTCCTGACCGAGCTGGTGACCAAAGGCCGGGTGCCCTACCCAGGTACGGCCCAGCGGGGCAGGGACATCCCTGGGGTGGGCTGGGCAGGGCACAGACGGGGACTGACCCCCCTCGGCAAGGCTCATCCCTTGCCTCAGTTTCCCCATCAGAGACACCAAAGCTAAACTGGGTTCCTACCCAAACCACAGGGCAATGCCACTGTGTGCCTCAGTTTTCCCCGTGGCCCATCCTGTGGGGGTGCTGTCACTGAGCAGGGGGTCCTTGTCACGCAGGGATGAACAACCGAGAGGTGCTGGAACAGGTGGAGCGGGGGTACCGCATGCAGTGCCCAGGGAGCTGCCCCCCGTCCCTACATGAGGTGATGGTGCAGTGCTGGAAGCGGGAGCCTGAGGAACGCCCCACCTTCGAGTACCTCCAGTCCTTCCTCGAGGACTATTTCACTGCCACCGAGCCCCAGTACCAGCCTGGGGACAACCAGTGACCTGGCGCTGGCACCCTCAGGAAGCTCCAGGGTGGCTTTGGGGTAGATTTCCTCTTTTCTTTAGGAGGTTGTTGATTCCTTTGGCTGTGCCCCCCAAACGCCTGTTGGGGCCCAGGGAGAGCACGGGGCTTTGCACATGGATGTTGGACTCAGAGAGGAGAAAAAACTGTGTCCTCCAGCCACGCCCCCACTTCCTTTATTGCCTTCACCCTCAGCTTTGAACCTGAGAAGGGCTTTGGCTGCAGGGAAGAGTGTGGGGTACCCTGTGAACCCCCGTGAACCCCCAGACCCACAGTAGCAGAGGGCTTGGGGGGAGCTCCCCATGCCAACCCCAGTCTCTTCTGGGAGAACAGCTGGGTGGGGCTCAGCCTCCCAAAGTCCTGACGCTGACCTGTGGGTGGTCATCTCAACCCTCCCTCCCCTTATATCTCCTTTAATTTATAAGATTTTAACTGCCTCCCCCCAGCAGCCATTGCCTCACTAAGGGATCCCAGTATTTGGGGGAGCCCCTGCCTCATCTCCTCTGCTTTATAGTAGAGCCAAGTCCTGAAAGCCATGCACCTCTGCTTGCACTGGGGGAACAGGTGTTCTGGGGGCACACAAGGAGTCCTGGGGGGGCACAAGGAGTCGTGGGGGGCCCAGGCAGGGTGGGGGGCAGCTTTGCCCCAGGGCAGGAGGAGGGTACGGGATGGGGTCGGCCCCACAGCACTTGGGGAGGTCCTGGCTGCAGCAGGAATTAAGGGGGGGCTGGGGGGAGTGCGTGTCAATGTGAATGTGATGGCTCGGGGGGAGGAGGGTGCCAGCCTGCCTGTTGCTCCCCAAGGCACTCCCATTCTTGAGTGGGGTCCCAGTCCTGTGCCCCATGGCCAGTAGCCCCCCTGTGCCCCCAGGTCACAGCTGTGGGTGGGCAGTGCCATGAGGGGGGAGGGAAGGACAGCGGAGGGATTTGTTGTTTATTTTTTTTTAATGAAGTCTGTAAATACAGAGAAATAAAACCTTTCTAACAAACTGGGGCAGCCCGGGTCCTTCTGCCCCTGCCCCACCCTGAGAGAGACGGGCTGCCCCGGATGGGCGGATGGGCGTGAGCACTGCGGGGCGGTTAGAGCTGGGGGAGACACTGTGTTACAGGATTTGGGGTGGGAACACCCATCCCCATGGGCGGAGGGGCTCCCAGGTTCAGCCAAGCCAGGACTGCGTGATACCCCCCTCACCCCCTCCAGCCCCAGGGCACAGGTTTGGGGGGCAACCTCCATGGGGGTGAGCAGAGAAGCCCCCCTGCCCCCAAAGCCATATAGGGAGGAGACACACCAACTTCCTTTGCGAATAAAAACCTGGAAACACTGGGTTGGGAAGCATTTGGGTTTGCAAAGCTGCCCCCATGCAGAGCACTCCGCAGCCCCCCAGCACTCCCCGAGAGGGGACTGTCCCTTCCTGCCAGCTGTGCAGGGAGGGGTCCTGTGCGTGCAGGCTGGGGAGGAAGAGGTTAATTTTCCTTGCAGCTTGGCCTCCCCAGCAGGGCCCAGCTGTGCCGGTAATGAATTCCTCAGCACTGATGGGAAGGAGGGACTGGCCCCCCCAGCCGGGGGGGGCTCAGGCTGTGGGGAAGACGCTGAGCACATGGGGAGGGGGGCAGGGGGCCAATACCAGTGGATTTGGGGACATACCAGGGGCTTAGGGGATATGCCAAGAGGCTTGGGAACGTGCCACCATCCCTGGGTACCACCAGGCATCCACAGCTCCTGCTTCACCCCAGCTCCTGCAAGGGCTGTGGATCCTGCAGGCACGTGGTGATGGAGTGGAGCGGGGCTGGATGTGCCCCTGCTTCCCCATCCGCTGGAAATATCCCTGGGGAAGGGTGGCAGGCTGCCCGGAGCTGGGGGCAGGGCAGATTGTGTGGCACGGACAGCTGAGGGGAGGAGGGGGTTGGCACCAGGCAGCCCCGGGCACAGCCCTGGTGCCAGATTGTGGCCATTGGCTCTGGTGCCCCACGCCTGGGGCTGGACCCGGGGGACACAGCAGGGGCACCCCAGGGGCACGGCACGGCCACGGGGACCCCAACCCTATCCAGGGAGCAATGGACTGAGAGATGCCTCTGGATGGGCCCTGGTGTGCAGAGCTCCAGCTGTGCCAGCCCCAACTCCATCCCTGTTCCTGCCCATTCCTGCCCTGTTCTTGCCCATTCTTACACACTCCTGCCCTGTTCCTTCCTGTTCCTGCCCATTCCCTCCTGGTTCCTGCCCATTCCTGCCCATTCCTGCCTGCTCATGCATTCCGAGGGGCTGATCCCACCATTCTCTGTCCAGCTCCCGACTTGAAATGATGCCACCCTGCCATGTCCCCAGGCAAGGCCCTTCATCCCCAGCAGTGCCTGTGGCAGGAGTGGGCCAGGACCCGTGTGGATTTGCCACGTGTTTTCCACGCGGCTGTGCCCCCATAATCCCTGTGCAACCATGGTCATGTCACCAGAGTGTGTCCCCCGTTTTGCCGTCATGACTGTGAAAGCTCCTGGGGATGGAGAGCGGGGCCTGAGAGTGCTGGTAGCTGTGTGAAGGGGCTGAAGGGGGGACCCCTATCCTGGTCCCCATCCTTCTGCCCTCTCCCAGCACTGGTGCCTGGAGATGGGGTGAGGGACTTAAAGGGTTTCGCTGCGGAGTGACCACAGGCTGGGCAGGGGAGGGGCATCGATTTTATGTTAATGCTGGGCGGTATTGATCAGGGGTGGAGGGACAACTGCGGGTGGGCACAGCCACCCCCTGCGCCCGGGGTCATCCCTCACAGAGCTCCTGGAGCTCCCGGCAGGGTCTCCCCTGGGGCCAGAAGCGCTGGGGCTGTAGGGAAAGAGATTGGGACCCCTCCAAAGCTGCTGCAGGCTCATTTTTGCTTCAAAGCTTAGGTTGGGGGCTTGAAAGGAAGAGCAAAGCTCACAGCTAGGGGCTCTTCTCTGGCCCCTGCCCCTCCCGGCTGGTTGGTGCCTGCAGCACCACAGGCAGCGCTGCAGCTGCAGCATCTCCAGAGGGGAGAGAGAGCAGTTCAGCACCACTTCCCCTGCCCTCCCCTACCCTCCCCTGCACCCAGGGTCAATCCAGCGTCACCAGGTCTCCCCGATGCTCTGCAGGACCCCCATGCCAGTGGTGCCGAGCCCTGCCCGGCCCGCTCCCGCCCGCACACCCTGCCCAGCCCATGCGGCCCCGCTCTGCCAGCCCGGGCCGCGCTCGGCAGGGGGCTCTGGAGCCAGCGAGCCCCCCGGTGCCAGGGCACAGGTGTGAGCACGCTGCAGATGGCCGGCGCTGCAGACCCTGGCACGAGGCCCCTGCGGCACTGCCACCCTCCTCAGGGGCTCCCGCGCCCCGAGACGCTGCTGGGGACCCTGGTGACCGGGAAGGAGCCATCCCCACCCACAGCAGGGCAGGGGTCTGTCCCTGTGGCCCCTGGCCCAGCTCCCCAGGGACTGGCAGAACCCGCAGAGCTCCTGGGTTGTGGATCGGAGCCACGTCTCCACGGCAGCAATGGCCAGACAACAGTGGAAAATAGCCAAAAATTTGGGTTTAGACTTGACCAGGCTTGAGCCTGCTGGTCCAGGCCTGCAGGCACTGTCCCCCCAGAGGGGAAACTGAGGCACAGATGGATTTGACTGCAATCACCCAGCAGCTCAGCACCAGTCACTGGGAGGGGACACATTTTTCCATGCAAAAACAACAGATAATTGGGAAGAGCCGTGCACTGACAACAGCAGCATCTGTGACAGCAATGGGGGAGCAGCAGGATTTCGGAACGGAGGTTTTCTGGGCGTGGGAATGGTCAGGTGACAGCACAAACACAGGCGATGGGGAGGGGGCACGGCGGGAGCCTTGCTCTGCTGGCCACGGGGCTGCTCGGAAATGGTTTTATTGAGAGAAATCGGGAATGGTTTTGCTGCTGCTCCGGGGCAGCCCGTTGCTGGAATTCGGGGATGAATTGGGTTCTTCTGCCACAGTTACATTTATGGAGGCAAAATCTGGCTGGCCCCAACTCTTCACGGACGTTGGAGGGGCAGGACCCTCCCCCCCACCCAAACCCCATCAGGGTCTCTGGGCTGCGCTCCCCACAGCGGCAACCCCTGTATCCCAGCAAAGTATTAAACACCTTCCTCTGTCTCCTCGCCCCTCTATCCCCGTGACCCCAGATCTCCCCCACAGCACCCCACTGCCTCCTAACCCCTTGCTCCAACCCCGAGGAGCTGGTGGCTTTCGGGGTGACAACTGCCACCACCCGCCAGCCCAGCCAGCCACAGCTTTCTGGGAACAAACCCAGGCAGGTCACGCTGGTCCTGGTCATGGGGGTGGCTTCGCCCCCCGGGTTTGGGGAGGGGGGCGGCTTGCGGGGACACGGACCGAGCCGGGGACAGCGGTGGCAAAGCAGCCACTAGATGGTAGCGTAAGTCCACGCCAACGCTGCTGACACAGCAGTTGGCTGGGAGAGGGGACAGGGTGCCCGGGTGACCCGGGTGGCCCTGGGGACCCGCCTCCGCCACCCACCTCCCCAGCTAAAAAGAAATCCTGGCCTGGCTGAGCACTCGCGGAGCTGTGACACGAGTGGCACGGGCACAGCTCCCCCGCCCCGCTGCCCGCTGCCGTGGCTGGGGGCCACCTGTGCCCATGGGGACAAGTGGGGGACCCCGCTCCCAAACCCACCGCATCCCTCTCTACCTCAAACCCAGACTCCAAACGCAACCCCCAAAACACCAGGCGGCGTGAGCCTGACTTGAGAGGGAACAAACCCAGGTCTGGGGACAAGCAGGATGGGCTGCAAGGCACCCAGTTCAGAGTGGGGGTGCTGGGCACCCACGGGAGTCTGGCAGGGCCGGGTGGGGGTGCCCATCCCACTGCAAAGTGCCTCATTTAACTCTTCATCCTCCTCCAGCCCTGCCTGGGGCTCCATGCCAGACTGATATATATATTTTATAATAACTATAGAGGTGCACTTCAAACCTGACAAAGGACTTTGACAGTTTTAAGCATCTCTTTGATTAATACATGACCTTTTAATGCTTTGGATTAAATTAATAAATCTTTTACATTCTAACCCATTCTGCTTGCAATGTCATGTTTTTTGCACGACCTCTCTCTCTTCCCTGCCCTGTCCCTCTGTCCCTCTCTCCCCATCCCTGCACAGGTACGGTGATCCACAGCCTTGCAATATTCATGGGGCGCAGAGCACTGCAAAGCAAGAAGGGAGGGATCCTCCTCGGTGGTTTTTTTTTTTTGAACCGTCCCTAAAAATAGCAAGAAAATTCAAACCTGACAGTCAGGGCCAGGGGACGAGGAAGCCTGCAAAGTTGCTCACTCAGCCACCAGCAATTGCAGCGATCCTGTCTGCGTGTGCAGATTCCTCTGCTGACCAGGCTGGAGCCCAGGCCTCCACTCTGCTCCGCTTCCAGGAGCAATGCAACCTGCTCCCCATCCTCATCCGGCGTGTGCAGAGTCCGGCCAGTCCCAAACCCAGCCCTGCTGGTCCCGATGGGGTGCATGGAGGGGATGGATCTGACACCTTTCCAGCTGCGATAGGTCCCAGCTGGAAGACAACTCTGAGCATGACCCCAGCTCACCAGTTCATCCCAGTTTAGCAGTGAAGCTGGGGTCACCAGTGTGTATCTGGAGCTCAGATTCCTTCCTTGCTGCCTGTTGATCCAAAACCACACGTGAAACCCCAACCTGCCCCACAGAGACGAGGTAAAGGGCTGCTGTAAAGCCAGGTGTTGTGTCTCTCCCTGCACCCATGTGTTATTCCATCGATGACTCACGTGTTATTAGCAGCCAAGCAATATTCCCAATTCCCTGGAGTTAACCCTTCACTCGTCACTCACAAAAGTACGATGTCATAACAAACATCACTAGTATTATCTACTTTAATTATATTGTATCTACCCAGCTCCGGGAACATTAACAGCGACGGCGAGTTGGTGCTGGGGAAATGCTCTGTGGAGCTGTGGGGAGGCAGGTTACGAGGTGCTCAGGAAGTTAGGGGGCAGCTCCCTGCTCTGCCACCACTGTCCCAAGGGGCCTCGTTCACCACCTTCCCTCCTGGCATTCCCTTTGGGACATGGCCAAGAGGGGACACAAAAAAATCAGAGGAGCAAGGTGTTAGCAAACAGCAGGGATAGTTCCAGGCCTCAGACAGAGCTTTTGATTTAAAAAGAAAAGAGTTAAAAGTGGAGAGGGGAAAGGAAAAAAGGGCACACTTGGCTCCACGGGCACGCTTGGCTCCCTGGGGATATTTGGCTCCGTGGGGATCCTTGGCTGCGTGGGGCTGGGAGGGCGCAGGGGTGCTGAGCTGGAGAGAGAGTGATGAAGTGCCCCCCAGACTGTGGGGGGGCTGCAGAGGGGGGTGTGTGTCCCCAAAGCCTGCATCCCTGCGGAGGGGGTGCGCAGTGCCCGGGAGAGGGCAGCAATGCCCCGCGCATCCCGCGGGACCTCGGGGAGGGGGGGCTCGGGGGGGTTACCCTCCCCCCGGGATGTCCCCCCCGAAGTATCCCCTCCCTGTGAGTATCCCCCCTCCCAAAGCGGCGCTCAAGGGCCGCGCGCATTTGCGCCCCTCCCTGCGCGCTTCGCAGCGCCTGGGAGGAGAAAAGGGGAAGGGGGGGAAGGAAGGAGGGGAAAAAAAAGAGGGGG
>VZTJ01001727.1:65443-86244 GCA_013397795.1 Orthonyx spaldingii | reverse complement strand
CTCGTCTGGGGAACCCAAAAAAATCCCCCACCCCGATGCCCCGAACCCCTGGGATCCCAGGCCCTCCCCTTGCGGGGGTCGGCTCGGTCACCCCAGCCAGCGGTTGAGTCACAGGCGAAACTTTCGAGCCGTTGGAGGTTCCTCCGCCGGGCCCCTCTCCGAGGAAGTGGTCTGCCGGGGCGTCGAGCCCGGCGGGGCGGTTGCCCCGTCCCGGTGGGTGCAGCACGCAGGCGCGGGCGGCCGGCGCTGGAGCTCGAAGCGTGGGAGATTTTTTTTTTTCCACCCCCCTCTTTCCCTCCCTCCTTCCCTCCACTGCCGCCTCCGCCGGCCCCGCTGCCAAACCCGGGGTGGGGGCGCTCCGGCACGACCCTCCCGCCAGTCCGCAGCTGGCCGCGGTCCCCCCCTTCATCCTTCTCCTCCTCCTCCTCCTTGCCTTGAGCTGTGCTGCTGAGGGACTGCAGCTCCCGTGGATCAGGAGGAGATTTAGGTCAAGCGCTCGACTGAGTCGAAACAGCCATCTGTGTGCGGAGGAAACCGGCCACCCAGAGCCCCCGGCGCGGCGGGCCCGGCATCGCCACAGGGTCCGGCACCGCCGGCACCCCCCGGACCCCGCGCCTGGGCACACAGCCTGCCTTTGTCTGCAGCAAGGGAAAAAACCCACCCAGCGAATAAATAAATGGGGGAAAAAAAACCCCTTCCTGCCAATCCCTCCCCCCGGCCGTGCCGTGGGCATCGCCGGCGAGTTTGGCACGGAGCGGCCGCGGCAGCGCTCCAAGGTCGCCGTGACACGCGGTGGGAAGGTGTGTGTGTGCCGGCGAGAACCGGGCACGGCCGCGGCAGCGAGGGCCGGAGCCGGCCGCGGGCAGGGCGGGAGGTGCAGGCAGCAGGGAGGCCCTGGCCGCCTGCCCGGAGCCCGGACTCCCGGGTTCCTGCAGGAACAGGGTGGAGCGGGAGGAGGATGGGACGCTGGTGTCATCCCGGCCGCGGCGGGGGGGAGCGTTTCCCTCCCCGGGAGAGCGGGGGGGCTCCGCATGAAGCTGCGGCCGACGTGCCTCAGTTTCCCCGAATGGTGAGGTGGAGCAGCCCAGCGCTGGCAGCGCAGCCGGGCACCCCGGCGAGGCGGGGAGCCTCAGATGCCCCTTGGCACCCCGCGCCGGGTTGGAGGTGACCGCGGCCCCTCCTGCTCTCCACCTGCCCGCTTCGTCTTGCTTTCTCCATTTCCTTCCGGAGCCTTTTCTCGCCCGCCGGTGTCTGTGCCCCTGCGCCTGTGCACACGCGGGGTGCAGGGGAGGAAACGCCGCCGGTGTCGCGGGAGGGCTGGCCCGCCCCGGACGGGCCTCCCAGCCGCGGACTCTTCGGCACAGCCGGGCCGTGTGACGAGCTGTGCCCGGGCCCGGGCCGGAGCCCGGCCGGGTGCGGAGATGCTCCCCGGCACCGCGCCCCGTCCGCTGCCCGCCCGGAGCCGGGCCCGCGCCCCGCCGGGCCCCTCGGGAGTCCATCGACCTGCCCGCCGTGCCTGGTAAGGAGCTTTGTCCAGCTGCGCAGCCAGTGTGCACAGTAATCCCGCCTTGGCCGGGGGGATTATACATGGGGAGAGCTGTGGGGGGCCCGGGGCACCCAGGGAGACGGGGTTTGGAGGTCAAGGTTTCTCTCAGTGCAGTGGGTTTTGACCAGGAGGGTGTCGGGGACATCCCTGTGCTCGAGCGGGTCACACAGGGACCACAACGTTTGCCCTCAGCCACGGGACAAAGCAGGCAGAAGCTCGGTGTCCCTACAGAGCCCTGTGCCAAGCCAAGCCAGAGCTGGGGCCGGTGCTTCCCACTGGGATGGTGTGGAGCATCCCTGCATCCTTCTCCAGCATCCTTACCTCCCGGTGTGGCAGCAACAGGCATGTAAAGGCAGCGGTGAGGCAAGAGCTGCCAGGAGGTGCGGGTCCCGTCCTGGGTCCCTTCCCAAGGTCGCATTCCAGGGTCCCATCCCAGCTTCCCCACAGCGCTGGGTCCCCGGGCAGGCTCGGAGGGGGCTGGTGGATGCCGGGAGCTCAGCGGTTCTTTATGGTCTCGGAGGGCTCCATTAATTCTTTAAATATCCAGCCTTTCCAGGTGGGTTTTGTTGAAAATTAATTTCCGGAGCTATTTTAATTTTGCTGTATTTAATTTGCTGTTTATTTTAATTAATTAACGTCGGGAAAATCTCTTCTCCCCAGCATCCTGCAGCCGTCTGGGGTGGCTGCACCCGGGAGGTGAGAGCAAGGCGGTGTCATGGGTGTGAAGGGCACTGACAGGGAGGATGCCCAGCCCCCCAGGTGCCCACCTGGGTCCATCCCACCTGCCCCAGGTGACAGCATTGGCATGGGAAGGCAGCGAGCTGGGTCTCTTCCCAGCTCCATCCCTACTCCAGGGCTCATCACAGGGTTTGCTGCTGGCTCCACGGGATGTTTGTCACATCTCCTGGTGGGAGATGGCTCGGGTAGTGCTTGCAACCACCTTTCTCCTCCTCCTCCCACCGATGGCTGGGGACCTGGGGGTCTGCATTCATGAGGATATTGTGCCATACTGTGCCATACCATGTGCCGAGCAGACGAGTCCTGGTTTAATAGCCCAGCGTGGAGCTGTTTGGAACCACACCCACACAGAGGGGCTGAGCCCAACCTCCCGCTCCCATCCCCACATCCCTCCCAGTGCTCCATCCTCGATGCTGGCCAGACCCCAGCGAGGGGGTCCCTGTGGGGCAGGCGGCAAGGAGAGGGGGAAGGGATGGAGCCGCCTTCCTCCAGATCAAGGCCTCTGGTCTCTCGCATGTCTAGACACTGCCACACACACCTAATGTGGTTCTTGGCAGGAGCCGCGGCTGCTCTCTCGAGGTTAATTGCTGCACGGAGCTCTGCAGACAGATAACCCGGCTCCACGCTGCCCCCGGACCCCTGCCTCACCCAGCCCTGCCTTGGCTGCAGTCCCCAAGGGATGCTCGGATTCCCCCAGGGATGCTCAGACCTGGCCGGGGAGGAGGAGCAGACCGGGGGTGCAGAGGGGGTGATGCTGTGCCCAGGGGGGGTTTGGGGTGCAGCACTGAGCAGTGAGGGGGGGTCTCCCGGTTTTGGGGAGTAGGCAGGGATGGAGGAGAGGTGCTGGCAGTGCTTGGCAAGGAGTGACAGTGGCTGCGGGGACTTTGGAGCGGGAGGAGAAGAGAAGGGCCCCACCAGCCCGGGGCTGCCGCCATCCTCTGCCTGCTCTTGGCAAGGCGGCTGGGCCAGATAAGGGAAGCGCAGTGGGGGGAGCCGGACAAAGGCTCAGCCCTATCCAGCCTGCGTGGCCGGATCCAGGCTCTGGAACGGGAGCTGGAGAGAGATGCGGTGGGGACTGGGGTGGGAAGAGGCCTTTCATCCTCCAGCCCCAACATCTGGTGAAAAGAGGGGATGGGAGGAGAGAATGCTGGGCAGGCTGCAGGGGTGAGCCCCAGGGCTTGGCCACATCCGGACTCTCTGGGATGGGCTGGATGAGGCCATTCCCAGCAATTTGCTCTTGCAAAGCACCTTCCTGGGAGCAAACACTTCT
This sequence comes from Orthonyx spaldingii, assembly GCA_013397795.1. NCBI lineage: Eukaryota > Metazoa > Chordata > Aves > Passeriformes > Orthonychidae > Orthonyx > Orthonyx spaldingii. Next base: position 82,690 of record VZTJ01001727.1, on the reverse strand, counting down.
GTAATGACATGCTTGGAGCTACTGGCACCCTAATCCTGGTCCCTGCTTTGCCCTGTCTGTAGGAACCAGCTTCCCTGTGGACAAATTTGTGTTTTGCCAGGCCTGGTGCCAGCTCCCAGGTGCCAAGGCGGGGTGGTGTAGAGCAGGGCTGGGAAGTGGTAGATTCCAAGGCCAGAATCACATCGGGTCGCTGGAAGTATCCCCAAAGCACAGCATCCCCTCACCTCACACGTGGCTGTGGCTGTGGCTGTGGCTGGCCACGGGGTCTGGGCTCGGTCCCGTGTCCCAGGGCTGTGTGGGGGTGATCCCCAGCCCTGGGACCAGTCCCACATGGGATCCACGGGGATTCGGGTGAAGGTTTCAGTCCAAACTGTGTTTTGGTTTGGGGTTTCGTCATGATTTCATGGCAGGGAATTTCCGTTTGTAACCAAAGACAAGAACAAAAAAAAAAAAGGAAAAAGCCAAACCAAAGGAAAAAACCCCAACCCTGCCTTGAATTTGTGCCAACAAAATGGGATGTTTCCATTCTTGTTTTGGCTTTTGGCAGCCCCAAACTGCAGCCAGTGGAAGAAAATATCCATGTGGAAACGCTGCCTGCCTCCTCCAGCAGTGCAATGGCCGGGCTGGAGCTCCTGCCCCGCGGCCACGCCGTTTTGGGGGATTTTGGGTGCAGAGGGAGGAGAAGGAGCGTGGCCCCTCCAGAGCATGTCACTGTGCTCCCTTTCCCTCTGCTCTTTGCAGAGGACATTGCCATGAGAACGGGCTTGTTGTATTGTGGAGAGCATCGAGACAGAGCAGGCGAGCATTTGCAAGGACACCAGTGGCACGCCGAGCTCGCCTTCCCACTTGTCCTTGCAGCGGGTCGCTCTCTCCTCCCCAGCTGGCAGCAGAGCCATGTTCGGCTCCAGCATGTGCTGTGCCACGCCATCCTCCCTCGGGGCACTGCCTTCCCTCCTGGCATTGGCCAGCCTCCCCCGTTTCACTCCTCGGGTTTTGGGGAGTCTCTCTCTCTGTGGGGCTGCCACGCTGTGGATGCTGGCAAAGGGAGGAGCGGCCACTGCAATGCTTAAATGAGGTTGGGTTTTTTTCCACACATCCCCCCCTCCATCCATGCTAGGAAGAATTACAGTCGCCCAGGCATCTGTTCTGGCAGAGTCGAGCTAAAGAGCTTGTCCTGGGCTTGGCAAACCAGCCAGCGCAGCCGACAGCTTTTCCAAAGGCAGCCTTGGATGTGGAGCAGCAGGTTGACATTGCAGGGAGAGGAGCCTTGTGCTGCAGGCACCGATGCTGTGCCCCTCAGCTCCTGCCTGGATGCGATTTGGCAGGGAGTTCTGCAGGGAGGGTGCTGCAAACCCCCTTCCCAAAAAGCAGCATCCTCCAGCAGGTCTTTGTTTGGAGCCGGGAAGAGGGCAGGTGGTGCCAGCACATCTCAGGGTCCTCATCCCTGCACAGGGAAGAGAGCAAGTGTCACTCTGCAAGGGACCACAACCAAAAAAAACCTGCTAAATTCTCCTTGAAGCTGGAAAGGCTCCTCCCCAGGCTGTGCAGCGTCCCCTTCACTGCCACCCCTCCCTATTGGTCACACCATGGATGTCACCCACAGTCCTCCAGAACACTGTGGATGGGTACAGTGGCGGCACCAGGAGATGCCAGGAGCATGGCTGCCCTCTGTGCCAGCAGCACCGTGCATGGGCCTTGTCCATGCCCTGAGCTGTCAGCAGTCGAGGCAGGGGGAGGCAAGTTGGAGTGGCTTGGCAGGGAGGTGTGGGAGCCCTGCCGGAACACTGGGCTCGGAGCTGGAGCGTGTCAGGCACAGATGGGATTGTTAGTGGTGGTAAAAATTATCCAGCCCCTCTTAAAAACCCAGGCACAGCAACCTGACCCTGCAGCTCCAGTGGTGGCAATTCCCACTGGAGCGGGGTCGATGTTTGCTTCCCTGCCATTACCATCCATCCCTGGGATCTGGGGCCACAGCTGCCTGTCACGTGCCACATGTTCCCAATGCCCGGTCCCCTCTGCAGTGCCATGGTGAGGGGGTCTCTCCTTCCCCCTGCCCCAGGGACGAGCACCCTGACCCCACACCCACTCCAGTGCCGCCGCTGCTGGGCAAAACCCATCCCTCCGGCTGTTCCCACCCTTTGTGCCATTTCCTATTTCTTTTTTAATGTACCCAAGTCTCCTGTTTGCTTTTTTAACTGCAGTAACCACAAGAGGGAAGTTTCAGAGCGGTACAAGCCCGTCTCCACCAGGAAGGGAGAGCCACCATCACTCTGTGCCCATCACCACAGCACCATGCCCGGGGGCTTCGCTGCCATGGTCCAGCGGCTGGTGGCTGTTGTGCTTTCCATCCCCCTCTTCCTGCCGCTCATCCCCAGCTCCTTTTCTCTTGGAAGTGAGGAATTTGAGGCTGGTCTGGCGTTGCCAAAGGGCCTCAGGCCCCCCCAGCGCCGATCGATCGCTCCGCTCGCTCCTGCTCCCTGTTTTTTCTGTTTGTTTGCAGCCGCTTGAGGGCTCTTGTGATGAATCCAGCCTGGACAGAATTCAACAACAGCTGAAACGCAGCCCGGGGTGGGGGTGGGAGTGGGAGGGCAGCGGGGCTGGCCCACACTGGAATGCGAAATGGGGCGGCGGGCAGTACTGGGACAGAGGGTGGGATTGTGCCAGATCCCACAGCAGGGGTGCAGAGGGACAGGGACCACCGCCAGCACCACCCCAAAACTGTGGGTGCTGTAGGTTGGCAGCGTGGGAACCTGCTTGATTGCGCGGGGTGAGCATTTGAGGTGTCTCCCTGTGGCCCATGGCTGCTGCCGGGAGCTGGGCTGCAGGGAGAAGGCTGGTCCCGCTGCTCGGGCTGCGGGGTCACACCTGCGAGGGGCCGGGGGTCTGTGCCGGCTCTGCCGCCCACCTCGCTGTGCCAGGTGCCGTCCATCCCTGAGCATGCACAGGGACTGGCCGCCTGGCCGACCTGCCGTCACTGTAAAATGGCGGATTTTAATAAAAACCAAAATATTCCCCCAAACCTCAGCACTGGGAGGTGGGTGAGCACCACCCTGTGACCCAGCCTGCTGCTGCCAGCTTTGCCAGGAGGGCCGTGGCAGCAAAGTGGGGGGCACAGGCACATGGGGGGCACAGGAGGGGAAGCGGAGTCTCAGAGGGAACCTTCCCCGGCCAGGGCGATGCCGGCTGGCATGGCCGGCGCAGTGCTTGGTGCCGGGGTTGGCTGCGATTTTGCAGCTGTGGCTCCGGGAGGGAGCAGGACGCGGCTGCGCCGGCGTGCGAGGGTGCGCGCAGGCGGGAGGGATAATTAGTTCCTACTATAGCACTTCTCAGTCAAAGTGCTTTTTAAAAGCCTCCATTCATTAGTCTTCACGGCTCCCCCGAGGTGTCGTGTCCTGGTTCTCTTCTCCCCTCCAACTCCCCACCTTCCCTGGAGCAATTGGGGATCCTGAGTTGGAGAAGGGGAGGGTGATGTTGCTGTCGAGACTGGGTCCTTGTAAAACCCACAAATGGGGCATCAGTAGTGGGGACAGTCTCAGTGTCCCCTGTCCCATGGAGCTGGTGGCATGTCATGGCCACAGGAGCATTGTTGGGAAATTTCCATGGAGGCTGAGCTGTGCCAGGTTTGGAGCACCAGGGAAGAGAGTGGGGTGGCAGGGCAAGGCTGTGGGTCCAGTGGGTGCCACCGCCAACTCTCCACCCTCACCAGTGTGCCAGGCAGCAGCATAGTGGTCCCAGTGCCTGAATTACCCAGTGTGTGCCGGGCTCCCAGGGGTCACCAGGTGGAAGGACAGAGGGTGCCGGAGGATGCCAGAGGGTGCCAGTGCAGCTGAGCCCCCAGACCTGAACATCACGTGGGCCCAGGTGTGGGGGGTACCCGGGCATGTGCCCCTGGTGAGGCGGCAGGGCCAGAGGGGCGCAGAGGCAGGCAGGCTGGCAGTGGGCCTCCGCTGCAAACCCTAACCTTATTTTCCCAGGTCCGACGCCAGTTTCCATGGAAACAGCCGGGAGCAGAAACGGGAACCAGAATCCAGAAATGCGAAGCCTCGAGCTCCAGTTCGCCTTCCTGGATTCCTGCTCCCCACGACCCCAGCTGGGTGCTGGCACCCACACTGCTCCCACTCTATGTCGAGGTGCAGGGCTGCCCATCTGGGCACCCCCTGGGGTTGGGGTGCTCCTGTGCCCTTGCACGCTGCAGCATCCGTGGGCAAGGTGTGTGGGGATGGGCATGGTGTTCCAGCAGGGATGTGCAGGGGTGCTGCAGGAAGGGGACACTGCAGGCAGGGGACATTGCAGGCAGGGGACATTGCTGGCAGCCCCATGCACAGACAGGTTCAAACAACACCTGCACACATCTGTGTGTCAAGGAGGTGCACAGGGGTGGGTGTGGTGCGTGTACTCTTGCAAGCACATGTACTTTGTAGGTGTAATGGGGGTGTAGGCACAGTATGGATCAATATGTGGTCTCTATATTGCTGGTTAGCTCTGGGAAGACCCCAGTCCCGGGGTGTTTCTGTGCCCTGGTATCTTCATCCCCAGGATGCAGAGGGGACAGGGGACCCCACAGCCTGGAGAGGGGCAGCACCAGCTGTCATTGCTTACAGGGACCCGGGTGCTGCTCCAATTCTGGGTGTTGTGTATGACTGGGGGCAGCCCTGCTCAGCCTCCTGGGGCGCTGGGAACCCCCCTGAACCCTTCCAGGCAGTGCCTGCCGAAGTGGAGCCTCCCAGGACACATCTTTGTCCTGCGGAGTCACACTCTGAGCCCTGTGCTATGCCATGCCATGTCCATCCAACCCGTGCCGTGTCCACCCAACCTGTGCCCATTCCTGTCCATCCAGCCCGTGCCATGCAGTGCCGATCTATCCTGCGCCTTCCCTGCTACCCACTGGCCTCCTGCAGTCCCTCAGGTGTGCAGTGACATGTCCCATTTCTTTGTGAGCTTGTAGCAGCCAGCGTCAGTGTCCACAGCATGAGACATCGGTGTCCCCCGGCACCTCCTGGCCGATGACAGGGATCGCTCAGAGCCATCCCAGTGCCAGCTGGCCCCATCCTCCCCGCAGCACCCTGCTGCTTCCCACATGCCCATTTCACCAAGGTGCCAGCAGGCTGGGACCCACTGGAGCAGCTCATGGCTACCAGATCCCGTCCCCATCCCTCTATCCTGTCCCCCATCCCCACACCACAGGTTGGGGGTGAAGGTGGCACCGCCTGTCCCCCCCTCGGCGGCGCGCGGAGCCACAGGCGCGAATGCTCCGTGATACATCATTTACCGATGGACAGGTATTAAGATACATTATGGATAACTCACGGAGAGAGACGCTATTAATAATACAGACACATACAGAGGGAAGAAAGTGCACACTTGATTTCCATGTTGCTACCAGGAGTTGTGAGGCTGGCTCTGGCTGCCTCTTCCCACACGTGACTGCAACACAGTGGGTAGCTGACAGCCCAGAGAGCCTGGCTTGGGGCCAGGAAAAAGCAGAAAACACAATGTCTGTGCATATCCTCTCTCTTAAAATAACACTCCAACACCGTCTGAGACGAATTAAAATAAGATCAGGAGCGGTCTCGCGAAGAGAGGAAGACGAAGAGGGAAAAGCCAGGCAAGGGAATGGCCGGAGCTGGGCGGCTTCTGCCCTTGGCGCAGATGGAGAGGGGATGTTCTGCAGGGTTAGAGTTGAAAATAATTGAAAGGGAAAAAGCAAAGGAGAACGAGAAGGCAAAGAGGGAGAAGTAAATCCCGCTTTTGGGAGGGGAGCGATGGCGGCGGCGCTGGCTGTCCGGCACATGGCTGTCCTTTGGAGGGGAGCCGGGCAGGGCGGGGGATGCAAGCGCAGGCTGCATGATGGAGAGCATCAGGAATTTCCTGCAGCTGAGGAACACACCAAATACCAGAATGCAAGAGCGAGCGGAGGAGAGCAGGGTGCCGGGGCGGAATGGGAAGGAGGAGGAGGAGGGGGGATGCAGAGGGCTGGAAATAACCGGAGGGGAGAGCAGTGAGGGGCAGGGGGCAGTGTGTGGGGCTGACCTGGGGCTTTGGGGCTTTGGGGCTTTTTCCAGCTCTTTCCCTGGATTTTTTTTCTGCTTTTCTGCACCCCATGGTGCCTCATGTGCCTGAACAGGGGTTTGAGGTATTTGGGGAGTTTTATGTCTTTCCTCCCTCCTTTCCCCCTTTCTTCCCCCTGGTTATCTGTGACCAGTGATAGCCAGGCACGGGTCCCACAGACCCCTGCCTGCCCCCTGGAGCAGGATCCGCGCTCAGGGAGCCAGGAGCGGCCTGGAGAACAGGCACATCCCTTCAGAACAGTGTCCCAGCAGAGCAGGGGCCCTTTGGGGGACCCTCCGTGCAGGCAGCGAGGCCGAAGGCTGCCGCAGCAGCCACGGCAGTGCCTCCCACACATGCAACGAGTTTGCCAGTCACTCTCTGACCATGCTGCTGCTTCTCCCTGGGCCAGGCTGGATTAAACACAACAATCCAACCCTCCTGAGGCTGGCCTTGCATCCAGGTGCAGCCCGACCTCTCCCTCCTCCTCCTCAGCCACCCCCAGCTCCCCCCTGCATCCCGCTCCTGGCTGCATCCAGCCCCAGCTCCCCCGGGGATGCTGGGGGGCCGGAGGGGAGGGGGGATTAGAGGGGGCATCTTGCAGTGCCGGATCCAGGTAGCCAGAAGGTCGCACTGAAAATCTGGAAGTGGAGTTAGAGCTCAGCAGAGCGATGAAATCCGTCTGGCTTTCGGGCAGGGAGGAGGAGGAGGGGGGTGGAAGATGCAGCAAAGGGAGCAGGAGGGAGAGGGGCTGCGTCCCCCCATGTCGGGGCGCGGGGTGTCTCCAGGTTAGTGCCGTGTCCCAGCTGGGGCTGTGCCAAGCATCACGGCAGAGCGGATTGGGGATATTTGGGGGACAGAGGGTGAAGAAGAGGAGGCAGAAGAGCCTGAGTGAGTGCTGGAGTCCATCCAGCCGATGCCGAAGGCTTTCCAGCCCTTCACCGGGCGCCTCCCGTTTCCACCGATCCAGACCACGGAGTCGCTGCCTTCCCGGGGTGAGCGGTGACCCACACCTGCCAGGGCCACCCGGGACCGGGATGCTGGGAAAGGGCCGAGCTCATTAGCAGGCTCCAACCTCCCGGCACAGGGGATCAGGGAGCAGCAGCCGGGGGCACGGGGAGAAGCTGGAGGGGCTTTGTGTGGGCTGGCGGCACCCACCATGCTGCTCCATGGGCCCCGGGAGCCACTGCAGTTGCTGGGGGTCGGGGGGTGCAGTATTGCTGGAAGGGGATCTGACAGGAAGGTGCTGGGGGGCACCCCCCACCCAGTGCTGCACCCACCGTGTTTGTTCGGGGGGTGCCCGTCCCCTGCCACTGCCGTGTCCCTCCCTGCCCGCAGGGAGCAGGGTCTCTCCGCCGGTTGCGTGCCAGGAATCCCTCCAGCATCCCTTTGATCTCCAGCCTGGAGGGGTGAGAGGGCACGAGGGACCCTGCCGAGGGGCAGAGAGACAGGACTGCAGCCCGGGGGAGTTCTGGCACCCTGGGACCCCTCCCTGGGCAGTGAACCTGGGGACAAGGGGCTGTCATGCCCACTGTCAACCTACCTGGGTGGGAAACGCGAAGCTCATGCTCCCCCCAAAGTTGGGCCGTTTCTTCTTAGGCATCAGCCAATTGCCCTCTCTGCAATCGGGGAAAGGGGGGGATCCTTTCCCCAGGTGTGTCCCCCAAATCTTCCAGTTGTGCCTGCCTGGCAGGGGCAGGGTCCCCCCTCGTTTTGGGTGGGTGCTCACAGAGGTCACGGCCCCTTCGCTTGCACCACAGGGTCCAGCATTGGGGGTCCAGGAGCTCCAAGTCTGCCCTGGCAGGGCACACTCAGGGTGGTGGTACCTCAGGATGGGGACAAGGTGGCATTTCAACTCCCAGCAGATCGCAGAGTGCCCCACTCCCCCTGTCTCCCCCTGCCCAGCCTGCCCCCTCTCCCTGCACATGCCTTTGCGCGGGGGCTGGAGGCAGGCGGTGGGCGGGTGGGAATACTGGCTGGAGCGAGTCTGAACCTGGCATCTGTCGAATGTCACCTTACCCAGACAGTCTGTGCTTCCCTGTCTCCATATCAACCGTTCTGCTCCAGCCACCTGCGGGGGGGTGGCAGGGAGCGTCTTTGGGAGGAGGAGATCTCGCCGCTCCCCTCGCTCCCTGCAGCCTCCCTTTCCTTCCCTGCTGCCCCCGGGATGCCAGACCCTGGGCTATAAATCGTGGGCAATGCTCCTCCAGCCTGGGAGCTGGGGGTGACCCCGGCGCTCTTGGCTTCGTGACCTCACATCGCACTGTCTGGCTCCACCGTGCCTCAGTTTCCCCTCCCCGGCGCAGCTGTGGTGCAGGAGGGATGCTGGGGCTTGTTCCACCCCAGCCGCGGCGGTGAGGGCCTCTTCCAAGAGCTCGGTATTTTTCCCTGGACTTGTCCCTCTTCCCTGCGACCAGATGTTCTCACCCTCCTCCCTTCAGCGGGGTCCGGGCCAGAGCCAGGACGGCAAACTCCTGCCGGCAACCTTCCTCCTGCCCCGCACCTGGACAGCGGCAGGGACAGGGGACAAGGGACACTTAATAGCGTCCTCCCGTGGCTGTGTCCTGGCTCCCGGTGGTCCTTTATGTCAATCCCTCCTGCCCCAGCAGAGTTGTGGCGGCGCCAAAGGCAGCGGGAGCTGAGCCCAGTGTGGGGGGCAGGGGGTGGTGGCACCAGGGCTTGGTGTTGTGGGGGTGCTGGAGCCTTTGGGGGTGTGCTGGAATGTTTGGGGAGATGCTGGAGTATTTGGGGGGATGCTGGAGCTTTTGGGTAGATGCTGGAGCATTTACAGAGACACTGGAGCATTTACAGAGACACTGGAGCATTTACAGAGACACTGGAGCATTCCTCGTGGGGGTGCTGGAGTATTTGGGGGGATGCTGCAACATTGGAGGGATGTTGGAGTACTTGGGGTGCAGATACTGAAGTATTGGATGGATGCTGGAGGACTTGGAGAAATGCTGGAGTACTAAGCAGACTGCTGGAACATTTGGGGTGGTGCTTTAGCATTTGGAGCATGGGGCGGTGCTGGAGCATTTTAGGGGGTGCTGGAGCATTTGGGGAGGTGTTGGAGGACTTGGGGAGATGCTAGAGCCTTGAGGTCAGGATGGGCACCCGTGGGCGTGCCGGGCCCTTGCGGGTGTGCGGTGGGCACGAGGCGAGTGCCAAGACACGGGGTGGGACACCGGGGTGTACGGGTGTCACTGTGGGGTCGCATGGGTGCTGCTCCTAGGGCTCAGGGGTGCTGCTCCTGGGCCATATGGATGCTGCTCACGGTCGGGGTGCCTGGGGAAGGCTCAGGGCATGCAGCAGGCGGGGCGGACACACAGACAGCCGAGGACGGACACAAGCACCGCTCCCTCCTCTCCCAGCCATGCGCAGCGGCTCCTGCAAGTGTGTAATTTCACCACAGTGCCTAAACGAGGGACAGAAGTAAATTGACCTTTTCACCCGTTTTCCTACCAGGGGGATTATAGCCTGTTTCCTGTTAAATCTCTCCAAGAACTGGTTCGATCCTGCTCACGGGGTGGGGTGGGGAGGGGGGGGACAGACACCCCCCCAAAGCGGGGCCTTTAATTTCCCTCCTCATCCCCCTGCACCACGCCTTTTCCACCCCATCCCATCGCTCCACCACCTCTCATCTCATTAAAGTCTTCGGGGTGATTTCACCAACCCCGGGCAAAACCAACGTGGAAAAAATTGCTGGGAGGAAGGAACCGAAGGCGGAGAGTGATAAATATTGAAAGGGTGGGATTTCGATGTAGGCTGCAACAGCTGTGCCGGTTACAGTGTCACACTATCTCTCCACAGGTTTACTGACCCATTTCCATTCACACGGCTGCCAGTATCTTAGCAACTGCAACAGTCCCCCAAGAACAGGCATATTGCCTGCTATTAGTGACTGCTGCAACTGTGTCAAGGTTAGCTCTCTCCCTCCAAGCCCTGCCGGGTTTGTTTTTTGCCCAAAGCCAGCACAGTCTGTTCGGTGACATGTCCCCTGGCAACCATCCTGGGTGTTGGGTGTTCATCCCTGCCATGGAAAATGCCAGCGGGGCTGGAGTGGTTCGTGGCATAGTGATGTGGGGTTGGGTGATGGACGGGATGAGGGTTTGGATGATGGGATGGTTCAAGATGTTGTTTTGGGTGGTGGGATGGAGCAGGATGCGGGGTAGGGTGTGCTGGGAGATGGTGCAGGGTGTTGGTGATGGGGTGGATACATACTATATCCCCAAAAATAGGAGTGTTGCCATCTGGTTGGGTGTCATTGTCACCCCTGTGCAACTCTGAGCCCTGAGAAGTCACCTGGAGAGGGTTGGGGGCTGCGCTGATCCCACTGGGATGCTGGGTGTCCCATGTGGAACATCCCTTCCATGAAAAATGTCAGCAGGGCTGCAGTGGTTAGTGGGGTGGTGATGGATGGGATGTGGAGTTGTGTGCTGGGATGGTGCAGGATGCAGGAGTAGGTGGTGGGATGGAGAAGGATGCAGGGTTGGGCAGTGCATGGATGGAGCGGGATGCACCTTGGCCGGTAGGATGGGTGGGGATGCACTGCTGGATGCTGGGATGGAGCAGGAGGTGGGGTTGGGAGGTGCTACAGGGTGCTCGGGATGGTGTGGGGTGTGCAATGTGACCCCCAAAATAGGAATGTTGTCATCCAGCTGGGTGTCACCATCATCCCTGTGCAGCACCAAGCCCCAAGAAGTCACCAGAGGGGCTTGGGGGCTGCACTGATCCTGCCTGGGGTGTCACACTGCCGGGTTTTCTTTCCACGCAAAGCCAGCTTGGGCTGTTTGGTGACATTCCCTGGGCAACCATCCTGAGTGTTGGGTGTTCATCCCTGCCATGGAAAATGATGAATGGGATGTGGGGTGGGGTGGGGTGGGGTGGGGTGGGGCAGTGGGATGGATGGGATGGTGGAGCTCAGCAGGCCGGGGGACACTGCAGGGTGTTGGGAGTGGTGTGGGTGCATAGTGTGTCCCTAAAAGTAGGAACAGTTTGTCATCCAGCTGAGTGTCAGCATCATCCATCCCAGCCTCAGGAAGCCACCCAGAGGGGGTTATGGGCTGCACTGATCCCACTCGGGTGTCACAAGCTGGAGTGGCCTCATCCTGTGCCCTCAGGGGCTCAGGCTTTGGCTGGGCGTGGGCGGGGGTGGCGCCTGTCCCTGGGGTCTGTGGTGGCACCAGGGGCTCGTCCTGTCTGTCCTGGCGAGGCCAGGCACCACCACACGCCAGGCTGGGACAGCAGTGCCATATGGGTGACATCCACTGTCACCATCTCTGTTCCCACAGCCCTGAGGGGAGGTGCAAGTGAGCGAAGGGACTTGTGGTCCCTTGGTGTCCCCAAAAAATGTGCGATATCGGGATGACTGAACCCACACAGCAGGGAGAGAGCGAGCAGCTGGTGCATCCCCAAAACACCCCATGCAGGGAGGGAGACTGAGGCATGGGCCCCCCCCGGCGGGCAGAGCCCCCCGGCCCAGCTCGCGGGGCTGGTGCTGGGGTGGGCAGGGCCATCCCGACGCCCCCATCCCGGCCGCTCTCCGCCGGCAGCGCTGCAGACAGCAGGCTCCACACCGGCACGGCCGCGGGGACGGCTGCGAGGGAAGCCACAAAAATGATTTAAGGGGCTGGCGGGATTGATTTATTAAGAACAATTAAAAGCGCTAAATACGCTTAGCTCAGCCAGACACCGAGCAGGGAGCCTGGTGGGGAGAGACCTGTCTGCCGGATCCGGAGGGCGCGGCTGGCAGCAGGATACTGGTGGCAGTGGTGGAGGCATGAGGTGGCACTGGGCTGGGCTGGGGCAGCTGGGGAAGCAGAGCAGTGCTGGTGGAGAGGCGATGGAATGGGGTGCAGCATCCTGGGGCTGGGTTTGTATTCAGGGTGGATTTGGGTCCAGGGATGGCTTTGCATCCAGGGATAAATTATCACTCCGGGATGGATTTTCACCCAGGTGTGGGTTTGCATCCTGCAGTGGGATGAATTTGCACCCAGGGATGGGTTTGCATCCAGGGATGAATAGTCACCTGGGGATAGGTTTGTATCTGGGGGTGGGTTTGTGTCTGGGGATGGGTTTGTATCCGCAGGGGGGTTCACCCAGCTGTGGATTTGCACCCTGCAGTGGGATGAATTTGCATCCAGGGAAGTGTTTGCACCCCAGCTGGAAGGGATGGAAGGGCTGTCAGAGACCAGGAGACCCCCAGGCAGTGCTGCACTGAGGAGCTGTTTAGAGCCAGTGCCAGCTGCAGGATGCCCCGCATGAGCAGGAAGCCACACTGGGTAGGGTGTGGCCGTCCCAGTCCGGCCCTGCTACCCCGGGAGCTTTGGCAAAGGGATTTCCAGCAGTGGGCACCCGCGAGGCTGACGCGTGTGTGGGTCCAAGGAGCTCATGGAGCAGAAATCCCGGGGTGTTGTGACATCTGCAAACCTGCATCTCTCAGAGGAAATCCCAGCCAAAAGTCCTTGGAGGCTGGGACAGTCCTCGGACGTGTCCAGACCTGCCCAGCCTGGCTCCTCCCGGGCACCAGCGGCAGCTGTGGGGACACGGGGAGAGCTGGGCTCTCTCCTGGGGTTCCCGGTGTTGTCACCCTGCAGGACGAGCTTCAGCCAGCAGGTCTGTGTCCCTGTGTGCTGCTGGACTGTTGGGATACCAGGAATGGGGGCAGAGGACTGTGCCCTGCATTCTGCCAGTCCCAGTGGCTGCCTGCAGTGGGAGCACTAGTTTTGTACCCATTTTCTAGTGCCGTGCAGGCTCAACAGGCTGGCTGTGCTTTGGGACAGCAGTGGGGATCCAGGGGATGCCCAGGGACACTGGGCTGCTGAGCCGTGCTGCCTTCCTCCCTTAACCCCTCCCAGTGCTGTCAAGGAGCTGGGGGTCAGGTTTTTAGTTTGGATTCATATTCCCCACACAGAGCCCCACAGCCTCCTCCAGACACCCCACCTAGGGGCTGGGTGTGCCCACGTCCCCATCAACATTTGGGTCCCTGTGCCATAAGCCACGCTGAGCACATCCTGCTCACCAAAACCCACAGCAGGGGAGGGGCCCCTGCTCTGGCCTCCCGGATGGGAGCCCCGGCAGCCAGGAGGTGCTGGGAAAGGTGCTGAATGGGAACAAAAGGTCCGCGGAGCGGCTGGCAGGGCCGAGCGGAGCCGGAGGCTTTCTGCTGACCCCGCTCCGACGGCCCCAGCCCCGGCCTCCCCCCGCCGTCCCCACCCGCTCCTGCCGACGTCAGCGCTTCCCGGCAGCGCTCCCAGGTCTACCTGGAGCTGCCTGAGATGTGGAAAAGCCATTTCTGCCTCTGTCCCGGTGCTTAGGCCTCTGCCAGCCCTGGCCAAAGCCTGCCGGGGAAGGGTGCGTGCTCATGCCTTGTGCCCAAGCTTCACCGCGGAGCCATGTGTCCTTTCCCCAAGAGGGTGGAGCCGTGGTGAGGTGTGGAGGGTGGTGTGAGTTGGGTGGTGGCCGTGGTGTGGGTGCTGTGTCCCCCTCTGTACCCCACTGCGCTTGCTGGGGGTGCCTGTGGGGACAGGGGCTGGGAACTGATGGATAGGGGTGGCCAGCGATGGAGGTGAAGGAGGTGACCGGGAATGGAAGTGGCCAGGGATGAAGGTGACCAGGGCTGGAGGCAGCTGTGGATGGAGGTGACCCTGCTCAGCAGCCCTGGCACTGCATTTGCCTCTGGGCTCCTGCTCGTCCAAGTGCAGGCACAACCACGGGCAGTGGGGACAAAGCCAGAGCCCACAGGACAAGCGGGCTGCCTGCGGTCACCAACTGGGACGTGCTGGTGTCCCAGTAGCCACACTGAGGGGCTGTGGGTGCAGTGCCTCGCCCAGGCCCGTGCAGGCGGGGCGGTGGCAGGGGCGGGACAGCCCCGGGGAACTCGGCAGTGGGGTCCCGGCTGCCCCCGGCCCCGCCAGCGCTCCCGTCGCCGGCTGCCCAAGGGTTAACGAGAGTTTGCTGCTCCTGCAGACAATTAGTGACATCTTTGCTGACAACGCCACACTGAGCCTCTGCCGCCTCCCCGGCAGCACCGGCCCGGCCGCCCCCGCGCCCCTCGCGGCCCCCGCTCCGCCGCCTGCCCTCGCCACCGTGGCCCCGCTGTGGTCCAGCCGGCACCGCGCCCCGACACCGCGCCCGGCGGCGTTTCGGCAGCGGCGGCAGGATTGCAATCCCAAGCGGAGCAGCCGGCTCCCCTCGCTGCCCTCTGACCCGCTGTTGCTGTGGAAACTGCATCCCACGTAGGATTATGGAGCCGGAATCCGCAGGCTCCAAACTCCCCTCCAAATCCAGACGGTCACCGGGGTCCCCCCGCCCGCAGCGCCAGCCCCCCTGCCCGCGGCGCCTGCGGGGTGCCCACAGGGTGCCTGATGTCCCCAGTGGGGTGGCATCTGAGTACTGGAGGAGGTGGCTGCGTCCCCTGGTTTGCAGGCACTGGCTGGTGACACTGCTGAAGATGTCACGGTGTCATCACGAGGCCATCAATGACCCCTGGCCCATCTGCTCCCTTGTGCCATCACCTGAGCATCATCTCCCAGCGTGCCATCCCTGCATCTCAGGGAGAGGGTGGTGTGCTAGCAGGACCCTCACCCTCAAACAGCACCCTGGGAATGTGGGTCCACACCAAGGACCCATCCCCAGCACCTCTGAGGCAGCAGCAGGACACCCACCAGAGTCCCCCACACCTGCAGGGACCGGCAGCGTGGGTCCCCCGCAGGGGGAAGGGGTGGGCATGGGAGAGAGCAGAGCCTGTTTGGGGAGCTCTGTGGGCTGCGCTTGAGTCTCAGCATCTCTCCTGCCACCCGAGGAGGTAGGAGCTGAATTAATCGCAATCAATTAGTGCTGCTTGCAGTCCCTGGCTTCCTCCCTGCACCAGCTTTGTGCCGTCGCACCCAACGAGGGGGGCCCCGGTGTCCCCCGCAGCACTGCCGTGCCATCAGGGACTGCAGCCCCTCCGGACCTCCAAACAGGGATAGGGAACAAGCAGGGCGTCCCCCAGCCCTCATGTGGCCACAAGAAACATCCCTGCCATAAAATTTGGTGGAAGGGATGAGGAGGGGGCCGCATGAGTCCCTCGAGGTCCCTCTGGCAAGCCAGATCAGGGTGATGGGGTGTTCAGGGCGAGTGTCTGGATCCTGCAGGATACTGCAGCAAATGCCGTGCAATCTGCAGCCGGATGAATCCCACCTTCCTTCCCCCGCAACGTGCTGCCCTGGGCTACAGCTAATCTATTGTGCGCTGGGCTGCAGCCAGCACAAGCTGCAATACAGTAAATCCTTCTGCAGTATCCTGCAAGGGGACCGAGCCCAGCCGCAGCCGCCCGCCGCCGCCAGACAAAGCCGGGGGGCCCCCGCGGGGATGGGGCGCAGGGGACGAGGGCACTGGCGGGTGGCAGGACCCTGGCGTCGTGCTGGCCAGGAAGGGAGAATGAAGCCCTTGAGTGGGGTGGGAAGTTCTCCAGGGAGTTTTGGGTGGTGCTGTGTATTCTCCTGGCCCCCCAAATCTGCAGGTAGGGAGACACTCAATCCTCTGAGTGTGGGGTTTTCCCTAAATGTTGTCACCACCATGTTCCCCTTGCAGGGTCCCAATGTGGCGAAGGGGTTTCCATGCCCACCTTCTCCCTGTGCATGGTGCATCCTCCCCCGTGCCTCAGTTTCCCCACCAGTATAGGACCACCAAGCCCTTCAGCCCCCTCCCTCAAGCAGGCTCCATCACATGTGAACCCTGCTGCCCTTTTCTGGGGATTTTGCTTGGATACTGTCATTATGGTTATTATTACTATTATTATTATTACTGGGATGTTGGTGGGGCTCTGCAGCTCTGCCGGACCCGTCTTTGGCAAGCGAGGCATCCTTCAAAGGGAAGGCGCTCCGTCACCGCCCCACAGCAGCTGCGTTCTCCTCAATTAGAAGAGGTAATGAAGCAATTTATGGGCATCTACAAAGTGATGTGTGAGTGACAGGCTGTGTACGATCCACGCCGGGGCTCTGCCGGCAAGTTGTGTTCTTCCAATTTTAATGGAAAGCTCCCTGGCGAGGAAGGAGAGCAAAAATCAGCGTGTCTATAGGTGTGTGTGCTCTGAGGGGGCTGGGTCCGTGGTGCCAGTGCATCGTGGTGGGTGCAGGGAGAGCTGGGTGCTCCAATCCCCATCCCTGGGGAGCCTGAGCCGCGGTGTAACCGGAGCTGGGGGGCAGCTGGGTGGGAGCCGAGCCGGGGTTGGGGCACTACAGGACGCCTGGGTCCTCTGGGATAGTTGGCTGCAGCTCCCTGTTTCCATCAGCACCCCAGGCGCTGCCCACCCTGCTCCTGCCTCAGTTTCCCCATCGCTGTCCACGTCCGCACTGCATGACACTGGTAGACCCCTTCTTCACACACCTGGCTTTTGGTGGACCACCGTGGCCTCTCAAAGGGAGAGTGAATTGTGTTACGGAGTCAAACCCAAGTGGCTTCCACTGCCACCACCAGGGTGTGGGATGAGGGTCTGCAGTGCTGTCCTGGCGTTTTGGGTGCCTGGGGGGTCCCTGGAGCTCATGCCTGCTGCCATGGGGCATTGTACCCCCCAGTGGGTATGATCCTGTGCGTCCACAGAGGTGGGTGCTGCACATCCAGGCAGCAGCACCGCTGTGTGTGTACCTGTGACACAGGTGTGCACCCGTCCTGCACTGACCAGTGCCTGTGCTCCTGTCCCTGTGTGTACCTGTACATGCCTGTCACGTGTGTGTGACCCACTCGAGAGCACGCTGCTGCCCACACGTGTTCCTGTCCCTGTGTGTGCCCCCACACCACTGTAGGTGTGTGGCTGCACCTGCCCCAGGCCCGTCTGCACACGTGTGTGCAAATCCTCCCTGTGCCTGTACCTGTGCACACACCTGCGTGTGAACAACAACCTTGTGCACATTCAGGCTTGTGAGTGGGTGCATCGCCTCCACGCCCACATATTTGGGGGTGCCAGGCTGCCGGTGTGACGGGGCAGGGGTTGCCCCCACCTCCCCGCACCCCTGCCCTGTCACGCTGGTGTTGGCATTGTCCCCAGTGGCTCCCACACCCCAGCTCGGCCCCAACCGGCCACATCTCCCAGGAAACAGGATCCACAGCCAGGAGTTTCCGCTCAACTCGTGTGTGCCTCCCACAAAAAAAAAAAAAAAAAAAAAAAAAAAAAAAAAAAAAAAAAAAAAAGAAAAAAAACACCCCCCCACCCAACCCACA
>VZTJ01001727.1:12417-49387 GCA_013397795.1 Orthonyx spaldingii | reverse complement strand
GGAGCGGGGGGTCGGCGGGGTTGCCAGCGCCGCCGCAGCCCGGGGAGATGCTTGATGGGGTGGGGGGATGCTGAGGGACCCCCTCTCTGCTGGGCTGGGGGAGCAGCAGAGCTCCCCCCAGCTGGGAGGAGCCCAATCCAATGCAGCCCCTCCCTTATGGGGGCACCCTGAGCTCACAGCACCCCCCCACCCAACCTCGGGGTGCAGGGAGGGGGCAGGGAGCCCCTGCCAGTCCCTGTGCCCTGGGTGAAGGTGTTCGGGTTTTGGGGGGGACCTTATTTCCAGTCCCTCAATCCAAGGGGTGCAGAGGGGGTTCGCGGAGGCTCCAGGTGCTGGTGGATCCCAGACCCCCCAGTCTGGCTGGGGGTGCTGTACGTGGCCGTGTGGAAGGGATGGGATGGGTCCCACAGACTGGGGGGCTGTGCTCCTCTGTCCCCCACCAGGAACCCCACAGCACCCTCAGGGTGAGCCGGGGTGTGATGGAGGAGGGCTGGGTGCTCTCCCTCCACCCCGGGGTCACATGTGTGCCTGACACTCCCACCTCAAGGTGGTCACAGCACTGGGCGGCTGCTGGTGAGGATGGGATGGGGGTTGTGGCCCCCCCTTCCCACCATCCTCACACAGAGTGAGGGGGAAGAGGGACCCATCAGGGGCACCCCGATGTTATGCTTCCACCCTGGTGGGCACCAAATGTCCCCTGACTGTGACAAAACATAGGGGGAAACTGAGGCACGGGAGCAGGCTAGGGCGTCCAGCCATCCCTGGTGCTGTGCCCACATCCAGTACCCACCCCAAGGTGCTGAATCCCCCCTCTGGCTCCTCCATGATCCCTCCTGGGGGGTTTTTTTGGGGTCCATGGCCCTTCATTCCCAGCTTGGCTCCAATATGATGCTTCCCACAACCATCAAATTCACTCTTTCCCGCCCTATTTTTTCTCTCTCCCATTTCAGGTCACAACAAGCTGCACCAAAAGACGATGAAATTCCCCCCGTAGGTGAATCCCACCAGGAAGCGTCACCTGGCACAGCCAGAGCCTCGCTGGGTAGGACCGGCTGCTTGGACCACAGCTGGATTTTACCTATTTTATTATTTTTTATCTTTTTTTAAAGCCTCAATTATATCTCTCTAGCAGCGTGAGCCACTCTGGAGCCTGAAAAACCTCGTGATGGGTCTGATTGCTGGGGGTTGATCAGCACAGCCCAGCATCACCTGGATTTGCAGGGGGGAAGGAAAAAAAAAACCCTCAAAATTTGGGGAAAGAAATTATTACTTTGCTATTTTTTATTTGTTTAGCACGGATTTTTGGAAGGTTTCTGGGAGCTGCATGTAGGGGCACCCAGGGTGAGTGCGGCACGGCCACGTGGTGCCCAGGGATGTGGGATGAGCCAGCTCCTGGTGCCTGGCTGTACCTCGGGATGGAAATGATGATTTTAATTAAGCAGCTCTGCTGGGAGGAGGGTTCTGGCCTCTCAGGATGCTGGAGCTTGGAGCCCAGGGATGCTACAGGACCATGCAATGAGGGATGCTCCACATCAGAGGGGTCCGGGGCTGGGCCCCCACTGAGCCAGAGCGTTGAGCACTGGATCCACGGGCAGACGGAGGTCGGAGCGCTCGGAGGGCTGGGCCAGGATCCGGCGTGCCCCTGGCAAAGGCAGCTCTGCCCCCACTCCCACTTTTTCCCATCCCCTTGGAAACACGGCAGGAATTTGCCCTCCTGCCCCTGCCTCGCCCTCCTGCCCATCCCCGGGGGCTGGAGCGGGGGGAATTTCTCGCCCCCGGGCGATGCGCGGGGCAGAGGGCGGCGTGCACGGCGCACACGTGTTGCACATCCCTGTGCTCCCTCACCCCGGCACGGGCAGCGCTCGGGACGCCTGTGCCGGTGCCAGGCTCCCCGCGAGGGTCGCGTCCCCAGCCCAGGCAGGGCAGCACCAGTGCTGGGGCCGGCGGAGCCGCCGGGAGCTGCCGGGAGGTTTGGACACCCCCTTCTCCTTCAAATTAATGGCTGTGCCGTGAAGAAAATTGAAGCCATTATTCTTCGCCCGCATCCTTTATACCCACCAACTTCAACCACTTGACATGCTAATCACAGCTAACGAGGGAGGGAGGCGATTTCCCACGTCAGACCCGCAATCCAGCGCAGCCGGGTGGGGAACGGCTCAGTGTCGGGGGCACGGGCACCCCGACAGCGGCCCCTCCGCCCCAGCACGGCCCTTCCCGGCAGCAGCATCCCTCAAGCAGCCCCTGCAGCCCCACTGAAGCCCCCCATAGCTGGCGTCACCCCAAGCTGTCTTTGTCCCCCGTTCCCAGAGAGGAAAACGCTGTGGGGAGCACCGCAGTGTTGTCACCCAATCCGTCACCTCTGCTGCCACACCAGCCCTTCCCACCGGCAAACAGCTCCTTCACACACGCTGAAGCCCCACGGCTGGCGTCACCCGGGCTGTCCTTGTCCCCCGGCCCAGCACAGCCGGGTGGGAGTGCGGGTGGCGGCGGTGCCACCTCGCCCTGGGCAGCCCGAGCTGTGCCACGATCCCGCCGCGGCTGCGGCCCCTGCACCTGCAGCGGGGGCGGCAGAGTCCTGCAGCTGCAGCTCCAGACCACCCCTGCTTTCCCAGAGGAACGGCCAGGCCCTCGGAAGACACTTCCAGCCCCTCCTGTGTCTGTGCCCCCATCCTCCTTCCGCTCGGCCGTGTGCTCCAGGGTGCAGCTGAGCCCTGACGCACTCACTGCACCCGCCTGCCCATCCAGGGCTGGATTCATCCCAGCCGCCAGCCGGGCAGAAAGCTCTGGAGTCCATTAACATTCCCCGGAGCGATCTAATCCCCCTCTCTGCCCTGGCTCTGGCTTTCACTTGGTTTTAATCAAGCCCAGTCTGGCGCCTCTTAAATAAGGGGGGCGGATGGCACCCAGCTCCCCACATGGCACTTGGGTGCTGCTGGCCCCGGGGTGGGTGCCAAGAAGGAGGGGGCAGTCAGGGGCAGGGTGTTCGCGGGGGTCTCCACTCTCTGGTAATTTTAAAAGGCATTTTGGAGCTGGAGGAGCTGAGCTCAGCAGAGCCAGGGCCAGCAAAGCCAGGGAATAAAAGCACAGGCGGTTGCAGGGTTGTTATTAATATTTGCTGGATGGTGATGGAGGGAGGGCTGGGCACCAGGGGGGAAATGGCAGGCTGGGGTCCCCGGGAAGGAGGGGATTTGTCAGCTGGATGCCTCAGTTCCTTCCCAGCACCCCAGAGATGGGTGGGGGCTGCAGGATCCGTGCCAGCACTCCTGGGGACCCAGCTGAGGCAGGAGGTGGTGCTCCCCACACCAAGACCCCAAAAACAAAGAACTGTGGCTCAGCTGGGGCATCTTGGGGGGCTGCAGGTCCCACCAGGGTGTCTTCCTGCAGACAAGGAGGGTGCTAGGGGAGCATCCATGGCATTGTCCCTGGGGAGCAGAAGGCACAGGGCAACTGGGGTGCTGAGCTCCCCGGGGCTTTGCCACTTCCCTGCTGCAAAGGAAGTAGGAGCTGAGATGGCAGAGCCTCATTGGGAGTCCTGGATGGGCCCCCTTTGGCTGAGTTTGGGGGCTCTGCAGGGTCCTGATGGCCTTGCCGAGTGGGAAGGAACCAGGAGCAAGGCTGGATCCTCCCAGGATGGCAGTGGGGCTGGATGGGGGCGTCTGGGGATGCTGGGAGGGGGGGCACTGGGCAGCACATGGAGTTTTGGAGGGCAACGTGTGAGCCAAAGCGTTTGTTTTTCTGGGGGCCCTGGGTGTGAGTTATCAGCGGCGGCAGAAGCGCGGTGCTTCCCGGCCGGGAGTGCGCGCCGGCTCCTCGGGGAGGGATTAAGGGGATTATATTATTATTTGTTATCGCTGAGGGGGGGAGAAAAAAAGAAGAAACCTCCATTGCTGGGAACTCTGCCTAATCAGAGCACAGATTAGCTTCCTGCCTCTGCCCGGCCGGGATGGGGGTCCGAGGGCTCCCCTGTGCCCATCCCACCGGCAGTGGGAGCCCAGTGGGGTGACACGGGGTCAGGGGGTTCCCAGGGACCTGCCTTGCCTGCGAGCCAGGTGTGGGACCAGTTTTTGGACATGCCAGTTACTGCCCAGAGCAGCTGGCAGAGGGAATGGCAGCTCCTCTTCCAGCTTCCCCTAGGACTGTGAGGACCATCACCCAGGTGGGCTGGGGATGGAGATGCCCCTGGACACCTGACACAGAGGGGTCACCCCTGCCCTGCTCCATGGATGCAGGGTGCCACGCCATGAGGCAGAGGAGGTGTGGGACCACCCTAAGTGCTCCAGGAGCTGATGTAGCCATCTCAGGAGATCCAGGTTTTTTTCCCCCGCTCCTTAAGCCCCCATCTCTATCTGCAGGGCTGGAAGCTTCCTCCCCCACTCCCCCAAAACAGCCTTACACATGCACATCTTGAATTT
The DNA here is from genome assembly GCA_013397795.1 of Orthonyx spaldingii. Taxonomy (NCBI): domain Eukaryota; kingdom Metazoa; phylum Chordata; class Aves; order Passeriformes; family Orthonychidae; genus Orthonyx; species Orthonyx spaldingii. The sequence continues at coordinate 44,975 of VZTJ01001727.1, read as the reverse complement.
TCCTTCCCCAAACCCCCAGTTCCCAGCGAGCAGAGGCCAAGCCAGGTTCACGCATGGGGTGCAGGCACTGGGACAGCCCCTCTCCAATTTTCCCTTGCCTGGAGTGAGGCTGAAGCCACCACCCCACCACAGAGAACCTATCATTAGAGCCCCTTCCACACACCCCATCCGCTGATGGACCCACGATTTCCTTTAGTCTTTTATTTACACTTTATTGCTCTTGTTTTTGCACTGGCAAAGCACTGCTGGAGAGCACAGAAATCCTTCAGATCTCGGCTGGCAGCAGTGCTCTGCCTAATCATAGTCATTATCTGGAAGCAGGTAATGGGCATCTTTCCCATGTTAATTTGAAAACAGAATCAGCGAGAGCAGGACACCGGGGACGGAGCATGTTCCCAGCCCCAGCCACTCCCTTTGGATGGTTTTTGGGTGGCTTCCGTGGATGTTGGGGTGTGGGTTTGGGATGGGGGAACACAGAAACCCAGGCAGAACCATGTGCCAAGCCTCGTGGCTCAATAAATCAGCCAGGAAAGGGGCTGCTGGCGGGAATCCTGCATGGATGGAGCCTGTCCTTGCTGCCACAGCAATAAAATCCCCCGGCCTTGTTTTTTTGGCGGCGAGGAGGATGATGGTGGCTCTCCCTCCTCCCCGCGCCACTGTCAGAACTTGCCCCCGTGGCTGGGTCCTTCGCTAACAAGGACTCGTCCCTTTTATCCCCAGCGGCAGGAGGGGATGGGGATGGAGGTGAGAGGCGAGGATTTCTCCAGGGGCCGGGAGGGGAAGGCTGGGTGGCGTTGGAGTTTCGTTTGCTGAGATACCATTAACGAGTGAGCAAAGGTTGCCGAGTCTCCATGGAGACAAGACAGCAAGAGAAGGGAGCGGGTGTGCGCTGGGTGAGAGCTGATTAGTAAATGTCAGCGGCACAGCCACTGCCCGCGCCACGCTGGCGAGGGACGCGCCGGGCACCCTGCACCCCGGGCACCTCCTGTGCACCCCGGACACCCCAGGCGTCTGCTTATCCCGGGTATCCCGGGCACCCCGGGCACCCCTGCACCCTGTCCATCCTGTGTGCCCGTCACATCACGGGTATCCCGGGTATCCCGCGCACGCCTTCCATCCCCTATGCTCCATTGCATCCAGGTGTCCGTGCATCCCACGCGTCCTTGCATCCCAGGCACCCTGGGCAGCCCATCCATCCCGTGTGCATCATTTCATCCCAGTTACTCTGTGCATCCCAGGCACCCTGTGCACCCCAGGTGTCGCATCCTGCGAGCCCTATTCCACCCCTGGTATCCCACGTGTCCTTGTGCATCCCAGGGCCACGGGAATCAGGGATGCAGGAGAAGCCTGGGTGCACGTTTCCAAAGCATCCTCACAGCTCTGGTGCTGACAGCCCTGGCTCCTTTCCCACAGGGAGCAGGGATGCAGCTGTGCCTGCTGGGATAGGGGCAGTTGGCCAGGGAAGAGACATCCAAGGCTTCAACAAGCTGCCATCTCCTCCCTCCCGCGAAGAATGTCCCCTTTCCCAATCCCTGGATCACACAGAGAAAGGATAAGGCTGGGCCTGCTGGATCCCACCCAGTTTTCAGCAGAATCCAAGCCCAGGCTGAGAGAATCAGGGTTGGGATGAGGCACTGATTTGTGACAGGGTCTGTCTGGGATTATCAAGGGCTTGGCCATGGCTGGAGCCCACCTGGGAGGGAGGTGAGAGGCAGGAGCAGTCTGGCTGCCCTTCCCCATCCCCTGGAGCTTCATTTACCTGCGGCAGAATGCAGGGAAGCACCTGGCAGGCGAGAGCACCAGAGAAAAAAGTGTCGAGGGGCACCTCGAGGGGCACCGCGGTGGGGAGGGAGGGCTGGATCCTGCAGTTTAGCAGGTTTTATTCGGCAGCTATAAACAGAGCAGGAGAGATAAAGGTTGCAGTGCAGATACAGATTAGGTAGGTCCCTTGAGGCTGTGACACCTTGAGATAGAGGCAGATCTTCTTCAAGGGAACAGCTCGCTGGCAGCTTGGAAAACGTGGAGCTGAGCGGCCTCCAGCAGCACCTCGGCCCCTGGTCTGCACCCACAGGTGAGAACTGGGGGTGCTAGGACAGGATGGGGGTACTGGGGCAGCATCCCACGTACCCCACCCATCCCGTGTGCCCCACTGCACCCCGGGTACCCCAGACATCCCGTGTGTCCTGTAAATCCCAGGTACCACATGGATCCCACATGTCCTTTGCATCCCATGCATCCTAGGTACCCCGGGTGTCCGTGCACCCCAGGCCCTGGGCACCTCATCCCTCCTGTGTGTCCCATTTCGTCCTGTGTGTCCCATTTCATCCTGTGTGTCCCATTTCATCCTGCCAGGATGCAGCACTGGGCAGCTGGGAGCACTGGGAAGTGCTGACCATCCTGCCGAGGTGGGACTCACGGAGGGAAGCGATGCAGAAAACAGGCAAGAAATGGCTGTTTCAACATGTCTGTGTGTCCATCTCTCCCAGGAGGATGCGGAGGGATGACAGCAGTGGTGCAGAGACCCCCAGCGCAGGCACAGGCTGTGTCACCGGGCAGAGGAGGCACAGACACGAGGGACAGGCATGGCTCACCCCGGAGCGACCCTGGGGTGTTGGCTCTGCCATCACGGCTCCGACACGGATTTGTTTGCTTCCTGGCGGGAGCGCCAGTGATTTACTCCCTGTGGCTTGGTTTAAAGCAGGAGCACAGAGCAGGGAAGAGATGGATGTCTGTGCCAGTGCCCTTCATCCCGCTCCCTCTTCCCCCTCAAGCACACAGGTTTGGTTTGATCATCAGGCAGGGAGGGAGGATTTAATATCCAGGTGTGCCAGCAGAAACACAGAATGCTATGTGGTGGAATTTCTCATCAGATCTCTGCTTCTGCAGTTTCTGAAGGGCATTAGCATCATCCCGGCTCTGCCCAGGACCAGGATGAATTGCAGGATGCTGGCCCCGTCCCTGGAAGTGTTCAGTGCCACACTGGACAGGGCTTGCAGCAAGCTGGTCTAGTCAAAGGTGTCCCTGCCCATGAGTTTTAAGACAAGCTTTAAGATCCCTTCCAACCCAAGCCATTCCAGGATTCCGCTTCTCTGCTGTGCTGGAGGCCGGGCAGGAAACAGGGTTTTTCCAAGCCATGGTGTGACCTCCACCTGCTGCGATGTCCCTGTGGGACTGGGATGTAGGACAGTGCCCACCCAGCAGGGCCTGTCTCCGTGTCCCCAAAGCCCTATTTGTTACTCCTTTAATCCCTGACTCTGTTCCCAGCCTCATCCAGCCGTGGGGAGAAATCCAGGCAGCAACCAAAGTCAGCATCACCTGGATGATTCCAGTGGCCATCACCCCTCTGTGGCCAGCCAGGAGGGCGGGGGGCTGTCCCCATGGCCCAGCTCTGGGGACCCCGTGATGGGAACCTGCTTTGGGGTCTGCGGACACCCCCCTCACAGGGTGCTGGGGTCCTGGGAGTTAGGGCAGGACTGACTGGCAGCTGCCAGGCTCCGGTCCCGCTGGCCAGCCCTACACCGTCCCTGTCACGGGCACCCCCCACCCCACTGCCACCTCCCGCCTCTCCCCAAGGCGCCCCATCCCTCCACCCTTCTCCTGCAGTCCTGTGCCCTAACCCCCACACCACACGCCGTGTCCCAGAACTCCCGACCCCAAATCCCAGATCCCAAATCCAGACCCCAGACCCCAAATCCCAGATCCCAAATCTCAGATCCCAGATCCCAAATCCCAGATTCCTCACCCCAGATCCCAAATCCCAGACCCCAAATCTCAGATTCCAGACCCCAGATCCCAAATCCCAGATTCCTGACCCCAGATCCCAAATCCCAGATCCCAGACCCCAAATCCCAGATCCCAAACCCTAGATCCCAAATCCCAGATTCCTTACCCCAGATCCCAAATCTCAGATCCCAGACCCCAACCCCACAGCCCAGGCCCCAGGCCCCCGGCCCCGCCCTGGTCTGACACCCCCGCTCCCCCAGGTGGAACTTTCTTCGCAGGGCGGGAGACCATAGAGGCGAAAGGCAACACCAAAGCTAAGCTCTTCGGGGGAGGCGCGGAAGTGACAGAAACCCCCTTGCTCCAATGCCACTTGGAAGAATATCAAGCTCTGGCTTTCATAGCCAAAAAAAAATATTTCTAAGATGTCGCCAATTGTGATTGGTGGCGCGGCTCTCCTCTCTGTCCCCAGCCCGCCCGGGGCTCCCCCCGGCCAGCTCCCCCCGTGGTACACTCCCGCTTACTCTCTTTGCGCCGCTGCCGCGGGCGCGGCCCTTCCGCTGCGCCAGCCGGGTGCGAAACCGGCGTTGGGGGGTTTGATGGACAGCGGCCGCAGCCAATGGCGCGGCAGCACCTCCGGCCGGACAGCCAATGGCGCAGCGGCCGGGGGAGGCGGGGCGAGGGCCCGGCAGGGCAGGGCAGGGAGGGGGAGCCGTGGAATGGCGGACGGGCGGGCCGGCCCGCCCTGGTGGTAGTGAGCCCGGGCCCGGAGGGGACAGCCGTGCACAGGGTGAGTGCGAGAGGGGCGAGCGGGACCTTCCCAGCCCCCCCGGGCCGTCACTTCCCGGGGAAAAGAGGCGAAGGCGCTGGGGTGGGCCGCAAGGCCCTTGCCAAATAGTGAGCTGTCAGGTTGAGACGGGCGGTGTTTCCTGCCACATAGTGAGCCACGTCTGCTGTGGTCCTGGGCGGGGGTTTTGGGGGGTCTGTCCCGGTCTGGGGCTCCATGCCCGGGCTGACACTTCTCCAGCCCCTCGCGGGGGCCACGGTTTGGTGCGGGGCGTGTACCTTGGCCGGGCTGGCCTGTGGGGAATTGGGGCGTAGGGGCAGGCTGCCCGGGGGTGCTCAGAGCCCCGTGCTGGGTGAAGGAAATGTCGCCTGCGGGGCTCTCCCGAGGCCTGGCAGGTGTCTGCTGTGCTGGGGTTGTCACAGAGGTCTGGCCTAGCGGGGAACGCCTGGGGACTCGGGAAGCAAGGGGGTCCTGCAGGGTCCCTTTGAGGAGGGAGCAGTGGGGATCTGCTGGGGGAGCACAGGGGGTCCCTGCCTTTCCAGGCATTTGCTGCCTAAGTTTGACATAGGGACTTGAGAAACCGTGTCTATGGCTGTGTCCAAAGTCTGTCTGGGTGGGAGCTGGTTGCCCTCATTGAAGGGAACTTATCCCTCCTGCCTGTCTTCCAGCCCTACTCCTGGGTGCCCCCCTCGATCTGTCTGGGAACACTTTAAGTATGTGTGTCACCCCCTTGGCTATGAACCATCCACAGCACATAAAATCTAAAACTACTTGGTGTGACCCCCTGTAGGTGTTGTAGTGTGCTTTGGGAAATGTTTGTGGTTTTTTTCCTGAAAAAAAAGGCTTGAGGTATGGTTGGATAGTTTGGTTTAGTGCACTGACCTCCTGGACCTTATTTCTTCTAGAGAAGAAAAAAGTTATTAGAGAATGTCCTTGTGGTTGTACCTCACCAGTGTTTAGGTTAGTGTTGGGGTTACTTTGGGATACACATAGTCTGGAGAAGGGTAAGGATTGCAGCTTCTCCCTGTTGGCTGTTGCTTGACCTCAGGGACCTTCCTGTGGTAGGATTTTTTATTTCCCTGACAGAGTTTCACGTTTGGCATTGCTGTTTTGCTTTTTTTAGTAGCAACAACAGAATTGGGCACCTCTCCATAGGTCAGAGCACTCGTGGGGCTGAGGGATGTGCTAATGCTGGGAGTTCAGCACTAGGAAGCACTGAGAGTCTTAAATCTTTCAGCACTGCAGATGGTGGTGGACATGAAACTCTGTTAATAATGATTTAAAAATTTCTGTTAAATACATCAGCTGCAGGCAGAGTCATAATTGATGGAGCCCTCTGTAACCCTCACACTTGTGTGTCCTTCCTGAAGACACGTGAGAGTGAGAAGTTGAAATTAAAAGATGTTGGAAGCTAGTTGAGGGGTCCAGATATGCTTTCCTGAGACAAAACTGATGGAGAAATGTTACTTTTATGGAATCATGGAATGGTTTGGATTGTAAGGGTCCTTAAAGACTATCTCATTCCATGCCTGTCATGGGACACTTTCCACAGACCTGGGAAGTCCCACTCTATGGGAAGTACTGAGTCTTGCACACTCGGTCAAATGAGGAAGGGCAAGAGTTATGTTTTCCACCCATTTTCAACATCTGCAGAATCAGTTGCTGCTAAACACTGGAGGAATTCAAAACGCTGCGTTGCGACACTTTTCATTCCGACTTGTCCCTTACTGACCTTGAGTGGGTTTTGCCACAGAAACCGACTCGTAGTTTAATCCCAAACGGAGTTAAAACAAACCAGAGCCAACATCTCCCCACGGGAGCACAGAGAGTGCCTTTGAATCCCCCTTGCGTCCAGAGCCAAGCAGGAGCGTTATCCCAGCAGTGGGGGAGAGCACACCAGGCACAAAGTTCTGTGCACTTTGGGTGTTTTATTTGGTTTTAAGGAATGTGCTTCTAAACATGACGTTTGAGTGACAGAGCGTGACACTGATCTTGGCTCAAGCCGCAGTTGTCACTGTTACTCCTGGGTGTGTTGGTGATGGTGGGATCGGACTTTCTGGGGTTTACCTTCCAAAGCCTTGACTTCTGCACAATTTAAAGCCTGGAGGAGTGGGTTTAGCAGCTCCCTTGTAGCCCACCTGAGATGAGGTGAAGCCTTGCTGTGCTTTCTAAGTGTGGATTGTAAGAGGATGAACTTCAAGGGGTGAACTCAATGTAAACTTTTCCCTAAATTATATATTTTCCACTGGTTTTAAAAAGACCTGTGATATTTTCTTTGTCTTGTCTAGTAATGATATCAAAAAGTAAATGTTCCTAATTCTATTATTTTAATTTAAAGAAATAAAACCTTTCTGATGGCTCATGCCGGTATAAAACTGGTTTCCCTATGACTAATGTGACACACCACACAGACATGATGTATTTTTGTGAGTTACAACTCAGAAGGTATTTGCAGACAATGATTCATGACAAGGCATACAACCCTTCTGATCAGTCCCAACCCAGTTTCTCAGCATGCTTTGAATATATCTCATTCTTCAGGGCTGGTCTAGGAAAAGTTGATTTCATTCACCAATGTTAGATAATCGCAGCGTGTGGGTGGAGGGGTTAAAACTTCAGTGATTGCCTCATGTGCATAAAGTTACAGCAACAAATCCCTCTCCTGGGTTTATTTTTTTATATTTTTGTGGTGATAGAAGAACAAAGGTTGGTAGGATTAATGTTTTTCAAAAAATCAGATTTTCTTTGACAGATTGTAATAAAGAAGATTTCAGCAAGCGTTAAGACCTGGCTTTAATCCTTCTAGATAGTTTCCCTCTGTAGGTTTTCTGGACTCAAAATGTTTAATAACCTTAAATGCAAGGTTCTGGGTTTGCGTCTGCTTGGTTTGATGATAATACTGAGCCATTGGTCATTCAGCTGAGCAAAATGCGTTGCTCATGAGTCAGTCAGAAACCAGGAAAGCGATTGAATAGCGATTGTGTTTGCATGTGCTGTGGATAAAGTTCCTGCTGTCCTCATACAGAATGGGACACCAGGAAAAAACACTGCCAAAAGCTCCAACAGCCACAACGGACCCTGTCCAGTGGCTCAGCTCTGCCCTTGCTCCTTTGTACAGCTTCTACAGCAAATGCACAGGAAACAACCCCAAAGTGACACACTGTGAAAACACAGGAACGCAAAATGCAGCTATTTTCCCAGCCTGTCTTCTGGTGTGTTACTGTTTTCAACAACACTCTGGCTGAAATGGGATCTGTAGTAAGAAATTTGTGTATTTGAGTGTTTATTCTCACTATGCAAGGATAAATGTTTGTGAGATCAGGGCTTTAGTTACCGCAGATTAACATTTATTTAAATACTTTAGGTATTTATACACACAGGATTAAAAAAAGGCGTGTGGCAATGGCTTCTGGGTAATAAGCAAATGACTGCTCAGAACAGAACCACCCTGGTGACATTTACTTCCTTTTGTATTTTTGCAACTCTGTGTAATGAAAAGACATGTTGGTTCTTTTTTGAGGAGGGGGGGCAGATCAGGCTTCACTGTGAAGGGAGTGCTTGGTAGAAGGTGATCAGGTTCAGGCCTAATTCTCATTTATATGACATTCCTTTCTTGATCTGAAGGTTTGCAGGATATTTTTTTCCCTGCCTGGGAGGCAGTAGGAGGGGAGGTTCCTTCCTAGAAGAACTTAAATGTGAACTTCCACATTATTTTCTTGAGCAAGCAGCACGAGCTGTTAATCACATTCTCCATCCCAGCTCCTTCCCCACAGCAATGGGCCTGGGAAATAGTTCGTCTAGATCCTACCCTAATTCCTGAAATTGCAGGAAAGCTCTCTGGTGTTAGGTTTCTACTGGAGAAGTGGTGGAGCTCAGATATCTCAAGTATGCATCTGCCAGGGGCTTTGGTGAAGGAATTTAAAGCACCAGGAAGCTCGATGGGTCTCTCACAAATGGGTCAGTGGTGACCTGGTCTGTTCCTTCAGTGCCTTCTGTGTCATCTCCTCTTCTGCTGCAGTATCCCAGACTCTTTTGGGGAACAGTGGTGCTTTCAGGGATGCTGTGATGCTGAGAGAGGAAGGCGGGAGATGCATGTGAGGCAGCAGCAGCTGGCATTGGTTCTTGAGGGCTGGGAGTTCTGCCCGGGAGGCTGTTGCTGTGTCAGTGTTTCAGGTGAGCTGTTCCCAGGTCACTGGGGACTTGTTTGTGAGGTTTGGGTTCCCCTGCATTACTGTTGGAAGCAGTGCACAGTCTAGAATGGGTCAGATACAGAGCTGGCCACTAAAAATAGTTTGTTCTCACTACTGCTGTAAATCAAACCTAAACGATGAGTTATTAGTTTGGTTTATACTGAAAGTGCTCCATAAGAACTGAGCGCTTGTCTTGTGTTTGATCATAGAACCCAGAACGGTTCTAAGAACCCAGAATGGTTTGGGTTGGAAGGGACCTTAAAGCTCATCTCCTTCCACCCCTGTGCCATGGACAGGGACACCTTCCACAGACCAGGTTGCTCCAAGTCGTGTCCAAACCTGGCCTTGAAGATGCAGCCTGTGAACCCTCTACTCAGAAGGGGCTTGTTTTATATGAATGGTGATGAATTTATTTGAACCACTCCTTTGTGAAGCAAAGCCACACACAGATTTGAGATTAGAATCCCCTAATTGTGAACTGAAGGGTATAAAAGGAAGTGTCTTTTCACCTAACGTGATAAACATGGGATTTGCTGCCCCAGGATCCCATGGATGCACTGTTGAGATGAGTTCAGGAATTGATCAGACCAGTTTATGAAATCCATGAAGGACAGTTAAAGGATAGGCTTTGTTTCCACATGGTCTTAAGGTGCAATGGGGTGCTGCAGCGTGGAAGAGCGGGGAGAACTCTTGCTCTGTGCTTGCCTTGTTCCTGTGCTCTCCCCTTGCTGCATCTGGTACTGGCCATGATGGAGAGAGTACACGGGGTGTCTGGAAGCTGGATGATCCAGTGTGGCTGTTCCAAAGTCCTGTGATTTGTCTTTTTCATTCACTGATGTTCCCAATGATGTTCTGGAGCGACCTCCCTCTTCCAAGCCTCCATTTCTCCCCGCTCATCAAACTGGGCTAATGACTCTGACCTTTTGTTTGTAAAGCAAAAGGAAAAGGATCAACAAAATACTGGAGCTTATTTGCTATCATTACTGAAATGATGAGCAATGCCACTTTGCAGCACTTCAAAGAGGCTGTGCTCATAAGATGCTGGAAATCCCTTGAGAGAGAAAATGTTTCAGATGGAAAAAGAGGAGGGGGAGTATTCCTCACATTCTCCTCTTGTAAGTGTACTCTCCTGCAAGGCATGGAGGTTCTGTTCCCTTCCAGCCCTCTCCCCTTCCAGCTGGGCACTTTAAAATAGTGCAGACAAAATTTGCTGGTTTCGGTAAACGCCAAACTTGCTGGTGCCACTGCTGAGTTCTGCATAAATTGTTCCCATGCTGTGGAGTTGTGCAAAGTACTCTTGTTGACCTATTGTATTACCACTAATAAGATTGAATGTGGTTTTAATTTCTCATTTCCTCTTTCTCTGGATGCCCTTTTCCTACTACTTACAGTCTTACTTCAAGTCTCTCTATAGCAGAAGTCTCTTTCTGTTGCTCAGAGAATGAACGATGCTTTGCTTTCAGAGCGCTCCGCACTGGAGGGCTTTAAGTGGCATTCAGAGGAGGCTATCAGCCACAATATCTGATGTATTGGTGTGGCTACAGTTCATGCATGGAGTGCAAAAAATGGGATTTAATTGGGAGGGAGGGGGACTAGCAGCCTTGGCTGAATGGATGGGTGAAAGTTCCCCGACCACCCCTTAGCCCAGCAAATAGTTGGTTGAGTGCTTGCCAGAGCGGAAGCGAGTTCCCTTTCAGGCACCCTGCCTTTGTCACCGTAAGAAAAAGCACACACGCACTCGTATGGGTTTGGCCTTGCAGCTGCAAAAAAAAACCCAACCAGGCAAGAGAGAACCATGCACACACCCAGATCCTGTTCTTTCAATCCCAGCAGCTGCGGAGCCGGTGCTTTGCTGGAGGAAAGCACAGAGCTATAAACACAGCTTGTGGAAAACCTTTACCTTCTGTCTAGGGCAGCATGAAATCACTGTCCGCTTCCCTTCTGCAAGCTAAATTAAAAACGGCTGTAATTAACTTATACAAAATAGCCTTTTGGTTGCTATTGAGAATTCAATATTGTATCAAGGAGGTTACATCTAGAGGCTGGCTTCACATGAGAGGTTTCCATAAAGCAGCTTATTATAGACCTGTGGTAAGCTTGGCTAGAAAGGCCTGCATCCTTAGCATCCCTAATACGGTCTAATCTCTCTTTTCCCAAAAAGATCAGTTCAATAGAGGGATGATTCCCCCTCTACTCTGGTACCTGGGGTACTGCCTCCAGCTCTGCACCTCCAGCACAAGAACATGGAGCTACTGGAGCAAGTCCAGAGGAGGCCATGGAGATACTCTGAGGGCTGGAGCCCCTCAGCTCTGGGGACAGGCTGGGAGAGCTGGAGGTGTTCACCTGGAGAACAGACAGCTCCAGGGAGACCTTAGAGCCCCTTCCAGTGCCTAAAGGGGTTCCAAGAAAACTGGAGAGGGGCTTTGGACAAGGGCCTGGAGGATGGTACACGGGGGAATGGCTTCAAACTGAATGAGCAGGTTTAGGTTAGATTTTGGGAAGAAATCCTTCCCTGTGAGGGTGGTGATGCCCTGGCAGAGGCTGCCCAAAGCAGCTGTGACTGCTCCATCCCTGAAAGTGTCCAAGGCCAAGTTGGATGGGGCTTGGAGCAGCCTGGGATAGTGGAACGTGTCCCTGCCCATGGCAGGGGGTAGAATGAAATGGTCTTTAAGACCCTTTCCAAGCCAAACCATTCCGAGATCTTATGGTTTCAAACACCCTGAAATAGTTTTGGATGGTCCAGAGCCTGGAGTTTGCACTGGATATTACGTAAGGTGAGATCACTGCTGGGCTCAGAACATGCAAAATGGAAACAACTCCAGTTTAAACCGAATATTTTTCTGCCTGTCCCAAGGAGACTTCACAGGCATCTGTCACCACAGCCAAGCTGAAACCTGACCCCGCTCTGTCAGACCAGGGGGGCTGATCGAAACAGTGGGGCCTTGCTGGAGTCTGCTGGAAGGTTGTTCGGTCCCGCTGGCTGCAGGGATGGAGAAAGTGAGTCCAGGGATTGTCATGCTGTTGAGCAAAACCAGAGGACTGCTCCTCGCAGCTTCCTGCAGCTCTGCCTGCAAATCCCAAATGGCAGCCTGGGATCCTGGACCGTGCCTGTGCATTGCACAGATGGCTTGTGCACACACAAACCCTGCATTCAGCATTTCTGTGGGATCACCTCACTGGACACTGCCATGGAAGAGCTGTGTAATTCCAGATGTGGAGCAGGCCCCTTCTCCCCCAGCCCTGGTTCCTCTTCCCACCCTTGAACAGGACAAATTGTAGGTGTGGGGAAGGAGAACTGCCTGGAAAATCCCAGACACGTGGTGGCTTTTGGTGCTGGTGTGACGGGATCCTGCCTGTTCCCCTGAGTTCACAGCAGTACCCATCTTGCTGGGCTGCTGAGATCCCAAAACCATATTCAGGCTCTTAATGTGGCATCATGTTTATATATTTATTTTTTCCCTCCACAATAGAAAACCTGTGTGTTATTTTGACTTTATTAAGATGCTGTTTATAAACCATTTTGATTTAGATGCTCAAGGCTGTTATCTTGGTTATTTGTGACCGAAATCCCAGCAGATATAACACTTCTGGAAAATATCAGGGAGTCAATGTCTTTTTTTTTCCCTTTCCCCTCATGTCAAAGGTTGACTTAAAATATTAATGCTGCAAAGATTCACTTAAGATATTAAAACTGTTCAGGCAAGAATACATGTACATATTGTAATTACTTCCTTTTCTTACAATTAAAGTAATTGGATTATATTTAATGAGCTATTTACATTTAATAATTAAGAAAAGACTTATCTTTCCAGTATTCCCCAAGTGCAGCAGAAGGGTGGGGGCACTCAGAGCTGTGATATAATTATCTAGGCGTGAGTTGAAACTGAAAGAGCAGTTGAGCTCTATAGAAAACACTTGGAACCGGTTTGTTCCTACTCTTTCATTAATCAAAATAGTTTAATGTGTGGCAAAGAAGGGAAGGCTGAGCTTAGCTGCAAATGAGACAGAGTTTATCTGCTGAAAAGGAAGGTTAAAATATGCTCGAACTTAACAAATAAGTCATTTAGGGGGAAAAAAGCACACCCTCTCTTTCCATATTAATTACCGAGCGCTGCCCAGGAATGAGAATGTGCTGCTGTATTGTGAGTTGGGCTTTGTTAGTGCGACAGGCACAAGCCTTTCCTCCGGCTGGGGAGGCTGGTGGGAAGCGGAGGAAGCGAAGCCGCTGTGCTCATTAGCAGAATTCAGGCCGGGATGCAGGGAGGCAGCGCTGGGTTCAGCAGCAGGGCCGGGTCTGTGCTGGCATTCCCGCAGCCAGGGACTCCTGCGGCACCTCCGGGGAGCTGCGGGCCGAGCCCTGCCTGCCTTCCCACCGACATTGTGTCTCTGGCAGCCGAGACCCTCTGAAGCCAATTCAGCTCTGTTACAGACCTGGAGGCTTGGAAAATGGTGCCCCTGTGTTGCGCCCTGGTGTCCTGCAGGGCTGCCCCCAGCTCTGGGGTGCTCAGCGCAGGAAGGACATGGACGTGTTGGAGCGAGTCCGGAGATGCTTCCGGGGGCTGGAGCCCCTCTGCTCTGGGGTCAGGCTGGGAGAGCTGGGAATGTCCGGTCTGGAGGCGGCCCCAGGAGCACCTTAAAGCCCATTCCGGTGCCTAAAGGGGCTCCAAGAGAGCTGAAAGGGGGCTTTGGACAAGGGGGAGTGGCTTCCTACTGCCAGGCGGCAGGGTTAGGGGGGAAATTGGGAACGAATTCTTCCCTGTGAGGGTGGGGAGGCCCTGGCACAGGGTGCCCAGAGAAGCTGTGGCTGCCCCTGGATCCCTGGCAGTGCCCAAGGCCAGGCTGGACATTGGGGCTTGGAGCACCCTGGGGTAGTGGAAGGTGTCCCTGCCCATGGCAAGGGCGGAACGAGATGGTTTTTAAGGCCCATCCCAACCCAAACCATTCTAGGATTGTGGGATTCTAGGACTGAAACCTGCCCAGGCCTCTCCCCACATACTCCTGAAATGCTTTGAAACCCATTACGGGTTTTCCATATCCAAGTACACCAAAGGTACCTGTTGATTGACACTCATGATGCCACTCTGTATTGTCACTGACCTTGTATCCTTGCCCAAATTATTCACAGGTTTAGTAAAGAGCATTCTGCTCCCTTTGCTGCTCCTGTTTCCTAGGAAGCAACAAAGCCAGAGCTCTTGTGGCGCTGAAGGAGCCCTGCCTCTCTCTCCTGATGTATACCCTCACAGCAAAGACCTTGAAACATTTCTGTTCTGGAGCTTTAATTCCTGTTTAATCAATAGTTCTGTATTCTGAGAATCAAATCCCTGTGACAGCTCTCTTTAATTGAGCTAAACTGCCTTTCTCTTGTCACATCTCTTCTAGAGTTTTATTTAAATGCATTTGTTCTGCCTGTATCCTAGTCAGGTATTGATAGGAACACCAGGTGACCCTCTTTGTTTAACTTGTTTTTCAGCTAAATGAATGGAAACGTTAATTAATGCGATGGTTTGTGTTTTAGGAATTAAAAAAATAAAAGTCTAGGTCAAACTGCTGGCTCTGTTAGTACTCCAATAGAAGCCAGGAGGACCTGTATGTTCCCCATTAGTGACACCCCCATCCTTCCACCCCCAGCCTGATTTCTGACAACAGCTCTGAGCGAGTCCCTCTCCAGGAGAGCAGCCTGGTATTTATTCCAGCAAGATCATCTTCAGCAAAGCTGATAACAAAAAGTTTAAAAGAAAGAGCCAAATTTTCAGTCACACCTGTGCAATCCCCTTGAGGGCAGTAAATGATGATGATAATGCATGAGCCAGACAAAAAAAAAAACTGCAGAAAATGGCTTTCTGAGCCTCTTTTGCATTTTTCAGAGCCAGCAGACTGGAGAGGGGGGAGAAAAAAAGGCAGGGGAGAAAAAAAGGGAGTATTTTTACTCTGAGATTGGAGCGAGCTGGATGTTTGTTGTCTCAAGGACTCCACGCTGCACAATCCTCGTTATGCGGTGGGATCAGGGCTGACGTTCCCGGTGTCGGAACATGGCTGTGGCAAAGGGCAGTGCTGCTCTTGCCCCACGTTATTGCCCAAAGAGCCTCTTTCGTAACACGGCAGATCGGGCTTGCAGAGTTCTCCACTCGGTGATTGAAGTGCAGTACTGATACACAGACGGGTTGTGGACGTGGGTTTTTGCGATCAGCTAAGTGTGTTCTCCCAAAGGTTCTGGATTTTCAGTACATCCCGCTTCAGAAGAGCTTTTGTGTGATGGTGGGTGAAAGCACAGCCTGTGCTTCCCATCCCACTGGCTGCTGAGGGATGGTGGGCAATGTTTGCCCCTGCACCAGGGGGGTTTTACCCATCCGTCTCCCCCGTGGTTTTTTGGGAGAATAGACCACTGTGAAAGGAAGCAGCCCTGCAGCTGCCCTTCACTGCTGACTCCTGCTCAGCTGCTGGCAGGCTGGGCTGGTAATGACAGATGAGCCTGTGACGCGTTTTTGGGAATGAATACTTGTTACAGCTGGCGGGATGGAGTAGTTTGTGGCATCACATGGCAGTTTGCTCTATAATTTCACTCCCTATTGCTCAGATGCAGCACTGATTGCTGGGTCTCTCTCCGAGCGTGGAACTGGAGCATTTCTGATTGCTGCATCCCACTTCTCTGTGGCTGCATTGTGAGCTTGGATATAGCCCTGAGCACTCAGCAGAGCCTTCTGCTGATTTTTTTTCCCCCCCCTCAGTTCTCCCTGTGTGTGTGTATGGCTGCTGGTTCCCTTTCTGCAAGTCTTTTGGGGTTACATAAAAGCCAGTCTCTTTCTGGCCATTACAGCTACATGGGGGAGTAGTTACTGCTGAGAGAAGCTTGAAATTTGAAGCAGAGTTGTCACAGACATTAGAAGGAACAGTCGGTCTGCGTTGGCAAGCTACTGAGTTAAGTCTTATTTCATACTGATGGGAATTTCAGATCTGATTATCTCCTTTCCCCCTCATTCCCAAACCTGCTGGTGTGTCTAATCCCCCGATGGGCACTCCTAGAGGCGGCTCTCCAAAGCGCTTAGCTGAAGGCTGGGTCTCCTTGGCTGTGCTGCCTGTTTGTGTCCAGACAGAGGATTTTGTAAGCCCTGCCGAGGGCAGGGTGGTTGGTCACCCTGACGTACTTGGAAATCAAACCTAAATTCCCTTCCCTTCCCCAAAAAAAGTGCTCTGCCCTCCTTAGGTGCTTTGTGCTACACCAGACACTATGACAGATGATCTCACTGCTGGGGTCCAGATTTATTTGCAGATGGTCCCTGATCTAAGAGGTGGTGTGTCACATTGAGCGGGGAATTACCCAGGTGACTCCCAGTAATGCTATGCTAACTGGTCAAATACCAGTGAGGAGAACCTTGCCAGAGCTCTCCCTTCAACTCACCTGTTATTTACAGCTCTTTGTGTGCGTTGCATCCGCAGGGCTCACCTTGGAGTCCTGCCTGCCTTCTCCTCTGCACCACCACGGTGACTGTGCTATCTGCCTGCTCTACCAAAAAAACCCCTAAAAACAGGTCTGATTCCTCTCTTGCTGTGCAGTGCTGTTTTCTGCTCTGCTCCAAACTGCTTGTTAAGGAGTATTTGCTCTGAGTTGCTGTTTTCAGTTGACAGAACCCACCTTGGAAAGCAAATACTCAATCCTAAAACATGCCTGTATTGCTTCTCAATAGTTATAATCAAAGTCTGTCTCCTTTATTGTTCCTAACAATTGTTCAATTTTACTGTGCCAGGCCTATTTATTAAAAATAGTCAATAAGATGCAGCTTTGTGCAAGGGGTTTATGGACTGGCAGTTCTTGTTTGAAACAAACCAATTGTACTTGATTCTAATCCAGAACTGGGATTCCTGAGTGATCTGCTGCAGCAGAGCTCATGGGGAGAGCGGTCGATGGCTTGCTTGATAAGAAATCTTGGAGCAGCACACTTATCTTGGATTTACCTTGGCTTTGCTTAAAGTGCTGGATTCAGAAAGGCAAGAATTGCAAGTCACACGTTTTTCCTTCTTTTGAGCCTGTGTTGGGCCCCGCTTGTTCCCCAGTGCCCAAGAGTATTTACAGAACTAATTGCCAAAGTCAGAATCCTCTTAAAAATTGGTGAGCCGGACGTTCAAGGTGAGAGCTTACTGTGGCAGGAGCAGGGTGTCAGATCAGCAACCATGGGAAGAAGCTCTACACGTGAATCTTGCTTGCTTGGAAAAACATAAGGCATCCAAGACCACGATGTGTGCAGTGAGAAAGGACAGGAGTTGTCGGGCAGGATGATGGGGAGCAGAAACCTGGTGAATCCTGGAAACAAGGTGCCAGTGGCTGGAAGATCAGTAGGAATGTAGGAGCAGTGAATTCAGCTTCCAGGGCTTTCTCGTGCTCAGCAAACTTTTTTTCTGGGCTGGAGCAAGCCAGGGCTCAGCGGCGCCTGTGTAAGCATTTTGGGAGAAGGGAAATTATGAGGAATCCTGGCAATGCCCGGTTGGAGGTGGGGCAGCAAGGGGAAAGGAGCTGCGGGGCGAAGCTGGGCTTTTCAGATGCTTTGGCTTTTAGTCACTGCTGTCACAACAAGGCTTGGAGCCTTCTGTGATTCAAGTCATGACTTGGAGGCTTCAGAGGAAGTGCTTGGGAGCAGGTAGGAAGGGTCTGGTTCAAGTGGGAGAGGAAAATAATGTGTTTCCTTGTTTTTAAGAAGGTGTGAAGCACAGTGGTTGGGAGGATGAGCCTTTTGAACATGGATTGATGCAGCAGGGTTTGTGGATTTTTCTTACGGCTCTCCCAGCCAGCAGAGATCACTGAACTTCTTTCCTCACAGTGTTTGAATTTGATGCCTTCCTTTGTTTTCCATATTCATTAGAAATCTGTTGCAGAGTTTTCTGTTTCTAGAGGCAGTTTCCTTTTACTTCTAATATACTTGATCTCCTCTCCTGTTACACTGGGATCAGGTGCAGTGCAGGTCCTCTGTGCCCGTGTCATTCTTGCAGCTTCTTTAAAAACAGTGTTTGAACCCCAAAACTCTACTCCTGAAACAAATCTAATCTCCAGCATTCATAAGCAAATGGAAACGCTTATCTTTGCCCCAAAGATAAGGATTTTCGGCCTTGCAGTTCATTTAAGTTGCATCTGAATGGTAGGATTTAGTTATAATATATGGTCTGCGGCCATTGTGTGACAGTGACTAATGCCTGATGACCAGGCTGGCCGGCGGGGTGGAATTCTGCTGTGCTGTCATGCCCTGAGCACGGAAAGTGAAGCGGTTCTGGATGGCCCGTGCTTGGCTCTGTGCTGTCAGTTGCCTCCTTAATGACTCTCTTAAAGAGTAACAGCACTAGCCTCCCAGAAAGTTTTTTTAGCTCCGTCCCTTCTTTCATTTAGTGTCTCTTCCTCGCCCCCAGCTCATGCCTTGTGCTGCCTTCAGTGTTTTGCTTCCTCTTCCTCCTTCCCCCTTTGCTCTCATGTCCCTTCTCCACACCTGGTTTTCTGCCCTCCTGCTTTTGAAATACACCACTTACTTTCCAATCCACACTATTAATCTTTGTCCCACCTACTCATGAGGCATGAAGGTTTTACAGGAGCCCATTAGCTATTATTTCTATCCCCACCCTCCAAACACTCCAGGAAAAAGCAAGGTCTAACAGTGTTCTTGTGGGGGCATCACCTGCTCTTTTTGCAGGTCCCGGATTTCCTTCGTAAAACCTTGAAGCTCCTTGTCCTTCTGCTTGGAAGAGAGCAATTTTTGCTTTAAAATGCCTCTTATCCAAAAGCTGCTGGGAGAGCAGGGTGGTTGTCCACAGCCTATCCTGTCCTTCCTGCCTTGATCATCAATGCTCCACAGGGTTAATTTAATGCCTTCATTTGCTGGATCCTGGCTGAGTTCAGGGGCAGCAGAGCTGTCCCCATGGCCTTGGGAAGCGCTGCCGTGGAGATCATGAGAGCAAAACTCTCCTTCCGCAGTGAAGTGTGGCCAGGAGGGTGGGGGTGGCTGGCAGGATGAGCTGGGCTATAAAGGGAGTCTTTTTCTTAGCCTTTATGTCTGCTGTCTTGCACCAGTGCAAATTTGTGCTGTACCTGTGCTCTACCTTAGTTTTTCTTTTAAAAAATGCAGTTCTCACCACTACTCCTTGCTTTTACTTTCAAAACATGCTTTGAAGGCAAATGCTTTTGGGGTGACTGTATACAGGCAATGTATTCAGAACCTTTTTTTGTTGGTATTTGAGGTACTACTCCCATTTTCTGCCCTGTTTTCCCCATCCTTGCAGAGATCAGTGCTGCTTGCATTTATCCAACCAGACTACCCATCATCTTGGGGGTTTTTTTGTCTCCTTTTATACCAAACACTCACATCTCATCACCCACTTCCAGGCTTATTTTTCCTCTTGCTGTTTTCCTTCTGTCTGTCCTCCACCTTGGAAGGTTTCCAGCCAGGCTGTCCACTCCAGCTCTGCAGATCCCACCGTGTGTGCTCCCTGGCCGAGCCCTGGGGAAGCACAGGGGAGAAGCTGGATGCAGGCAGCCTGCAAATGCTGCCTTGTTTATGAGAGCTGCTTGTTGGTGCAGACTGCAGTCTGGGGGGAGCTGGGAAAGTTTGTCTGGCATGAAGCACTAAAGCTGACAAAAGATTGTAGGGCTTGGGCTGGAATCGATAAAACACGGGGTGTTGGGAAGGGAAGGTCAGAGCCCTTCCTTAGTTCACCCTGTGTTCTTTAAATATCCCAGCAGTTACTAATGGCTGCAATGGACACAGGGAAAAACAGCACGGACTCGATCCTCGGAGGGTCTTTTATTTATTTGGATGCAGATCTCACTCCCCTGTTCTGTAAGGTGTTCAGTTTTGGGGACCTTTTCCATGCAGCCTGGTCTCATGGCAGAAGGTTGGAACAGGATGAGCTTTAAGGCCCTTTCCAACTCAAACCATCCTGGCATTCTGAGATGCTGTGAAATCCCTGGTGTAGAGGCGTTGCAAAATGGTAGCAACCTACATCTGCTTGTCTGGGAGATATCCCAGCGCCCTGTGCTGCGGCTCTTGAACTCCTCTGCCTTAATGGGTCAAATTTAGCAATTCAAAATCTGGCTTGTGAGGTAATTAGGAGGGATAATGCCCACTTCTTCCTCTTAACACCCTGATAGAAAAGCATCCAGGAAGGACTCCTGGACCTCAAAGATAAGCTGCCAGCTGCCACAGAGACTATCAAAGGGTGGCTCAAAGTCAAGAGCAAACAGCTGATTTTTTATGGTTCTTGGGTTTTTGCTGGTGGTGACAGGAAGCCATGTTCCCCAAGCTGTTCGCTTCCTGTTTTATTTTTACACCCAGCCCGAGCAGATCCGCATGCCTATCACATGGGAGCTGCCTGCTTCTCTTGGGTTGTTCCTCAGCTGACCTAGAAAAGTGATTCTTTCCCCTTCTAAATTAATCAAGAACTTGGGATGTATTTGCTTTCACTTAGCCCTAAAGATTTCAGGGATGTGTGATGCTCCTTTTAGTGAGCTGGTCACCCAGGTTTCCTTCTGCCGCTTGGAGCTGGACGATCTGGGAGGGAGCTGTTTGATGCTTCAGCGTTTGGGCCTGTTAGCAAAGGAGATTTTTGTTAGTTCAAGGCACTGACCTGCACATAAAAGCATTTTCTGTCCAAAGCATAACTTCTGGACACCTAGGTTTTCTTCGGGTTTTTTATTTCAGTAGTTTTTTAAAGGAGTGGAAGTTTGTCCTGCCTGTTGTACAATCACTCCTGCCTTGTTCTGAGCACACTCCAGTGCTGCATCCTGATTAGAGCTCCTTCAACCTTAAACTGTTCTAGCACGAAAACAATGGTGCAGTGTAAACCTCATCCCTGGGGGATTTCCCAAGGGAAGAGGGGTGCAGCCTGCAGGATAAGGAACAGTCACCAGAAAGTTTCCTGGTCAGCTGCAAGCACTTCCTGTTGTTCCAGGAGAGCCCCATGTGCTGCTCCAGGAGGGAGGCACCACGCGTGCTTTGGTGTGCTGGGAGAAGCTGTTTTGTTCTTTCTTTTTTTGTATAATAACATCTCCTGTGTTCATCTCCTCAGTTTAAGCAACTATTGATTGCAAGTTTGAAATGTTTCTGAAGAGGAGCTCTAAGAGCCGTGCCAGGCGCTGTGTGAGCGCGGGAGGCGGGAGCCCATCCGGGCAGCGCATGGGTAGGAAGGGAACAACGGCTGTGGTGTTGCCAGCAGCACTGGGAACGTGGGCGAAGATGTGGAGTTCTCCATCTCTGCCTCTGTACCTGGGCTGGTGGGGCTCTGCTGTCACTGCAAGTCAGAGAACAGGAGGATCTTTATTTCTGATGAACCAGTTTTCTCAGGGTGGGGAGGGGGGGAAAGAAGGCTTATAAATAAAGCCATTTGAGAGCAGGAAAAACGAACACCATGGCTCTGGTGTGCCTGGAATTTGCGGTTGAGTAATCCTTTCCTGTTTCTTTTTTGGGTTGTTTTTCATCTTTCAGAACAGTGCCTGAAGCAGGTCCACCATGCCGTTAGTAACGAGGAACATTGAGCCAAGGCACCTGTGCCGTCAGACGTTGCCTAGCGTTCCGAGCGAGCTGGAATGCGTGACCAACATCACCCTGGCAAATGTCATTCGACAGCTGGGCAGCCTGAGTGAGTACCATGGCGAGCCTGCGCGTTGCCCTCAGGAGTCGCTACTGCTCTTTATTTAGCTCCCTTTCTACTCTCGTGTTCCTATTTCTCCCCCATCTGCCTTCCCTGGGTAATGCTAAAATGTTTTCCTAAAGAAATCTGATGCTAATTTCATATCCCTGGTCCCACTGCCTTCCTATGTAAGAGAAAATGGGGAGGGGGATGTGTGTATGTGTGTGTGTGTATGTGAGAGGCTGCAGTGAAACTGCAGATGGAAGGATGGAGCACAACTCAGGCTTGTAAAATGGGAGGCTTTCGGAGCAAGCAGGATCTTGTGTCAGAGAATGTGCCTGTAATTGCATGCGCTACTAAATGGAGCTTGACTCTGTTGAATCTACACCATGTCAGTAGTCTTATTTTTAATGAAAGATAATTAAAGCCCCCATGCAGAAGCTTCTGTTTGCCCCTGCTGCTGTTTGTTGTGTTGTGAGACCCAAAGACCCATCTGAGCCAAGTGGTGCCTCCAGAGCGTTGGTGGTTTGGGGCTGCTCGCTCAAATGGCAGCATGAGCTGGAGCCATGCCTGGCTCAGCTCTGCAGTGGGCTGACCCATAGCCTCGGAAAAGACAGAGGGAGAACACGGGACTACATGCCATAGAAGAAACAAAGAGTTAACTGTGGTCTCTCTGGGATGGCTCCATACTCTGTTGAAATGCTCTGGGTTCTGATTAACCACCTTTGTCCTTGAAGCGAGACTTTGATAATCAAATTAATCTATTGTTTAGCTTCTCTGGGGTGTTTGCAAGCCCTTCTGCTTGCTCTGCAAAGCAAGCCCTTGTCTTCCGCCATGTGGCAGGGAAAGTTTGGGTGCAGCTTCTTTCCAGCAGTGCAAACCATGGCTGTCACTGAAATCTGGGCCCGTGTTTGCTGCCAGTCGGTGTCACATTCTGTTGGGTTGGAGAAATGTCACTGCACAGGCGAGACCAGGCTCTCTGCTCATGTTCAACTGGCCCTTGTTCATTTGTTAGGTCTGGTAGCCAAGATGGTTGTGGAGTGTGAGTGAAATCCATCTCGTGCATGTGAAATGGTGAGGAAGGAGGCAGTAGAGCTGTGCAAAGCCCAGCTGCAGGGAAAGCTCATCCCTGTTTGGAGACACGCTGTGGGTTACTGTGGCAGCCCTGGCCAGATCTCACAGGTTTAAGACCTTCTTTGCACAGATATTCAAAGCTTCTCTGGTTCTGAAGCGCTGGGAGCCAAATTGCAGCCTGGCATCTTCCTCGGGAAGGTCCCTGGGAGTGGGAATGTGGGGTGAGGGGAGAAGGTGTGAACTGTGGACCAGTGACAGGTACCTGGAGGGGAAACTGAGGAGAGGTGCCTCCTGCTGACCCTTGGTGTGAGAGGAGAGCAAGGCAGGTGGGAAGGAAATGCCAAGCACCATCCACTTCCCCCGGGGTCAGCAGTATTTTAAATAAAGCAATGTTTAGACTATGCTCGCACCCAAACTGCTGCCCCCCGCCCTTCCTTCTCTTCTCCAAAAAACAAATTCACTCTCTCCTTGTACCTTGACTACTACAGGAACGTAGAGCAGGTTCAGTAGGCTGTGACAGCCCTGTCAAGTGAATAATCAGCCATGCCTGGTGCACCACAGTCTCTTTACAAAGATGCAAACATAAATCTTGTCAAACTTTCATATTCCAGTGAGTTTACCCTTCGTTACTATCGCAGCTGGGAGCACTTTGTATAAGTCGACTGTGCGGTTTTGTGTGATTTTATAGAATCCACAAGCTAAAGATGGAAGGACCTATTAAATCATACCGTCTGTCTTCCTGCCAGTGCATGACAAAGATAATTCTGATTGTAAGCTGTATTTTTGCAGTCAAAGTAACTAAACTAAAAAATTAATCTCTGTCTTATCCCATCTAAAAGTGTTCGTGAAGCACAGGCGACGTGTGAGATGCTGGGTGATAATTCCAGGTGCACTTACACAGCCAAAGGAACACAGACCATCCCTTCTTTTCTCTCCAGGGTCAAAACCAGTATAGAAAATGCTGTTATATAGTATTTTATACTTGAAATATACTTTACAAACCAAAGACTTAATCTTTCCTCTAGTGCTTGTTGCAGTTCCTTGTGAAATTCAGAAATGTTTTTCACTTCTTGTGAAAGTAGAAATGGAATTACAACTTTCCTTTTTTTGAGCTGTTGCTGGAAGGTTTTGCATTTTCCTACAGATAAATTTTTACTCTCTTTGATCAGCCAGAAGAGCTGGTCTGTGCTGGTGTTGAACGTGGAGAGTGCTTCATGAAACGTGGGTACAGCAAGAGCTACCTAGCCCTTAGGTCTCCAAACATAAAATCCTTCTCATGAGTTTGGGATTGTTAATTGAGCATATGTGGAGTCTGCATTGTCGGGGGGGGGTGGAAGGAAGAGGTCAGTTGAAGTTAACCTTCAGCATTTGCTTTCTACAAACACTTGGACCTGGCATTGCCACCAAAAGGGGTGGAGAAGGTTGAATTTTAACCCCACTCGTTCCCCATGCTTGGCAGTGTAAGGAGATCTCCTGGGAGCAGGAACAAGAAGCTGATACGTCAGGTTAGAGAGCTGGGAGTGTTTGTGCAGCTGGGCCTTGGGGGATGCCCTCGCCTTGCATTGTGCAAGGGGCGCTTTGTCTCTCTGATGGGACTCTGCAGACAACCATGTTTTCCAAAATTGCTGTTGAAATTAGACTTCCAATTGGTTTTTCTTTCCTGAATGTCGGAGAGGATCTTTAGGAGTAACAGATTCCAGAACAAACTGTTGACCATATGATGATGCACTTCAAAACCAGACTGCTTATTGGGAGCAGCTTTGTACTCAGCAGCCGTGGCTGGAAATGTTTCCCATCAGTGGGAACACCACGGGCCCATGTCTGTGGTTGGTGCCAAGTCTGCTCTGCTCCGCGCTCTCCTCAGCGTGGTTCGGGCTCCCTGGCTTGGGTTGTGCCCGGGAGCAGAACAAACACACAGGACTCATTGCAAGTTCTTGGGTTTCTTCCAGCTCTCCCACCTCTGCCTACCTGTGGCCATCTCATGTTGCACTGCAGGTTTTAAACTCCTAAGGACAGGGCCATGTTTTTGTCACTCCTTTAAGTGGTGCAGCTCCTGATCCAAGCCCTGGGTGCTCTCATGGCCCAAACCATGGATGGTGCTTGTCATAGCAGCCCACTGGGCAGTCCAAGCTATTCCAGAGAGAATGTCCCTGATTGAGACATTCCCCTTTGGTTTTGATTTAGAATCAATGTGAATGCATCAATTTTTCAGACACTGCCACCTGAAGGAACAGCAGGGTCAGTGCTCTCAGCTGAGGTTACAGCTCCAGCTTTGGGATGCAGGACTAGGTCTGCTCTCTGCTTCCAGAGTGCTTTAAGCTTGTAAATATGTGCCAGCTCCCCTGGAGGCAGGCCTGCTGGAGACTGGGAGCCTTTGAGATTCTCCAGAGCAATAAAAATCTAACTGTGTTTCCTTGTCTAATAAACAGAACAGCAGAGAATCTTAAAGGACCTTCAGATCCATCCACATTCAGACCAGTGTAGTGTTGTCAACCCTCTTTAGTTCATTACTTTAATAGACTTTAAAGTATGTCTCAATTGTTTCCTTATTGTTTGAAGATCCCTTGGAAATGCCAGGTTTTGGTGGAACAAAGCATTTTCTTCCTGGATGTTAAACTCACCCCTGACAAACTTGAAAAGAAGAGTGGTTCTTTCTTTTCTTTCTTTTCTTTCTTTTCTTTCTTTTCTTTCTTTTCTTTCTTTTCTTTCTTTTCTTTCTTTTCTTTCTTTTCTTTCTTTTCTTTCTTTTCTTTCTTTTCTTTCTTTTCTTTCTTTTCTTTCTTTTCTTTCTTTTCTTTCTTTTCTTTCTTTTCTTTCTTTTCTTTCTTTTCTTTCTTTTCTTTCTTTTCTTTCTTTTCTTTCTTTTCTTTCTTTTCTTTCTTTTCTTTCTTTTCTTTCTTTTCTTTCTTTTCTTTCTTTTCTTTCTTTTCTTTCTTTTCTTTCTTTTCTTTCTTTTCTTTCTTTTCTTTCTTTTCTTTCTTTTCTTTCTTTTCTTTCTTTTCTTTCTTTTCTTTCTTTTCTTTCTTTTCTTTCTTTTCTTTCTTTTCTTTCTTTTCTTTCTTTTCTTTCTTTTCTTTCTTTTCTTTCTTTTCTTTCTTTTCTTTCTTTTCTTTCTTTTCTTTCTTTTCTTTCTTTTCTTTCTTTTCTTTCTTTTCTTTCTTTTCTTTCTTTTCTTTCTTTTCTTTCTTTTCTTTCTTTTCTTTCTTTTCTTTCTTTTCTTTCTTTTCTTTCTTTTCTTTCTTTTCTTTCTTTTCTTTCTTTTCTTTCTTTTCTTTCTTTTCTTTCTTTTCTTTCTTTTCTTTCTTTTCTTTCTTTTCTTTCTTTTCTTTCTTTTTCTTTTCTTTCTTTTCTTTCTTTTCTTTCTTTTCCTTCTTTTCCTTCTTTTCTTTCCTTTTCTTTCTTTTCCTTCTTTTCCTTCTTTTCTTTCCTTTTCTTTCTTTTCTTTCTTTCTTTTCTTTCTTTTCTTTTTCTTTTCTTTTCTTTTCTTTTCTTTTCTTTTCTTTTCTTTTCTTTTCTTTTCTTTTCTTTTCTTTTCTTTTCTTTTCTTTTCTTTTCTTTTCTTTTCTCTTCTCTTCTCTTCTCTTCTCTTCTCTTCTCTTCTCTTCTCTTTTCTTTTCTTTTCTTTTCTTTTCTTTTCTTTTCTTTTCTTTTCTTTTCTTTTCTTTTCTTTTCTTTTCTTTTCTTTTCTTTTCTTTTCTTTTCTTTTCTTTTCTTTTCTTTTCTTTCTTTTCTTTCTTTCTTTTCTTTCTTTCTTCAAGAAGACAAGCTGGGAGACTGAGTATGGTCTCATGTGCTTCATAAGGGTAATGTGGACACTTTAATATTGCAGGTAAATCTGCAGAAGACATATTTAGAGAGTTGTTTACTCAAGCCAACACCTTTGCCTCTCGGGTGAGCATTCTCGTCGAGAGAGTTGACCGCTTGCAAGTCAAAGTCACTCAGCTGGATCCCAAAGAGGAGGAAGGTAATGGAGTGGAGCACAGGCCGAGCGTGGTGAAGGTTCTCGTTGAGTCAGCATGGTTGGTTCAGCACCATAAACCCGGCGTGACACTGCCATGGGTGTTGGAATGTGTTCTCTGGAGCTGAGAGACTGTTTCCCTGCCTCCCAGTAGAGCACCTGTGGACAACGTCTTTGGCCAGGTCCAGCTTTGCTCTGCAGTGCCTCTCCATGTGGGAGCTCGCTCTCCAGCAGTTGGGTGGCAGTGGATGAGCTGCTTGAGCTTGGTCTCAGGGGTTCCAAACCCCACGGGCCACTCCAGGGAGAGCCGTGTCAATGGAGCAGCGGATCCTGGCACAGCACGCTGGAGATCTGATGGGTTTCCCATGGGGTCTGTGGGAAAAGGAACCTGACCTTAAGAAGTGCAAAGCATGCCAAAAACTCAACTGAAATCAGATGTTCACTGCTCGGGCTTCAGTGTCGTTGGCCTGGGTCAAGCCGTTCTTCACTTGCTCTCTCCCCTTCCTTACAGTCTCCCTGCAAGGCATTAACACTAGGAAGGCCTTCAAAAGCTCCACCACTCAGGACCAGAAGCTCTTTGACAGAGATTCTCTCCCTGTGCCTGTCCTCGAAACCTACAGGACGTGCAATACTCCTCCACCTCTCAACATCCTCTCACCTTACAGGTAGGACTGCAATACCTTCTTGTTCCCTTTCACAGAACTTCTTCCAACCTGCCATGGAGGTCCTTTCCCATCCTGTGCTGGACTGAAGTATCTGTTTCCACTGGGAAATTGAGCTGATAAACTGAAATCCACCAGGAAATCTCCAGCCTTTGGATTATATGAAACTTTGCTTTTGATGAACAAATGAACGTAGCCAGAAAATGATCTCTTTGGTTTTCTGCGGTCACTTTTGTGACTGCCTTGGGGCCAGGCTTGGCTGGCACTGCAGAACCATGCTGGGTGTGCTGCAGATGAGGCATTTTGGTTGTGCTCCTCCGTAGCCCCATGGCTCCTTTCCAAGAGCCGCAGCGCGAGGTGCGGAGCGTTCACCTGAAGGTGGCTCTCACCCAGGTGGGTGCAGCAGGCTCCTGGAGATGCTTCCTGTGGCCTCCAGTGCCTGGTCTGGGACAGCTGGTGGGACCTACACTGGCTGTGTAACCAGTTCTGAGCAGTCCCACTCTGATGCCATCTTGTAGGTAGTAGAAGTAAAGGGGGTCAGAATCCAGAGACTTATCCTACATCCATAAATATCTTTTGAGCAGGTAAAAAGTAATTACAGATAGCTGGAGGCAGCTGTCTCCTGCCAGACGCGGCTGCACTGCAAAGTGGGAGCAGAGGGAGTGTGTGTGCGCTCACTCAGGAGCTTCAAGGGCGCTGCTGGTCTGATTTAGGGTTCCTGAGCTGGAGGAGGAGGTTTTTTCACACCAAAATACAGCACAAACAAAAGGGAGTTGAAGTGAGAGACCTGCTGCTCTCCTGGTTGTTATTCAGAGCAGTTGAGCTCCTCAGGTGCTGAGTAATGGAGGGCTTGTGTGAGGGTAAAAGGGATGGCAGGTGGGAGAGCTGGGATGACTGGGATGGGGGTCTCTGCCCCTTCTGAAATGGGGGGCAGAGGCAAGAACGGCACTTGCAAACTGTCATCTGAGATTGTGCCTTGTGTTTCCTTCAAAGAAATTTGTGACTTGACCCTTGTCTGTGTGGTTTTCTCCCCTCCCTGTTCCAGGGATGATGGCAAAGAGGCGCTTAAATTCTACACAGATCCTTCGTATTTCTTCGACCTTTGGAAGGAGAAAATGCTTCAGGACACCAAGGATATCATGAAGGAGAAGCGGAAACATAGGGTGAGGAAGGGAAGAATAGGAAGTGGGAAGTGTTAATAAATCTTGGACTCCAAATTTGCTATCCAAAATTCAGGTTTGCACTTTTGGACTCCTGAGGGATCAATTCAGTGAAGTTTTTGTCTGGTTTACCCTCATCCTTGTTAATTAAAAAAAGAGAACAAAGATACCTCTAATTGGTTTTTCCAAATTCTACTGTGGGCCTTAATGTTAAATTATATCATAGCATAAGAGATGTAGTCTTAACATACTTTATTTAGCTTTTGAGCAACTGGAGTATTAATCATGAAAACAGATTGCAATTCCTCAATGAAAAATAACAAAGGCGAGATTTGGGGTGTGTTAGAATTCTGAGTGAGGTCATCTAAAGCCCAGTTCTCTGTGGGCAAGTGTCCATATTGCACCCCAGAACACTGAACACCATCAGGGTGAAGGTGAGATTTGGATGTCTCGACACAGAAGCCAAAACCTGAATTGATGTGGAAAACTGAGATTTTACTCTGCTGTCAAGCTGCTCATGCCAGGGGGTGATGACGGCATCGTGGCTGGGCTGCACTGGGGAACTTGATGTTGTCTGGCATTTTTTATGTTGTCTATGGTCCTGCTTTTTTATATGGAAGATCTTTGGAGAGTGCAGCAATCAGGAAAGTAAACTAAAAATCCTCTTTGAGAATGTGTCTTCTTGTAACTGCTCCAGGTCTGTCCTGTCCCTCTCTATTCCCAGTGAATTTAAAGCAACATAAAGCTCGTGTTTGATTCCTCCTCTCTTAGAAAGAGAAAAAGGAGAATCCGAACCGAGGAAATGTGAATCCACGGAAAATCAAAACCCGGAAAGAGGAGTGGGAGAAGCTGAAAATGGGACAAGAATTTGTCGAGTCAAAGGACAAGCATGGTCCTGCTGGGTAAGCAGGTCTGGGGCTGGGTGATTGGGATGCAGTTCAGCCTGCGCTGCAGCTCCTCCAGATCCACAGATCGATACTGCCACTAATCACATTCTCCAAAGTAAATCCGTCTGCTGATTTAAAATTTGCCAAATAAATCAGGGAGCTGCACAGTTGGAACAAGGTGGCAGGAAGGCTCTGGCTGCTCTCGCTGCCTGTGGGCACAGAGGTGTTGGGAGCTTTGGCTCTGCCCCGCAGTGATGCCCTTCCCTCACACCCAGCCGAGGGTGCCATTGTGTGATGGCTTTGTTACATTTCACAAATGGCTCTTCACACCCTAAAGTTGAAGCGGGGGCTGTCCCCATCCAAGTATTTCAAGCTACAGATCTCTCTTTAGCACTTCTGGCTTGGGAATTCATTTAACTTTTGACACCAGCAAGGCTGGAAGCAGACCGAATTCCCCACAATGCTCTTCTTCCTTGCAGCTTCCTTTCATATAAGAAAAAAACTCTCTTTAAATCACACTCTCCAGCTAAAAATAAAACTTGCTTTTAGTTTAATAGGAGAACAGGTTTGGTTTCTAGCAGGGGAATCGAGCAGCACAACAGCACCATTTTCTTGCTCCTCTCTTTTCTCATGTGAGCATGTTCTTGCCTTTGGATTCACTTGGGGTCCAGAGCCCCCAAAAATGGGGTGATTCCCCCACCCCACAGCAAAATGAGTCCACTGAAAGTATGAGAGTCTCTTTTGAGTACTGTTCCAGCTTTGGACACTTGTTTTAATGGCATTGCAGCTTCCATTTTGACTCTGTTCTCAAGCTAATTTTTTGGCATCTTTGAGTATCTCCTGTTTTTGCCACTGATGATACTCAGTGTAACTGCAAGTTCTTTAAGTCCAAGTTGGTCAAAACACTCTTAAGTGTTTTTACAAAATCAAGTGTTAAGAAAAATGCATTTATTCAGGTGTTTGCCTGTTTATTAAAAGATATACTCCTGCTGTCGTGGTGTGCAGCAGCAATAAACAGGGCAGCACCTGAGCAAATTTTAGCTAAAGAATTACGTAGAGAAAACACATACAGGAGTATGTGGTTCTCCATATAGGAGTCTTTGAGAAATGAAGGGGTATTTTAAAATTATATAAAATCATGGACTGGTTTGGGTTGGAAAGGACCTTAAAGTCCATCCAGTTCCACCCCCTGTCATGGGCAGGGACACCTTCCACTAGACCAGGTTGCTCCAAGCCTCGTCCAACCTGGCCTTGGACACTTCCAGGTATGGGGCAGCCACAGCTGCTCTGGACAACTCTCTGGGGGAAAAAATGAGCTTTAGACATTGCCTTGAGCTTTTTAAACAAACTGCTCATCTTGCTTTTCCCAGGTACCCCTCCAACATGGTGTATCAGAACGGCAGCATCGGCTCCAACGAAAGCATGGATGGGAACTGCTACCCGCCACCGCCACAGACTGACTCTATTGTGCCACCACCTCCCTCATTCCCAGATGACAGCCTGCCTCCACCCCCGGTGGAATTTAGGTAAGCCTACGGGATCCCTTCTGTCACCAAGGAGTAGTAGGTGGTGTAAAAGGATGACATGAGACAGGCTGAGATAGTTCAGCAGAACTTCCTAACGGGTGTTGTATGGGAACCAGAATGCTCCTGTCTGGAAGGGAAGTGCAACTGCAGGCAGGGACAGAGGCACAGGCAGCACAGCTCTCCGTGAATCCCAGCCACCATCACCATTCCCATGCGGAAGGGGAGAACAAGAGCAGATTTATTCCACAGCGGTGTCCCAGTGAATGGTTTGGCTCCATTGCCTGGGTTTTCTAGTGCAGTTGTTCCATAGCACGGACTTTTGTTCTTTATGTTCCATTTGGACAATGCTCTCAGGCACATTGTGGAATTCTTGGGGTGTCCTGTGCAGGGCCGGGGGTTGAACACGATGATCCTTGTGAGTCCCTTCCAGCTCAGGATATTCCATGACACAGCTTTGAAAGGAACAGCTTCTTTAACCTCTTTTGCTCTGATTTTTGGGAAACGCACGACGTGGGCACTGGAGATGGAGATGTATTTA
Source organism: Orthonyx spaldingii (assembly GCA_013397795.1). Lineage (NCBI taxonomy): Eukaryota > Metazoa > Chordata > Aves > Passeriformes > Orthonychidae > Orthonyx > Orthonyx spaldingii. The sequence goes on along the minus strand of VZTJ01001727.1, from coordinate 13,873 downwards.
AATTTCAAGGACTTGAGCCCAGCAGCTGCCTCCTTCCCAGAGACCTGGGTGCAAGTTCAGGTCATTTACTTTGGATTGAATGAAATGGTGACTCCCAGGCACCTCCAGAGATGAGAGTTATGGTCCAGCAGTGGCTCAAGACGCAAAGGGCGAAACAAGAGTAGACTTTTTCTTTCTTTTAAAGACATTAAAATAGAGTCAAGAGGAACAAGAGAAAATCTGTCTGATAGACAGGGCTGCTTGGCTTGTCTCCATCTTATCCAAAGCAGAGGCTCTTCTGATGTGTCAGAGAGACCCAGCACTGCACTCTGCAGCCTGTGCCTCTCGGGCAGGGCAGACACGAGCTCTCACATGAGGCTCTCACTGCCTTATGCAGTTGCTTAGATCTCTGCCCAGCCCCACAGATCTCCCCTCTCTGGTTTTGTTTTGATAGTTGTTTTTAAGAAAGCCTGGGAGGTAGATTTGATCTCAAGGAGGCTGTTTGGGATCAGCACTGTTAAAAATGGTGATGTTTTTGTGGCAAATGTACCTTATTTTTCCGTCTTGCCATGGAAGGAGATGTCAGTTTGGGGCTTGCCTTACACAGGATGTCACACTGTCACATGGGCAGTGGAGTCCTCTGGGATGAACAGAGCCTCCACAATGGGAGGTTCAGTCCCTCATGCATTGGTGTTTTCCATAAGAGCACGTTGGGTTTCCATGTCCTCCCCATCACTCCCCACGGTGAGCTCTGAGACGTGGCTGCTGCACTCCAGCTCCGAGCAGTGGAATCGGGGAGAAGATCTGTTCCTAGCAGGTGTTCAGAGCATATGCTTTCCTGGCACCTCCGCCCTTCTCATGTGGCTTATCCCGGCAGACATCCCTGATCCCTGCCTGGCATGTCATGAGCCTGACCTCGGCCAGGAGCAGTGGTGGCAGGAGCTCTGGAGCCAGGAGGCTGCTCCGAGCTCAGACGTGCCTTCCTGGCCTCTGACAGGGGTGAGGTGGCTCATGTTCTTGTCAGCCTGGGAGATGGGATGGAGAACAGCATTCCTGCCATCCCCTTTGTTCTGGAGGTGTAGGCCAAAAGAAACAGTGTGAGTGAACTAAAACCGAGGAGTGAGGTCTCATGGAAACATCAGTTAAAGCTGGAACTTGGATTTTTTTGTCTGGACTGCAGCAAACACACATGATTTGCATTAACATTGAGACTGTACAGTCTGATCTGGCCTCAAGGCTAATTCCCTGTCTCTCTCCTTCTGTTGCCACAGCTATCCTGTAGACAACCAAAGAGGTTCTGGTTCTGGAGGGCCCAAACGATCCAGCCTGGTCAGCCCGAGCCACCCACCACCAGCTCCTCCAATCGGATCCCTCTCGGCAGCCAGGCCGGGCTTTGCTCCCCCTCCAGCTCCTCCTCCTCCTCCACCACTGATGGAAAACACCCCCCCTCCACCCCCTCCCATGGGCTTCCCCTCCC
>VZTJ01001727.1:0-12273 GCA_013397795.1 Orthonyx spaldingii | reverse complement strand
AGCGGCCTGGATGGGCCCCCACCCCCTCCTCCGCCCTCCGACACCTCCACATCCAAGCCCAAGTCATCCTTGCCTGCGGTTAGCGATGCCAGGAGTGACCTGCTTTCGGCTATTCGGCAAGGTAAGGTTGGGTTTCCATGCCAGTGTTCTCCTTTGCCTCTGGAAAACCCTTGGGAGCTGTCTCCTGGAAGCGGTGTGACTGCCGTGTTGCTCAAGACTTGCCCCTTGTGGTCACTCCTTGTCTGCCCACCCTCATGAGCACCTTGCTGGGTTTTGTGCTTCCCCCAACACCATTGGAGATGGCAATGCCGGAATTGGGGTGATACAGGTTTGTTGGGGAACGCACAGAAGTGGGGTTACCCCTCAGAGGGGCACAGAAGAGATTTGCTTCCCATTCCGCCTCCCTACCCAGCCTGTCCTGACTGTCACGATCAGTGTTATCCCAAGAATCCCAGCCTGCCCTGCTCAGAGCACTGTGACAGAGGGAGATTTCAGTGGGACCAAGACCTTAGCATGAGCCCCTGCGTCCCCTTCTTCCCCACAGGCTTCCAGCTGCGCAAGGTGGAGGAGCAGCGGGAGCAGGAGAAGCGGGATGTGGTGGGGAATGATGTGGCCACGATCCTGTCCCGCCGCATCGCGGTGGAGTACAGCGACTCCGAGGACGACTCCTCCGAGTTCGACGAGGATGAATGGTCGGATTAGCCACGCTCCCATCCCCTCCGTCCCTTCTCTCCTGGGTTTGCTTCTTACAGAATCAGGTGGCCAAACCTTGCACCACATCCTTTTCATCCCGTAACCAAAGATGTGCCAAGGGTTTTCAGACAACCAGCAGCATATCTCCCCTCTCCCTCCCCCTGCAGCCTTGGCAGGACTTTGTGCTCTGCCTTTCCAAAAGGTCTCCTCACGGACACTGAGGATGCGGCGTTGGGATTTAGCTGGAGGGGGTGTAACGGTTGCTTATTTAAAAGAGAGCTAAACCTCCAGATTTTTGATGCCACCAGGCAGAGCACATATAAACCCTCCATCCTGAGGGATTTTTAAAGTAAAGATGGATGATCCTGTTGCAGCCCCGTGGCCTTTCGGATGAAGGACATTTTCAGCTGGTTTTCTCAGTGCAACAGCAGACAGTTGATCTGATGGCTCTTCCTTGCCAGTGAATACTGGTAGTGCTGCAAGAAAATGGGCTTTAAATGTCAGTTCTCTGCTGCATCCCACTGTCACATAATCAGGTTTTTGGCAATAGTGCACAATTCTTTCCCCTCTGCCCCCTGAGTATTAATTCCAGATCACCCTGTGTGGGGTGCACTTCCCAGCTCCAAGGCTGCCAAGTGCCTTGGGTGCGATGTAAGGAGGGATTTTTTTACATTAGAAGCTGCCTTTACCTTCCTCAAATCTCCTGGATTGCTTTGCCAAGAGGAGATTTGCACAGAGGGATGTAAAACCAGGGCAGGATGCTTGCTCGGCTTCCCAGTCTTGGGAAAGCAGAGCCACTGCCCCGCTGAGACACATCTGTGGTCAGCTCCAAGCAGTGGCCAGACCTCGCCAGGCTGATTTCTCCAATTCATGCTGAGATTGTGTTTTAAAACTCCAAATCCAGTGCCTAAGACAGGGAGATGGGGTGGGGAGGGGTTCTCTGAACACCAGGCACTGTGTTGGTCTTTGGCCTGGCCACGGTGTTCTGAGAGGTGCTTTTTTTAGCGGGGTGACCGTACTTTTAACACAGGGACTTAAATGCTGGTGTTGCCTTTGCTTCTTCTCCCTTCCACCTAGGGAGGGGAGTTCGTGTGCCTAAAAACATCATGTATGTGAACTGAGTTGCCCATCAGTTACATCAGACCTAACCTACCCTAATTTTGTTATTATAATTCATTAGTTAATTTTAAGAGAACATTTTTTTCCTCACTAACCCTGTGAATTAATTCCCAGGCTGCTCACTATAGATCCAGTACTGGCAGGGGAAAATGGGGAATTTGAACTAGCTGACCTCGGGTTTATTGCTGTTTTATGTTACCTTACATAGAATATGAGCGTAACTTGGAAATCTAACCCAGATACCCCTGATGTGTATTTTAATTTGGACATGACTCAGTAAGGGTCATGCAAAAAGCAATTCCAAAGCCTTTTTGAGGTTATGGGTCCAGCTGTTGTGGGATGTGTGTCCCACTAAGACCAACTCTCTCATCTTTTTGCCTTTCCTAAAGTATTTCACCAGCCTGTGCCTGTCTCTCTTCCCTGCCTCGCCTCCTTTAATGATGTTGCTGATACCTGGAATGCTGGGCCCTGCCTGAGGCTTGCTGGAAATCCTGCTTGGGAGGTGATTGATGGCTTCAGCTTGTGCCATCGAGTTCTTACTGATTCCTTATGTGTGTGTGTGTGTGTGTGTGCATTTTAATCTCGGCTGGGGCAGAGATGTGCTGGAGGATGGGCTTGGGGTGTGGATCAGGCTGGGACCCAGAGAGACCCCAGAGATTCCCTGGGTGGCTGTGCTGTCAGGTCTTGTCTGCAGGCTGGATGTGGAGGGCGTAGGCAGCCAGGCGTCCCCATGGGCTGGGAGCATGTGAGCAGCACTAGTTCCAGGTTCTGGAAGAGGGAACAAACCTCTGGAGTGCAGGTGAGCCATGGTGCAGTGGAGAGAGTTGGAAATACAAAGGGATGGTTTCTGCAAGCTGGGTGAGGGGGTGAGAGAGGCACTGCCTCATTCTGCTGCTCTTTCTGAGAGCAACCTTCTCTGGCTGCTCTCAGGGACAGGTTCCTGAGAAAAACGAGCCCTGAGCTAACCTGGGCTGACAGCAGAATCACACAGGGAAGCGAGGAGCCCACAAATGCCAAACCTGGCTAAATTTGAGATTGCGTTAACTAGACTTAGCCCCTGTTGGGAAAGGGGAGCGAGTCTTCCTGTTGCCCGAAATACGGAAAAGTGCCATATTCCCTGAGCTCCGATGGATGATGTGTCACGCAGGGCCGTGCCTGGGGCACTGGGGACAGTCCCCCACACTCTGCCTGTTGCACAAGGATGCTGCTGTGGGGGCAGGCAGCTCCTCCGGCCTCCTGGCAGTGGGAGGGACGCTGCCTTGTCCCTGCAAGCCTGCTGGAAACACCCTCTGCTCCCAAATCCCATCCCAGGGCGGGAATCAAAACTGCAGGATCCTAAACAGAGGGGCTGTGGACAGGTAGGGAAGGTTGGCTGTTCTAGTGTTTTTTAAATCTCCTTTAATTCCTGCTTTTTTTTTTTTCTTAAATCTTTGATTGCCAAGCAAGCTTAGCCTGTGTGGGGATCCCTGAGAAACAGCTGCTCTAGAGGGACCATCTCTGAGTATCATTGCAAAATCGCAGAGCTCTGGGCCACCAAGTGAGCTCAGTGGTTTTGAAAGCAGTAGGGGAGGAGGAGAGGTGCCAAAACCAACCTTTGCAAGACAGAGCAGCTGTGCTGGAAGTGCAGGGCTGCCCTGCCACCTCTGCCCTCGTGTCGTGGGCTCTTACTCCTTCCCTCTTCCCACATGAGGCTGGGGCGAACCTCAAGCATTTCCCGAAGCCTAGGGCAGGGGCTGGTGCTCCCCACGAGCAGCTCCCGCTCTCCTTGCAGCCATTTCGCCCATCCTGGAGTCGCTGGCTCGCGGCTGCAAGTCCGGGCAGGCACGGCCGCCTTCCCTTCCCTTCCCTTCCCTGGTTAAACATTCTCCCGGTGTCGTCGCCCGCAGTGCTTGGCTGCTGCTCCCGGCAGCCTCTCCCCCGCCGCCCCCCTTGCCTCGCTGGGAAAGCCTCGTCCCGGCTGCCCGGGCTCAGCCCGGAGCCGCCGCCGCAGCCGGTGACCTTCACTGCTTCTCCTCTCTTATCAGAGCCAGCGCACCAGGCCAGCGCCAGGGAAGGGGCTCCCGGAGGTCCCAGATGGCTGAGGAATCGTGCAGAGTGTCATTTCAGGGAAAGGATAGATTGGAATTTTTTTTTTTTTTCAGAACATGAACTTACCTAACGTGTTTCTTTTGGAAGTCCCTGCCCTGGAGGGGCTCTGGGAGGGAGCTGCCTGGCAGGGCAGATGCAGCTGCCCCGGGTCAGGTTTCACTGCTGTTGGATTTCGGGGGTGCTTTCTTCTTTTCCTGTTTAAACAAAGCCTTGAAGTGGAAGTGGACCCGATGTTTTTATTACTGTATTAACATTCATTTTAATTCATTTCAGAAACTAACCCATTTTTCTTCCTGATTAGAATGTCATAGAATTAGATGAGCTGTAACCCCTCCTGAAGTGCCTTATTTTCCTACATGGTATAAATATATTTATAAGAGTAATTATTCCACTTGTATCTTAGGGGTTTATTGCTGAGCAAGAGATAAGGTGGGAGAGGAGGGATGGGAAGTGCCCTCCACCCACCCAGCCAGGCTGGGGGTCGGAAGGGCGACATTTGATGGATACTCTCAGGGTGCAGGGGGTTCCTCACTTCAGACCAAAGGAGTTTCAGTAGTGAAACTCTGCTTAGAAAGAAGAAAAAAAAGGACAAAAAACCCCAAACTTGTGAGCAAAATACTGTAGATTTGTCGGGTTTTTTTTACCCCTACAAAATAAACACTGATGGCCGGACTCTGCAGGAAGGCAGTGGGTGTGGGGAATCAGCACCTGCCCCTGGTCCATACTTGCACATCCCGGTGCAGACTCCCTGCCTTCTGTATTCCCATGTAATGTCTGTGCTTTTCCCTGTCGGTTGCTGTATAAGCCAGATTTCCTGCTACTTTGTTTTGTTGTTTTTAATAATCAGCTCAGTAACCCCTGGATGAAGATCCCAACTGCAAATATTTTGTAATGTACATGTATAAAAAAATAATAATTTTTTTTGATTCTTTTTTAAAACTTGATAAAACCTTTCTATCCAGTCAGTGCCTGTGTGTATTACTGTGGGGGGTGTGAGCCTGGGCCTGCCACAGGGGCTGCAGTGGCTCTGTGTGTGACTTGGGGTCATGGAAAGGTTTGGGCTGGAAGGGACCTTAAAACTCATCTCATTCCATGGGCAGGGACAGCTTCCACTGTCCCAGGCTGCTCCAAGCCCTGTCTAGCCTGGCCTTGAGCACTTCCAGGGATCCAGGGGCAGCCACAGCTTCTCTGGGCAAACCTGGCTCCTTGCTGGGAGCATGGGAGGTGCTGGGCCCCCTGACCCAGTCGTGCCTGTCCTGGTGTCCTCAGTGCAGCTGCCAGGGTGTCCCTTGGGAAGCACAGTGTCCCTGGAGGTGCCGGCTGAGCCCTGCCCAGGCGGAGGCTGAGGAACGCTGGCACATCCCGAGCTGTCTGGCAGACACCGTCAGCACAGACACCTCTCCCGTGCTCAGGGTTATTAACAGTGGGAATTTGAGGGTCACAGCACCAAGGAGCATCCAGGAGCAGCCTCCAGTCTCCCTCTAGCACTCCCTGCCATAGGAAATGAGCCCGGGCTCCATCTTGCAGAGCAGTTGCTGCAGCTGGGCTGGGAAGGGGCTGCAGCAGCTTTTTGCCTCCATTTCGCAGCTCCAGGTCCCTGGTGCAGTGAATGTGCCTGGCAGCGGTGGCTGCTCGCCCCAAGCTCAGGTGCCTCGTCTGGCCTCACTCCGTGGGCCTCTGTTTTCTTGTTGGTTGGTGAAGAGCAACAAAAGGCTCCGTCCCTGCTGCTCCTCGTCCCTGCTTTTACCGCGGGCTTTACTCTGCCAAATTCCCTTGGCTTTAGGAGACACCGGTGCCTCGCTCCGCAGTGCTGTGCCTTTCTTGGCTGACAATGGTCCCTGGCTGCAAAACCTCATTAGATTAATTGGCCTTGCCAGCTCCTGAACAAGCAAGGCCTTTAGTCGTGCTGGGGCGTAGAGGGCAGGGGAAGGAGGGAGCTCTGGGGCTTCCACACTCCCTCTGCTGCATGTCCCAGCTCTTGGCTCCAGTGGGAGCCTGGGAGGAGCAACTGGAGCTCCTGGCTGCCTTCGGATGGGTGTCGCTGTGGCCAGGTGGTGCCTCTGCTTTTTTGGGGTGCAGGACAACACGTAGCCTTGTGCTTTTGGAGTGACAGCCCTTGGAAGTCATCTTCAGATTTTGGTGGATGTTGGTGAGTTTTCTGCTGGTTTAACCATCTAAACATCAGGGAAATCTTAGTCCCAGATCTGATTGAATAACCCACAGGGCCCTATACTTCCACCTTCCACGGAGCCAGGGAAGCTGCTGGAGGCTGAGGTTTAGCTGGGTGCAGGGAGGAGAAGCCCAGCAGCAATTCATTGTGTGAGCTGCAGCACTTTCCTGCCGCAGCTGGGGCCGCGTCCCCACCGCTCCGCAGCCCTGGCACACCGACCTTGGCCCCGGCCTTTGATCCCTCTCCGTGCCCGTCTGTCTCTTCCACATGACTGGGCACAGGATCACAGCTGGCCGGGCTGCGGCTTCGCAGGAGCCCCCGTCTCCAAAGACCTATTTAATTTTCTCCTTCAAGGTGGTGTTAGCAACACCCAGAAGATGCTGCCGGCTGCCTTGGACGAGTGGGCTGCATGTCCTTTCCACCACTGACGTCAGCTTCTCTCCCTTAATTCCCCCTCTGGGACCGAAGCAAGTGCAGGCGCTGCCAGCTCGGATCAGCGTTAACAGCCTGCTCTCCCAGTGTGTGGCAGCGCTCCGCCGTGCCAATGTCACCCCCGACTCGCGCTGCTGTCCCCGGCCAAGCAGCCATGGGTGGTAGGAGAGCACTACCCTCTTCCAGCATCCTGGGAAGGGCCCAGTGCCAGCAGAAAGTCCCTGTTCCTCGCACGTAGGTGTGCTGAGATGGCAGCTCAGCCCCTCAGAAATGGCTGACTCCTTTCTCTCGCTCTCTTGCTGCCTGGTGGGTTTTTTTCTCTCCTCCTCCCTGCCTTTGCCGTTGCCTACGTGGTTGTGTGGGGAAGGCAATCGGCTCCCGTGCTGCGGATGGCTTTATCTGTAACTCTTCCATCTGCTCACAGCAGCTCACAAATAACCATGGGGTGCCAGAGGAATTATGTTATTTGGAGCTCAAGTTTCTGCAGTCTGGCAGGGCAGCAGCTCTGCACCAGGCTCAGCCGCTCTGCAAAGGCCAGCGCCGGCATGGCCAGGGCTTAAGGCAGGAGCGGGAGATGTGGCCAGGGCCGAATTACTCCCCCCATCCAGTCAGACAAAGCCCCAGCCCTGAGCCAGCATGGGAGCGTGGCCCTCTGGGAGCTTCCCGTGGAGAGCAGAGGGTTCTGCTGGCGCCAGGTCCCTGCACAGCCATGGGCTGGTGGCACGAAGCCGCCTCCAGCTTCACAAGCCGCACCAGGGATAAAATGGGAGGCTGCTGACCCCCTCTGCACCCTGCACTTTGCCGTTTCCCACCAAGCACAGCCCTTTGGGACAGACTTCCCTTCCTGGGAAGCACCATCCGATACCTCCAGAGCCATGGCTGTGGTGGTGGCCAGGAACGATGCTCGAGGCCGAGCTGTGCCGGGAAATGCCTCCTGCTGCCTCCGGCATTTGGTAAAACACTTACAGCAGGGCCGTGTTTTCTTCATTTCCTGCCTGCTCCCGCTTCCAAGGAAACAAAATCCCCCAAGCCAGGGCTGAGGTTTCTCATTTAAATGTAACTCAGGCCCATAACTGGAGCTGCCAGCCCTCCCCACAGCCCGGCGGTCCCAGGGTGGTGCAGGGGGTACGTCAGGACTCGTGGTCCCATCATGGGCGCTCCAGTGAGGCAGTGGGAGCAGAGACCCATCCCTGGGATGGGCTGTGGGGAAGGGCAGCTCTCAGCTGTGCCCCAGGCAGTGCACTTGGGGTTCAGGGTGCCAGGGGGAGGTTTTGGGGTAGCAGTAACCTCCTCCTTTCCTCCCATCTGGCAAAACCCCGGTGGTTCTGGCACCAGGGCTGGAGTAGAGGCTCCAGAGCGAGTGGTTTGGGACCAGCCCTGGCTCTGCTGTGGGTGCTGCCAGCTCTCTCACCTGCACGATGGCCAAGGGCAAGTGCTTGGAGCCAGATCTGGGCCTCGCTGCTGCCAGCAGGACCAGGGCTGCCTGCACTGGAGAAGGGGAGCAAACCCCAACCTGTCCCTGCTGCCTGCACTGCAGCACAGGCAGGGCTTGGAGGCAAGAGCTGCCTGTGCTTGCGGCATCTGCTGGGAGCCTGGGAAGGGCTGGCCCTGCCAGATGTGCGAACACAGCTGGGGTGAGGCCGTGCCCACATCTCTTAGCTCATATTTTAACCCCGGAGTTGGGCTGTTGGTCGCCCCCGAGCCTCTCCTGCACATTCCTGGCATGGGGGTGGCTGCTCAGCACTCTGGCGCCTTCTTGGATGGATTTGACTCTTTTTTATAGCTTCACTTTCTGCATCTTTCTCCACCAAAAAAGGGAGCAGGCTGGGCCCTGCTGTATCTCCCCGCCCGGTGCCGCCTGCTCCATCACTCCCCAAGGGCCTGGAGCAGCCGGGAATGTCTCTGGACTCGCTGCAGTGCCAGGAGAGCGACCAGCACTGGCAGGGCCGGGGCTTCCTCCAGCCCAAGCTCCACCCGAGCTTCCCTCACCCGTGCTGACAGCAGGACACAGGTAGGAGCCAAAGGGGGCATTTCCCACCTGGAAAGGGAGCTCATGGAGCAGCCACACGCTGGGCAATGGCAGCAGGGGATGGGACTGTGAGGGTGGCATTCTCGGGGTGGGGGGACAAGGGTTCAGTGAGGGCTCAGCTCCTGGATTGCTGGTCCTGGGGGATCACCTTGGCCTGGGTTGTGATGGCTTTGATGCCGTGTTGTCACGGCTTTGACGCCGTGTTGTCACCGGGTCCCCGCAGCTCCTGAGCTCTCTGCAGCCCCCCATCAATCCAGAAACCTCCTCGGCTCCAGCATAGCCCTTCCAGGAGGTGGGAGGGGGGGCTGCAGCCCTGTGCCCACCCCCACCTCTGGCTGTGGTGGGTGGGAGCCTGAGGAGGGGTTTCAGCAGACCTGGATGGTGCTGCCTTTGTGCCCTGCACACCCTGATGTGTCACCCTGTCCCCAGGAGAGGTGACAGGGACTCCAGGGAGTGGGAGGAACTGGATGGGCTTGCACACCATGAAGAAGCTTCCTCTGAAGACATCAGCAGGGGAGGCACGAGAGAGAGAAAAGCTGTTTCAGCTGCCATGTGATGTTGACATAAGAATCACCAGGTAAAAACTGCCCCTGAATACAACAGAGCTGGGAATTACGGGATTTTCACTGCTGGGGGAGGTAGGCTTGGGAATTATCTCCTGGCTGAGGGTGTTCAGCTGAGCCCTGGGGTACAATGAACACCTCCAGCCTCTGGCTTAATCTCAGTGGGGATAAGGGGAGCCCAAAATTCCCCATTCCCAGCACTGAGCTCAGCCCTGCGAGAGCGGGAGACAATCTGTGGGTCCCCGGCCCCATCATCACTCGCTGACACAGCCCCTGGCCAGCGCTCAGCCAAGGGAAGCCTTCATTTCCTTTGCAATAAACAGCCCCAGCCCTCGGGGCTGCCACCAGGCCCCTGAGCTGAAGGTGAAGCGGAGCCTCGGGGGCCGCACATGTCCCTGCTCCCCAGCCCTGGGCTCTGCCATGTCCCGGCGCGGCTGCGGAGGCACGAACGCCTGTGGGAAACCGGGGTGGCCAGGGGCACGGGGGGCTCTGGGGGCGCAGAGGCTGCTCCCGGAGGGGCTGAGCTGCCCTAATTAGCTCTGCCATCATTAACCCTGCCTTCCCTGCGACCAGCAGGCAGCAGGGGTGGGCGTCCCAGATCCTTTGTGAGCATGGGAATCTCAGTGTGGGGGTGCTGGGCACGGCCCCCTGTGCCCGTTCAACAGGAGAGGGGCTGGGGGGCAGAGATGGAGGCAGAGACACCGTTCCTGCTGGATGGAGGGCCCGGGTCGCAACCCCTGGGATGGACGCCCACCCTGGGAACGAGGCCTCACCATCCCCGGGCGGGGGGACGTGTCGGGTGTCACCAGGAGAGCTGGATGCAGCCCCTGTGCCTGCGGGGGCTGTGAGGATGAGGATGGTCAGGGGCCTCAGTGCTGCTCCCCCCGGGCCACCTCCTGCTAACAGGATGTGATGGGTGGGGGAAGCGCTGTCACTCGGCATCTCTTACCCGGGAGCAGGGAAAGGAGCAGGGGATGGCCCTGATGGGACCACAGCCTTCTCTGCCCCTCGGGAAACACCATCCCACCCCTTTCCCAGCATCAAACAGCCGCACCTCGTACCACAAATTAATTTATTCCCCTACCAGGGTTGTAAACAAGAAGCAGCCCCCGCACCCTGACCCACCGAGAGGTCCCCATCCAGAGGGGTCCCTGTCCTGAGGGATCTCCATCCCCGGGGGGCCCCTTCACAAGGGGCCTTTCACATCCATCTCCCCAGCCCAGAAATGTGCAAATCCGGTCCCAGTGCAAAGAAAGGCTTTGGCGGGGGGAGCCCTGGGTGCCGTGAGGGGGGGTGGCAGCACACAGAGGATCCCAAAACCGGGGGAGTTGGGGGTGCAGAGCCGCCGGCAGCCCCCTCCCCTGAAGGCAGCGAGCACTAGAGGGCAGCAGGGCCCAGCGCTGGGCGGCGGGAGGGAGGCACGGAAATCAAATTAAATAATAATTAAAAAACCAATAAATAAATAAATGGATGGACGGCTAGGAGAAGAGGGGGGGGAGGGTTGAGTCCCTCCTCCTCCGGCAACGAGTCTCTCCTCCCCTTCCCCAAATGTATAAAATATATTTTGACTATCTGAGGTAAATAACAAGGTTGTAAAAAAAGCAAGAGAGGGACGAACGTTCCTGGTGTTGCCCCACCCTTAAAAAAATAAAGCATCGTAAATAGTTTTAAAGAAAATATGAGGATCACCCCCCTCTCTCTCACGCATAAATATAGATTATATTATGGATAAAAAATACGTTTTTCTCTCTATTCAAAAAGTGGAAAAATAGAGGAAAATAAGGGGCTGTGCCCAAAAAGGATGAGGCTGGGAAGAGCTGCTTGATTCTAAGAGCTCCTGCAATGTGCCTCTGGGAATGAAAAGGGGGAATCAAAGCAAATCCCCCGACTGCAATCGGTGAGTGAAAGCCGCGGGGGGGGGGGGGGGGGGGGCAGGACNNNNATCAGACATCACTGGGGGAGCGGGAGCGGAAAGGCAGCGAGGAGGAGCAGCAGCCGCAGCACACGGCCCACAGCACCTTCTGGATCTCCTGGTTCCTGAAGGCGTAGATGACGGGGTTGAGCATGGAGTTGTAGGTGGCGGGGAGCAGGGTGGCGTAGGTGTAGAGGGCCGGCGAGCTGTGGTCCCCCAGCAGCCCGTAGACGGCAAAGGGCAGCCAGCAGGACGCGAAGGTGCCCAGGATGACGGCCAGGGTGGCGATGCCCTTGCGGGTGGTGACGTAGTGGGAGCTGGCCAGGAGGTGCCTCTGGACCGCGATCTGGTGGGCGTGCCGGCACACGATCCGACAGATCTGCGCGTACAGCTGGAGCATCGCCGCGAACACCGCGAAGAAGGAGGCGGAGAGGATGATGAGGTGGTTCTTGGTCAGCGGTCTGACGATGCTGCAGGCGGGGGGCTCCTCCAGGCAGTTCCAGCCCATGACGGGCAGCAGCCCGTAGCAGATGGAGGCTCCCCAGGTGAGGACCAGCATGATGTAAGTCCTGGTGACCGTCCTCTCCGAGTAGTAGGTCAGGGCGTTGTAGAGGGACAGGTAGCGGTCGATGGTGATGGTCAGCAGGCTGCTGACACTGGCCGTGAAGGAGGTGACCAGGAGCCCCACGGTGAGCAGGCTGACCGCTTCCGACGGGACAAAGTACACAAAGGCAAAGTGCAGGATCAACCCCAAACCTGCCAGGAGGTCGGCTGTGGCCAAGCTGCCGATCAGGAGGAACATGGGGGCGCGGAAAGCCGGGGTGTAGAAGATGACCACCACCACGATGGCGTTCTCGCAGGAGATGATGGTCCCCGAGATGCAGAGGACGACGTCCCACGGGTTCAAGGCGAGGGGTTGCACCACAGACTCCAGATCCAAGGAGCTGCCGCTGCCATTCCTGGCTGAGAACCAGCCTTGCTGGCCTTCGCTGGAGTTGGGGGGCCCTTTCTCCATCATGGTGGCGGAGGGTGACCTGCAAGAGCACCCCCTCAGCACCCGCTGTCCACGAGCGGCCGGCCTCTGAGCTGCCCAGAAGGGACAGGACTGCCTCCCCACAAAAGTTGGCTTCAGGAGGGTGGGTAGGGCAGTGTGTGTTGAGGGGGTGCTCGCTGTTTGCTCCAAGGGGGTTTTTCTGGATGAGATGGTTTAGTTTTAAAATAGATAGGTGAATAAAGGGGAGGGGACACACACACACACACAACACCC
>VZTJ01001726.1:284577-343579 GCA_013397795.1 Orthonyx spaldingii | reverse complement strand
AGGAAGGAAGGAAGGAAGGAAGGAAGGAAGGAAGGAAGGAAGGAAGGAAATACACTGAAGTTTACCCATGGCAAATATGGTGCACAATTTCTTCTATGTGTGAAGTATCTATAGATCCCTAGGAAACATACAAATTTTATGAGCTCAGTCATGAAAAGCCTTTGAGAGATCTTTAAGAGCAGTGTCCATCTGCTATTAGGATTTTTAATCTATACCTTTCACATTTTGTCAAATTGAATTGTGACTTGGTGACAGAGTGCTTATACCTTGTGTGCATGACTACAATGTCACCAAAGAGTCAGCTACAGTTTAAAAGGCAAAGTTAAATCTCAGGTGTAATAAAATGTACCTGGTTGAGATATAGCTCAAAAGAATGGACTAAATATTTTAAGGTGTGCAAAAATATTTATGAGTTAAATTAGCTCTACTAATACCAGCTAATTAGTCCTCACAGGAGCACACTTATGGGCAAGATCATATTAGTATTAGTGATATTTTTACAGACTGAAGCATAAATGGGTAAGTGATGTGATATGTGTGATACTAAACAGTGAGAATGGGCTACCAGGGGTCTTAAAACTCATGGTTTCCATTCTTGTACTTTGACTGTGCTGTTTTCCATCCAAATTTTCATACTGTTTTTCAAAATATACCTAGTGATTAACCATTATCATATGCTCTCCTGACACATCACACCCCCCAATCCTCCCAATGAAAAGAAAAATTCTAAACAACCTCCAGACAAATAATTCTGTTTCTAAAGGATATTCAGTACAGTTATTTTCTAATTGGAGACAAAGCGTTTTGATATTTACAGAAAAATACAGCTACCTTGAATAAACAAAACAGTGAAACAATGTGGAAAGAGTGACGACAATAACTATAGGAACCGAAATAGAAGGAACAAACTCCATGTAAAGGAAGAATATCTTCCTCAAAATTGGTCTAGTTCTTGCAAAATGGTTTAGACTGACAGATTTGGAAACCAAAGGGATAGCCACAAGTTTGTGATAACATAAGCAACTGCACAATACTTATCATGTCATCACACCATTACAGGCCATGTTCTGTGCTGAAGAGATGAGACGTTTGGTCATTATTCTTACTGCACTCTGGGTCTCTGCTGAGATCACCCAGAAATGCTGCTTTCAGTACAACCAAGCTGCTATGCCACAGCCTTTTTATAAATTTTTCAGATAACGTTAGATGATACAAATTCCACCACAGGAACAATTCTGATAAATACAGATTGTCATCGAGATGCATTCTACACTGAAAGGAGGGAAATGCCATTCAATTCAATGCAAGTGCCCTTCTAAAAAAAAGACTGTCTGACATTAGTATCACTAGTACTGAAGAAACTACTTTTGCCTAGATTTGCCTAAAAATAACAATGAGTAGTATGCTGTCCTCAAGACAGAGATGATATCTCCTACATAGCTTAAGCAAAATCTGAATGAGATTAAGAGTAGGACTTGTGAGTTTCTAACAGTTTTGGAGGTTTGTCCCTTTTTCCTTACTTTTTAGAATATGTTGTTCAATTTTGTGTAATACACAGATTATTTTTTCTTCTATGTCAATAATCTGCTGAATTTATCTATAGATGATGCTTAGATTTCCAACAAAGAGGTCTATTTGACCTCTAACAGAAACAGAGTGAAATGAGAATGCTGAACAGTGATTCATACAGTGAGGAATTATTTATATACCTCAAATGTGTTTTTCATTAAAAATGATATTTATTTATACCATGCATACTGCAAAAGAGTGGGTTTTTTCCCTTTATATATAATTTAATTTCTGTTCTTTTATTTTTTAGAGTTTCCATATTACTTGTTCCTATTAGCCTGGGAGTCTCTGGAGATCATAGTGCAGTACAGGTAACACTACAAAGGTTCATGTGTTTTGGAAGAATGCACCCTTACTGTTCTAATTTCCCTTTCTCACAAACACACTGAGCTTGCACAACATAAAGCAAAGCAGATCTCTCCACTCAATTTAACAAGGCAAAGTAGTTAAGACTTCGAAGAAAATAAAAAAGATGAAAGAAAAACGTCAGTGAAACAGCTTACTTTCTTGCTATAAAGTTTCTTTTTGTTAAACCAGAAGGTAAATTTTCCTTATACTTTCTGTGGAATCCACAAATGTTTTCAGGGCTTCATGAGTGTACAGAATAAAAAAAAAAAGATGAGAGGCTTGTAACTCATAGGAACATAGTAAGAATTCATTTAGAAATATTTTTCCTTTATTTTCTACAACTGGAAATACTGGTTTATTAGATATTGATTCCTACTTTTGGAAACAAAAATATTGAAATTCATAAAAAGTACTAAAAAAGAGGAAATCTATATTAAGAATTTCCTCTAGAAAACGTAATAGGAGTTAAGTACTCAAGTGGACATAAAAAGTAAGAATAATCAAAATGCACAGCAAAACAATACAGTGACAAGCTGAAACAATGGAGCATTTCTGACTCTGCTAAGAAGAATAATGTTCTGGGTCAGTAAATACAGAAAAGGAACACGTTCTCACTGAAGGAATATTTTATTGTATGCTGAAATATCCCTTAGGGTTTTGTTTGTTTGTTTTTGCTTTTGTTATTTGTATTCGTTTTGTAAAAAAAAGAGTCTACAACACACATCCTAATGGCTTTGGCTGTAGATTGAACTTAAGTAAATACCATCCCTCAGTCAGTATGTTGTGGTAACTAAGGCTGCCAGTGTGGTTTACCAGCTCAAGCAACATGTGTAAACACCGGAAACAAAAAAATTCAGAGGGCAGCCTCCTTTCTCTCTGCCTTTCTCAACTGCTTGCTCCTGCTCTGTCTCCTGGTTGTGCTTGCTCTCTTGCTCACTATCTTGCTTGGACTTGTGTTATTTTCTGACAAATCATGCGAGTGAAACACAAAACATTAACACAACTAGACATCCTTTTTCTCTGGCTTCTAATTTTATCCAAAGGGAAAGTTACCCAATAAAAAGTCCAGCATATGTTTTCAGAGCTACTAAGTGCTTCTGCCATTAATTTCTTTTGATTGCTTCTATAAAACATGCCTTAATCATACTACAGCACTTTCCATTGCAAAAAAGACAACTTTACAGAACAACATAGTTAACATTATTTCCCTGTTCCTTTTGCTTTTTTTTCAAACACCACAAAAATCCAGGCTATAATAAGAAGCACACAAAATTATATTCATCTTTGTTCTGTGACAAGTAGTATCAGCATTTATATCCCCAAATATTATGCATGTTTGACAAAAAAAAAGGTTTCTACTGGTTCACATGACACAATTCTGGTTTTTTTCTTTTATGCAATGTAGTATATAAGGAATAAGGATGCACTATTGTTTCTAGTAATAATTGGCACTTGAAAAAAGCACCAAGAATTCTGTATTTCACTTTACCCCTTTTCCCTCCCCAGTAATTTTTTGTGTGTAGTCCAAAAACTACAACTGTGGTTATGGTGAACAACTACATTTTCTTTTTTCAAAATGTGTGCAAAGTTGGCACTTTTGTATTAACACTAAACACTAATACTCTTTGTTTGGCATTCATGCCCTCATACTGACCAGATCACTTTTATCTAAGTGTATTTTTTTTAAAGACACTTACTGAAAATATGGCAATAGTTTAAGAAAAAAAAAGCATGGATATTATTACACATCCCCTTGTAGTGTACGAAAAAGTGCATGACTGGATTTATGTAATAGTACAAGACAAAAAAACTGTATCAAATCAGGTACTGTATAGCATGCCAGCACCTCTGTATTACTTATATCTAGCAGGTAGTTAAAACAAGACCGTGGTTCTTTTAAAAATGTGCATAAAAGCTAACATAAATGAGTAAAACTAGCCAGCAAACTATTTTTCCTGCTTATCTAACAGCTGAATGTAACTGTAAAAATTAAGCAAAAAAAATTAGAGTTAAACCACCATCAATACAATTGTTTTACATCATAGGCCTGTCAAGGCTCAATATATATATACAAGTGTAACAGCCATGCTTAGCAGAACGTTATCCCCAATGCTTAGAAGACACAAAGACAACTAAGTAGATTGTTTTTTCTTTCTCTTTTTGTTTGTTTGCAATTTTTTTGTGTTTTTGGGGGGTTTTTTGTGTGTTTTTTATTCTTTTTTTTGTTTGTTTTGTTTTGGGTTTTTTTTGTTATTTTTTGTTCCTTTTTTTTTTCAGGCAAAAGTTATGGGTAGAACAAACTGTCTCTTTGGAGATGACCAAGAACATTCTAACAGAACTAGGGACAACTGCAAGTTTTCTGTTTTTTTTTTTTTCTTTTATTTGTTTGTTTCTGTTTGCTTTATTCGTGAAGGATCTCTTCCCCCAAATTAAAGGTCCTACCTTTTTNGTTTTGGGTTTTTTTTGTTATTTTTTGTTCCTTTTTTTTTTCAGGCAAAAGTTATGGGTAGAACAAACTGTCTCTTTGGAGATGACCAAGAACATTCTAACAGAACTAGGGACAACTGCAAGTTTTCTGTTTTTTTTTTTTTCTTTTTTTTGTTTGTTTTTGTTTGCTTTATTCGTGAAGGATCTCTTCCCCCAAATTAAAGGTCCTACCTTTTTGTTTCTATTAAAAAAAAAAAAAAGGAAATAAAACCCCAACATCCAACAAAGGGGAAAAAGCACCTGGTGTTTCTTTCTTTTGCTAAAAAAGAAAAGGTTAAATTATATATATATATGTATATTTATATGTGTGTGTGTGTGTGTATATATACACATATATATATATATATATATAAAGGGAGACTGTATATGGCAGTTCAGATGTAGCAGGCCCTCTCTGAGAGCTGGCATTATGCTGTGTCCATCCTTGACCTAATCTACTGATGTGAAAGGAATGTTTTTATGCAGATTGGGGTTCTGGCTGTGCCGGTTTCGGCTACGGACAGAGGAGAACATCATGTTGCACCCAGGGACTTTGCACTTGTGCATTTCTCGCAAGTGCACTGTTTTATAGTGCACTCTAAGGGTTCCCTTGTTGCTGTACATTTTGTGGCAAATGTTACACATTATCCCACCGTTGCTCACCGAAACACTGTTGAACATGAGGGATCCTGGGACATCGGTGCCCATACCTACAGCTAAGGCAGGGGCATCTGCTTTGTGGGCAGATTCCCCGCTGTCACTTGCCCCATCGACGTCGTCCAGGAGAATACCCTCATCGCTTCCTGCATCAGATTCTCTTGAGGAATGGATACTGCTGCTGGACTGGATGCTGGAGGTGGTGCTCAGGTCTAGTACCATATAGTCTTCCGCCATGCCCCTGCCGTACCCATTCATATGGGAATCCTCAGTACCAGCAGGTGAGGAGGTGTCTTCCCTTATGTCAAGCCCCATCTGATGCTGAGCGCCATATATCTTCACCAAAAATTCATCGCGGAGGTCCTTACTAAGAGAAGGCTGTGAAGTGTCCAAGCCCATGTCATCCAGTTCTTTGGTCAACAGTTTACGGTGCAGGTTTATGTTAGCACTGTGTCTGGGAAAGGAAGAGGGAAGGGAGAAAAGGAAAAATGTACAGTATTTTTGATTAAACATACAGTCATCAAGCACCAAATCCAAATTCTGATTTACTGAAAATTTTTCATAAAAATATCCCCTATCCATTGTTGCTTGGAAATGTCAGTCTTTCTATAAGTGGACAAATTGCAACATAAAAAACTAAACAAAACAAGCAAATTACCTCCCTTACTGTTTTTCTTGTCAGCTGCTGCTCCTCAGTATTAGTCCCCAACAGCAGCTACAGCCCTTTTAGTTGAAATTTACAAAATAATAAATTGCAGTAGCAGAAAATGCAAAAGGCTATTCCTGATTCCTGGAACCCTGCTGACCTTCCTTCTCTTCAAGACGCAAAAATATGAACATATGGAATATGTATGTGTGCGCATCTATGTCTTGCTCTGGATCCATATCTTTAGATATTTATCCATCCATCCATCCATATAAATATGTTTATATTTATATATATATGTACTCACATATCACTGTAAGTGAAATATAGGAGGAGGGTAAAATAAACGTAACTGAATAATGCATTGTCAGAGGTCCTGATTCTGGTAATTTAATTCTCATTTAAAGGGATTCAGAATCAGGCCAAACCAAGATGGGGAAGACTTGAAGGGTTTAAGAGAACAAGTCTTTGAAATTTACATGTAAGTTTCTGAAAATCTTAGCCAAAGTCAGTGGTTTCATCCTTCTAGGTTTACACTGTCACTCCTTCCTGTCCTTTCCCCTGTACTGTCTGTATGCAGTGCTGATTGACTCAAGCTGTGTTATGTCCAGTAAAAAAACCCTGTTAATGACAGTGATAATTTTGCCCCAAATCAATCAAAAAACTTAAGCATGGGTTTGGTTTAGGTATTTTCTGAAGTTACTGCAGATATTCAAGACAATGAAAAACTGTCACTGATGCAAGTGAGTTTTGGACCAGATCCCAAGAGTTGCAAATTAAAATACTCTCAAGTGTTTGACAGGATCTGGGCCTTTGCTCTCAAGACATAAAGCTCTACATTTGCAAACAATGTAAGCCTTTGAGTTAGTAAACATGTAAAATAGCCTATTATTTGAAATACTGCACTCTACTCTCCACTTTTGGCATTGGCTTTATTCATCCATTGCAGTAGAACCTCACTGTTTTGCAGTAGTGTCAGGAAACCCTCTTTGAAAAACTGCATTTTCTGAATTGATGATGCAACCAACAAACATGACAGACATCAAAGACCTCTGACCACAGAACATGCTTGTTTTGCTGAAGTGCTTAAGTATAAGAAATCAGTGTAAAGTTTTCAGTAACAGAAAACTTCAGGGTTCAGTTTTCAGAATGTGCAGCATTGCTGAGGAAATGACAAATATTTATTCAGTTTCTTTGGAGGGTGACTTGATTTTCAAGTCAGCAAAAAAAGAATTAGCGAAGTTCTACTGCATAACATTCTTTGCAAGCTAAGGACCCAAACCCGCAATTTACAACATGCAGACTCACCAGTCTGTCTGCCCATTATAAATTGCAGATCAGAGCCCAAATGTAGGAGGGAAAAGAAGGGGGAGGGAGGGGGAAGGGGGAAGAGGGTGGGGAAAGAGAGAGAGAAAGAGAGAATTTTAACATAGGATTAGCTTAATTTGCAAAAAAGCACTAGGTATAAAATTGGCATGGGAAGACATAACAATGATCAAATATTTTACAGACATTCAGGTCCTACATTAACAAAAAAAGGAAGAGGAACAACAGCTATTAGCAATATTTCCTTATTGGAAGCTTTTATTTTAATAAACCCTTTGAAACATACCTCTCAACCAACTGAAGTCCAAAACATGGTACAGCAATACAATGCAAATAAATAAAGCAAATGCAAATGCAAGAGAATTAAATTGATGTGGAGTAAATCTCCATAATTTTCTAACACTTGCTTTGTGATTCATTTATTTGTTGCACATAACTTAAGGGAATAAACAAACAGGAATAAAACTGATCTGTCCCACTCACCTGCAAATGCAGGTAACTGTTCTCTGTCATAAAACTGATACTGAAATGCAGTTTAATTGAATTGTGTGTGCTTGGGATGCAATTATTCCAGTAAGAGGGCGGTCTAGAATAGAGGATTTCTCTCCTAATGAGAGACAGCTGAGAGGTATGGGCAAGGGTGGAAAAAGTGGAGAGTATTTCTTGCTTTTGTCCCACATGGGAAATACTCCTTTCACACAAGCAAATAAAGCACCATTGCTTTTTTGAGGCGTAAAAGTGTAATTATGCATATCCCCACACTGCACTTAGGAAGGCTGAGCTTACCTTGTGATAAGATCAGCTTTCTAATCTTTTGCTAAATTGAGATCACAAAAGAGAGAGAGAGGAGAGGAGAAAAGAGAAAGAAAGGGGGAGGGGGAGGAGAGAGAGAGAGAGAGAAAGAACAAATTCACATTCCAATCCAGACATATCTGGTTAAAAAAAAAAAAATCTGAAACCAATAGAACACAGATTTAAAAAAAAGTCTTGACTGTGAAACTGGTTTTTGTCAGCTGTAATATCACTTATACTGTTGTCCTGATGGATACTGACTCAATCACACAATACAGAAAACATAAAGCAAATTAATCAAAGCATATTCACACCATCCCCATTATTATCCACAAATGAGTTCTGAACAGATGCATGCAGTGTGCACATATATGAATCACAAACAGTAGTCCTAATGGTCCCTTGCCTTCCTGGTTTCAGATAGAATGGCTCCATATAAAGTTGCTAAGTGTAGTACAGGAAATGCTCACTGTGAAGGCCTGTCCACACTGACCAGAGTTATTAAATGACCGCAAAAGCACATTTGTGCTTATCATCATAAGGCTAACTGCAAACTATTCATAAATGTGTGTACCTATAATTTCTCCCCCTCTCTCCCCTCCTCACTCCTGTGTTACGGGAATTTGTTTCAGCACACAAGCTAGTCAGGATAACTGTAACTGTTGCTTCCATGCATTTGTGCTATTTTCTTGGTTTGCTGCTGAGAAAAACAACAGTCAGGTATGCAGTCAAAATAACTCCAACATTCACTAAACGAAGAGATAAGAATAAATTGCCATGTTAAAGAGGGGCCACCAAGCCCCAGATAGACAGAGGCCAGTCTGAGAAAGACCAGTGTAATGATGCAAACTCTGCTGATGCTCTGATAAGAAGAGATGCCTCCCTTATTCAATTCTCACTTACAGCAGTAGCAATCAGTAATCTAGTTAAAGTATGTACCAGCCCATAATATCTGTCAGGCAAACGATGTGCAGAAATGTGCGGACCAGTTCTGGCACTCTGCTCAGTAGTGTCCCTTTTCCGCTGTCAGCAGTACTGTTGGATTCTCCTAATATAATTACATTGACTTTTATTCAATTAAGTGCCATTCCTAGTCTTAAAAAGAAGCTACTTTATCAATTGATTCAGGTGTAATGCAATAATAAAGATGAACTCATGGCAGTGCATTAGCTCTGCTGTTCATAACTTCTGAACATAGGTTCATTCATAGCAGTCGATTTCCATTATGCAACCACAGTTCAAAAGAATTGATTCTTTTACATTCATTTCTTAATCTATTTCACTTGTGTTTAACACTGTCCCTAAATATCATATGCAAAAACATTCTGGTGGAGAAGGAAGAATGAATTGTGAAAAAAATTCATTTATTTAGACACTGAAGTTTCAAAATCTTATTAAAAACCCCAAAGTCTCGGACCCCCTTCTCCATACCAGAGATTTTCCATCCCAATCCAACTCTTTCTCTTCTGCTTAATCACTCCCAAACCCTAAGAAGTCCCCTATGAGCCCTCAGCCAATGCTAACCACCTGTCATCTTGTTCATCTGCTCCTCCCCATGACATCTGCAGTTTCTTGCTTTAGGTATTCTGTTCCCTGATGTGATTTACAAAGCTGCTTGCCTCTTCCTCCTCCCAATACTTCTCCCAGGTATGTGTAAACAATGGTCCCTGAGTAAGCTGAGGCACAGCTTGGGCAGAGTGATTTGTGCCAATGCATGAACAATGCTATCAAACAGACAGAAAATCCTCAAACAAAATATACCAAAACTAGCTGAGATTCAGCTTGCCATGGCTTCATTATTCCTCATACCTGAGTTAGCTTATTTAGGACCATCTCTAGTGTCCTTTACACTGCAATTGCAGTTCTATCTGCAGGGAAAAGGACCTAAAGAACATAAATGATTGGCAGAAGTATATATATGTGTATGAAACAAAATATTTGACCTAATTAAATCCTTTGACTGCCTCTGGACTTCCTAGATTGCTTATTTGTACATCAACTACTAGAATGGCATTTGATCCTCACAGTGGAAATGTTGTGTAATGACAACTGGTGATTGCACCAGACAAAAATATGACATCAAATGAGCTTAACTAAAGGCATATCTCACTCTCCTTCAGTTACTATACCTATCTGCTCCTAGGCAACAAGGGATGGTGAAGAGGGTTAGTTCTGAAAATGCTATCTGTGCAAAACAATGTCTAAACACCTGCTTAGCTCTGTACCACATGTCAGATACCCTTCAAAATGAGGAGAGTATTTTTCTAAGATGTTTTGAAATGTATCTTGTTGTGGCAAAGAAGTTTGAGCAAATTCTAGGACCCAGAATACCTGATTTTTTTTACATAAATACCACTCTTTTTTCAAGTTACTATTAATTAACTAGATACATGGAAGGCAAAAGTGTGTGCAAAGTCCTCACTAGAATGAATTTGGCCTTAAGAAAGGAGCAATGATGCCATGAGGATGATAATGATAATGAAGATACACATGAAATCTGTGGTTGTGGTGAAGTGTCAATCTCTGAGTTCACCACTGCCCTTTCAGACAGGCGTTTCGGCAGCAGTGCAGAGCAGAATCCTACAGCAGTTACAGCAGGTCCCACTGGTAGTAGTATTTTCCTTCTCTTGTGAAGTTCATGGAAGTATTCTTCCTTAACTAGAATTCAATGTTGGTTCCACCCCACCTACTACTAGCAAGCTTCTTAATGACAGATGCACTATGGACCAACAGAAGGAAGGGGATTATAAGCCTGGGAAATATGGTCAATTAAATGCAAACTTCTATTTAGCCAGGTCATAAATCCAGACTGGGATCTCTTCAGCAGCTTTTTTCTACACTTGTCAATGAATCTGATTTTGTTAATTTACTGTCCATTTTTTGGAAAGAAAAAACTTAATGGCCACTTTAGTTTAGTTTATTTTTATTTAGTCACTCTTTTAATTTCATTTTGAAGTAAGTGAGAAGGAATTTATCAGAGTACAATTTGTCCCAGTACAGAAATTGGCATGAATTCTATGGATGACTCAAGGCCAAATCTGGATGCAGTCCTATCTGCACTGGGGCAAACCTCATCTCTGATGCACAGAGCAGAGTTAGACAATTCAGATTATAAAGAGCACTGTTTATTTAAATTCAAGCATTATAGAGGGCACAAAACCAACCACATGAAAAATTAGGTTGAATGTGTTCGCAGTTCAGGGCAGGACAGGTTGTTGAAAATCAAGCACACAGCATTATTTTCTTAATTATTTTAGCAAGAGAGAAGTATGATTATACATAAACGTTACAGGATGAGAGAGAAAAAGAGAGTGAGAATGAAAGAGAACCACAGTTGTTAGGGCAGTCACTTTGGGACTACAGAAACCCACTTTCCACTGCTTGATACAGTGAGACAGAAAAGCCAAGCCAACTGATGTTCCAGTTAGATGTCCTAGCTACCAGGCCCTTGCTTCTCCTTGGCTGACTATAACCAACAAAGTTCCCTGATAAAGATCTCAGTCAACCATCAAAGTACACAGCACTGTTCACTAAAATTCTGAAATTATCTACTTCAACATTTCCAGTTGTAACCAGCCACAACCGTTCTTCCTATGTTTCCAAGAAAGCCAGCATCCCAGTTTCTTATATCTCAGATATTCTGAAAACACCTTTTCTGGCAAACACATGATATGCTAAATTAATACCACCTAGCCCTACCATTCTAACACTGCAAAGAAATCACAAACAGAATGTGACAGTAGGAGGCCATCAGTCTTTCGGTCAGCTTTGTTTTAAGACCAATAAGTGATCCCAGCATTAAATAACACAGGAAAAGTATATATTTTGAGACTTAATGCATGTAAAGACAACATAAAATTATTTTCCGGCAAATTATGTTTTTTTCAAGTGATAGTAAAATTTTTTTTAACAGAAGATAGAAGCTACTATGGGGTTACAAAACCTGAAACCACACAATCTTCAGCAGTTTGAAGAAGGGTTTGTTAGAAAATCAAAGGTCAGAACACAATTGTCTGGTGGTTTATGTGCAAATTGGCAAACCTCTTATTAAAGCTGGGTATGGAAGTAACTGCTCTGGTTGTATAAACCCCATAAAAGCTATCCTCCTGCTATACTTAGTTTAAAACTAAGCTGTATCAATCTGGTTTAAAATATCATAAACAATGAAACCTTCATTTGTATATTGTTAGCTCAGTATTCAGCCTACGTTTTTACCTATAATGAAATGTTAAAGGAAAGTTTTCTTTATTTCTCTTCACCTCAAAGGCGAAGAGACTTAAGACTTACGGTTTTGTTTTATAATTTCACATGATTTTAGTCGCTAACAAAATTTGGTAATATGGAAAAGTATTGTGGTCTTACCTCAATTTCATGTCCCTTTCCTGCTTGTTTAAGCCTGAACTCATAGAAAGGCCCAGAATATATGAACATTACAGAAAGTAAACCCAGAATTTTATGCTTTCTCAGAATCTCTGCAGAATGAAAGTGCTGAGTTTCATGCAGCTAAAATCAAAGATCCAGGAAGTAAGACCCTGGCTAAATATAACAATGTACATATTTATGAGAATGATATGGCCTCAATTCTGGTATTTCTTCAAGAAAGAAGCAGCAATCATTTCCCCCATTTGCTTCAGAGAATCAACAATAAAACAGTTCCTGGAATTTAATTAGTAAAGGAAACTGTTTAATTCTTTTTTCACTTACTGTTCTAATTTTGCCACTCTATTAGCAGTCTTTGATATAGGCTTTGTTTTGTTTTGTTTCGGGTTTTTTTTCAATTAAAAAGAAAAAAAAAAAAAATCCACAAATCTAAGCAAAGATAATAATGGTTTGAAACCCTGATCTGACCTAAATTATAAAATTCACATTTATCTGAACAGGGACAAGGTTTAAGTCTGTACACTATTGCTTCCATGTATTTGATCATATTTAATTTGCCTCTAATATGCAAGGGGAAAAGTAGGTATAGGGGCTAGACTGTAGAAGCAGTCAAGGCAAAAATACTATACTATCCAATAAAACTGTGGCATTTCTATATGAACAGGGTAATAGCATCAGTTCTTGAGGCCTGAAATTGCATAGAATCTGAAAAATATTACCCTTTCATAGGAAGAAAATCCAAAAGGTAAAATACAGTTCAGCACCTATCAAAAAAAGTAAAAAAACCCCGGCACTTATTAAATACAGGAAATAAAGGACAAGCAAGTTCTTGCAAATTAAAGATGTGGAGCCCAGTCATTTCAATCCCTTCCAATATGAAACAAATCACTCACACTGGTCACGAAGACAGCTCCCTCTACACTCAAATTATTCACTTGAAGATAAGCTCCCATCAAACTCTTTAGGGGTTTAACTAATTTACTGCACAGATACGGCATGTCTGTTGTAATAACAGGTAGGATGTATTGGGGTCGACCATTTATCAGAATTAGACTTCTTTTTTCAATTCGCAGTGAATTATGCTGCCTACACTGCTCCTCTTTCTCAGAGCTTCCCATCCCCTTACGGCCCCTAATGTGGCAGGCAAACAAAATTGACAGTCTCATCTTGTCAACAAGGGGTGATTCTCCTGAGAAGCTATTTAACTTTGCAGAGGAAGCAATGTATTAATGTGCCTGTCCCAGGAATGTTAATCATCTTCAAGCTCCCTCTAACTTTGACATGAACAAAATCACCAAATTTGTTTACTAAATGAATCGTAATATGCTAATAAGAGAGCATGACATATATGGTAAAGCCAAACAGATGGTTTGTTTACTCCACTTTGCAACTTTATAAATGTTGTAACTCCAAAGATGTTAGTGAGAATTATTGGTTTGTTGGCAGTGGCAAACATGCCTTTTGCATACTTAATCCATAGTTAGAGTCAGAAAACAATTTATCATCACCATGGAATGCATAAAAAATGTTAATGCAGTGATAGCATTTAGGAAGGCAGGACAGTTGACTGTGTGGGCAAACAGGTTAAATATGAAACTGATATTTGATGGAAATGTTTGCTACAAAATAATTTTAAAAAAAACCCAATCTGTCAGGTTTGGGATTCTTGAAAGGTCCAATAATTCAGTACATACCTGTTGAGGTGTTTAGTGAAATGGTCCTTATGGTGTGAACAGAATAACACTTTCACAACAGTTATGTGTGCTCAGAAGCATTGAGGTTACATCACACTCTTAATATATTACTATTGTTGTCCATTAAAGATCAAAAGATGTTGCAAACAAAAAGCACAACGACTGGTGTACTTGCCAAAGTTAGTCAGAAACGATCAAAACTGTGTTGCAACACTTCAACCTCTCACTTTACTAGCTGCCCTGGAAGCAAAACAGACTCATTACAAAATAGCCAGCACTCTTGTCTGATATCTGGACTGGTTGAGAAAGTTTCAAATAAGAGGATTTATGTGACAGAATATTTTCTAAGTGAACTAACACAGTGTCGCAATGTTACGGGCACAAGACGGTCACTGTACATATGCCAAAGTCCTTTGATAGGCACAACAGGTGCTCAGCACCGCTGACTGTCACTCCTGTTTCTACAGTTATTTCTACAAATTTGCACAAGCTGTACAGAAAAGTTTAGCTGGTGCAGTGCACTGCAGTCATGCATTAAGTTCTCATACCTACTGTATTGAAATATTTGCTGGTCCTTGACACAAGATATTTCTTCCCTTAAGAAATACTGAAGGGATGAAGAACACATCCATTAACATCTCTTTTCAAACCTAAATAATCTAAATATTATATGATCCAAGTTTTATAATCAGAAGTTTTCATCTTTCATTTCATTTTACTACTACAGCCAAATGTGATAATTTTCCAAGTTTTTACACAAACAGATCCTCCAGTTCAGCATCCCACTCACTGAACTCCAAGTTTCAGTAAATGCAGAAATAAAGATAAAACTCAGACAGAACTCCTAGCTTTCCCCAACTCTGCTTTCAAACCAAATCTTTTCTCTCAGATGTTGATTGCAACACATTATCTCATGGTTTGCTTAGGAAATTTACAGACTCTTTACTGATTGAACCTCAAGTTAAAAATAATAATAAAACCTGAGATCCAGGGATAGTTTTGTACAATTTCAGGTTCCACAGAAAATCTGTAAACAATTTATTTTGGTCAAAATGCAGTAGTAATTCTCATTCCTAATGTTTGTTTGTCCAAAAACGATGGTTTTATTTAGATAATACCAGAGGAACTATAAAATCAAATACGATGTGGCATTTCAACAGGGTTCCTTTATTAGTAATTTTACATTACTAAATAAGTACCCCTATCAGGTCAACTGATAGCTGATTATCCTACAGCCTGCCTTCATTGACGCCCTGACGTCTCAGTAATTTCAATTCTCTGATATTCTTCCATACATGCTATTGTCAGCATTTATTAAATTCTCAACTTTTTACTCATCCACAAGAGAATGTGCAAAGATATCTAAGTTCAGCTTGCTGTCCATGGATTATTTTGGAAGAAACATTAGCGGCTGTCCCAGCCTGGCGCTTATATCTCATTTGAAACATCTACTCATTCCTGACCAACAAAGAAAATTTCAATAAAGTACTTTTACTGGTTTAACAGCAGTGAGCTCCTGGGATTGTCAAAGTGCTCAGTCTTTTCCAAGGAGAGAAGGAATCAGCAGCTGAAATATAATTAACCTTCCATTCTCAATGCAAACTGCCACACACAGGAGCTCTGCAGTCTATTAGTGAAGTTATAACGGCCAACAGGCAGAGGCAAAATTGGTCAAAAAGTTGGCTGCTGCTGTCATATTTTTAGAATTATGATTAATGACACTAATAATGTGGATGATTACTGATATGTGTATCTCCTGCAGTTTATCATATTGCACTGGCTGCCTACATCCACAATAAACATGATGCTATCATTTACCTCTTTATTGAAGGCAATCCTTCTCTTGAAGGAGCACATTCTAATTACTTTGTAATGTTTTATGTCTTAAACATTTTGCAGCTCTGGACCTTGCCAACTGCTTCATGTCTACCATTGATTAATTACAGAATGTTTAATCAAAATTTAGAACCTAATGCAGTCATTTATGAATGTGCTGCAGTGCCAAGATAGTTAGGCTGCCGTCCCAAGCTTGGAGAGTGCTGGGTTCAAAATTAAATCCCAGAAATCTGGAAGATGCCAAAGATTTTACCTCAAGTGATTTGAGTTTAAAAGTCTTACTTCAGTTGATGAATGACAGGCACCCACTCAAAATGAAAGGTCTTTGTTGTATGTGTGCTTGCATGTTCGTATCACATTTTTCTTCTTCTTTAAATATCTTCATTTTTCTCTTTATGCCATTGCTGCTGCAGTTGCAGCCCCTTTACAAGCCTTCCTTGCTGCTAAAGCTCTTGCAAACACCAGTCAAGAGAGTGTAGTTTTGAAGTGGTTAAATGAGTGAAAAATAATTTGCAGGGACAAATACATAAGTTTTTTTTTAATGTGGATTTTTATGGTACTGTCATACAACCATTCACCGTTGAAGTTAAGTGTTTTTTTAATACCATTACTGAACTGCTGAAATGGATGCTAATATAGCTTGGAGTGCTAATGTCAAATCCTGGTAATAAAAAAGACAGACTGCTGAATGAAATAATTTCAAGTAAAAAATAGAACAAAAGTGCTCTCACTCTCGCTCTACACTTTTATTGAATTGGGACTGACTGAGCCAATTGCTTTAGAAGTCTGTAAAACACAATTACTAGTGAGCTGACTGACCCAGCAGTGCCCCTTCTGTGACAGAACAGACTAAAAAGGCTGCAGAATTAGTGCTGTTCCCCTATCTGGCTATCAGACCTGAGAGACATCCAGCACAAGATCTGTTATCCTTCCTGCCAGGGCCCTTCCTCATGAAATCCTGGTTCTCAGTCTTGTATAATATATCATCTGCGTGCATCTTCTTCTTGAAATAAGGGTTCATTTATCTTCTGAGAGGGAATCCAAGTTCTCTTTCTATCCAATGTATTTTTACATCCTTGCCTAATAACATAATTTACGTCTTTCTTTCAGTACAGGCATCTACAGACACACATATGTATGTTTGGTCTATTTTTATTTCCACATATTGTGTGTAAAACACAAAACTACAACCTAAGGTTTACAGGCAGCAAAATGAACTATGTCCCATTTGTATTTTCAGCTGTAAGTGGCTGAACTGTAATTGCTTTCTTTATTCTGGCATAACAAAGAAAAGGAGAGAGAAGGAGGAAGAGGGAAAGAAAGGAAAAAAATTGTATTGAACTGGAAATGGGAAACACTTTTCCCAAGTTAATAAAATAAGCAATAAAGTTTGTAAAGCACTAGAATCAAAATCAGTAACATTGGAAATAACAAGTTATAAACCCTATAATTTACATGTTGTGTTTCATATAGTTTGACACAGACATACAGCTTGGGGCTTTCTTCCCCCTTTTTATTCCAAAAAAAAAAAAAAAGGAAAACCAAAGTGACAGCAAAAAATATCTTCTTATTATAATCCTGTCCTTTCTTTCTCTCCCCCTGCTTTCCCCATACAGAACAAACCATTTTACATATATACACAATGCCAACAAAGTCCTGCAATTCTTTCTCTTTTATGAGAGTGTACATTTCTGGCAAATCTAAAACTCTTTCATTTCTCTTCCAAGTCCATTTATATGAAGCTTGAAGGTGCCTCATGGCAAAAATGTTAAATTATTTCTTAGACAGACCTTTTTAAGCAATGCTATTTAGGGCAAGCTTAAATGTGAAATAAACTCTTAATTAAAAAAAATAATAAAAAAAAGTTTGCTTAGCACATGGCAAACTGCTCATTTAAAAGACATTGCTGGAAAGCAGGAAGCACTACAAAAAGCCTTAGATTTTCTTTAGAAGTAGTAGGCTTAAAACTGTTATCAGGAAATATCCAGTGTTTGCCATTAAAAGGTCAGCTTGTGATGAGCCATAAGTGGTATCTCACCTGAGATATTCCTATGTTACCTCAGGCCCCAAAAGACCGTCTGAGGTACCTCTAGAGGTACCATTAGAGAACATTTTATGTGTACGTGCTGGACGTGAATGAGTGGTTTCTACTGAAGTAGTACAGCATAACATCACAAATACTGGTACATGATGTGTGGCACTGCTTGCCTGAAGAGACAGAGGACAGCAAACTGCAAGTACTGCAGGTCAGGATTAAGGGGTAGTGAAAAGTTGTGTACAGTGTCTTGCAGTGCACTTGCAGTGCCTATACAGTGGTCTCTTCCTCGACATTTTGGAGCACTTAACTCTCATTCATAACTCTGTGTGTCTTCTGTCACGATCACCCTGAGATAAGTAGTGAGCTGTCTGTTTAGCTTTATCCCTAACATTTTCTAACTGAACAGTATATTTCTGAAACTATAGGGTCTACTTCACAAATTTGCTTTTACTCCCTGTCATATTTGCTAACAGCTAGCAGCCTGTATAATCATAAAACAATGTTCCAGATTTAGAGAATTTGGATTTTCACTTTTCTTTTCCCTGGAGTCCATAAATTGCCAACTATTTTTGAGTAACACCTTTCACTAAGACATATTTCAGTGACAAACTCTCCCTGTTTCACTAGCTAAGACCTATTTTGTCAAAAAGCCATAGAATAGAAATCCAAATGATCTTTGTTTTACTATACTGATCACCTGCTACGTAATTCTACTTCAAAATATATTTTGAAGTGTCAGCATCTTTCTACATATATTGATAGGACTGGCACACTATCAACCAAAATTGTTGTAACTATTTGGAGTCATCCACACCTGGTAAATTTCCCCTCTTCCAGTTTCTGTGGATTTTTTGTTTGTTTGTTAGGTTTTTTGTTTGTTTGTTTGTTTGTTTGTTTGGGTTTTCTGGTGCAGTTTTATTTTTTTTTAATTGGTTTGTTTGTTTGTTTGTTTTCATTTGCAGGACTTGCTTTACCAATCTTCTTACTCACACTAATGCGTGTATGTCCCAACACAGTCACTCAGTTCATGTTTCAATGAATGAAACGGCTCAAATCTAGGGGAAAGAGCAGCATCATCATTAAGGGGAAAAGAAAATTTTCTCAGCTATTAATAATCTTTGGTCAGGGTATAAGACCTGATGAAAAGTTTGCTTCTTGAATTGAAAGTTTCCCTTTTCAAACAGACATGCACAGCTGACGAACAGATCACGAATGTATGTATGACAGCATTAAGCTGCCTGAGTGTATGTCCTTCACTGAGAGCTATAAATCCAAAGGGCAGTAAACACACAGCTATTCCTGCCACAAATGTGTTTCCCTCATCCTTCATTATTCCTCCCAGGTTCCTACACCTGAGAAGACCACATCTCTCAAGTTGTAATGTGTTGTTCCACCCAGACGTTTGAAAGTAGTGTCCTGGTGTTATCTTCTGTCTGTAAAGTACAGCTTCCTTCACTGTTGTCCTGGGGTGATTTTATGCTACGTATTTCCCCATGTATTCCCATCGTCTGCTTATGCCCAGATACGGGTCCTGTAACTTTAAGCTGGGCAGCCAGAGGGAGGGGGGGAAGCAGCCAGGGAACTTCTGGCACGTTTTTTTTGGTTTACATTCCTGTTTCTGTGGCTGTGCGGCTTCTGTTAGGTTAGGAGAGACGCTTTTTCTCCGGGACTGCGATAGCTTCTGTTCCTTCTTGGACTCTTTCGACTTGCTTTTTACGTCCAAAAATCAGACCATCTCGGGGGAAACATTTCGGCGGGACCTGCAGGGAGCCGCGGGAGCGACCCCCCGCCCGGCCCGGACAGCGGGAGAAACTAAGACAGAGACTATAGAAGGGACTATAAAATCCACCAGCGTCCTCCACAGAGAGGTGGTTTCAATATCCTTTTTTACTCCGTTCTTGCGGGGACTCTGTGTGTTAAATAAACAGGTTTTTTTTCACGTTCCTCCAAGAAATTCTTTCCGAACCTGTTGGGGAGGGGCAGCAGGGGCCTGCATTGTCTTAAAGGGGACACCCTATCGGGACGTTTCCTTCTAATTTTGTCTCAAACAGGGACAGCTGTAGCAGGAAATCTTATGGCCGTCTGCTGTTAAGTTTAAAAGAACAGCTAGAGCCTTTCCCTGCAGGAACTGCTGTGGGTAGATGTTTTATTTAATGCACTTCCAAAGGACTCTAGGGAAGATGGGAATATGGGGAACAGCTTTACATTTACTAAGATGAATGAAAAATAATTGTCTCCCACTCTCTGGAAGATTTGCGGTTCTTCCAGTTATTTCATAGGAACCTAGGGGCAACCAGGACATTATGATGGGCCTTCATGTTCCCAGCCCTGTCTTCCCAAATAATCTCATTGACCAAACAGAAAACACCCAGAACTTATGCAGGAAACTTGGACAAAACACATTAAACATTTACACTATTTGTCACAACACATACCTGGGGAAGATATTGCTCAACACATGTTTTGCTTTTGGCTAGTGTTCTCAATGTGTTACTTATGCTTCCCACCTATGTTAATACTGGTGTAGCAGCTTGTTTTTAAATAAGCTTTTCAGGTCACTGAAAATACCTTGGTTTATTTGCAAGTTCACTTAAAAATGAGATTCCTTTACCTGCACAGAAACCTGTATTCTCTCTCTCTTAAGAGATATAATTTTGTATACCAGAACAAGATAATGTGTACAGCAGGTTGTTTTAAAAAAGAACGAGCACCTCCAATTCAAATCCCCCCAAAATGACTGTATGTCGTTGGAAAAAAACTCCCTCCACACCAGAATCGATCCTTCAATATTTACTCACATAAGTAGCCTCGTGCTTCAATTTATTTATTTTTTATTAAATACTATTTTAAAATCTTATGAAGACATCTTTTTTATGCATTCTAGTTTTAATTCTGCTTCTCCTGTTCACGTTGGTGAGTATGCAACATGACAGGCAGTCTGTGTTCAACATGACTACTCATGGAAGAGTTTAGATCAGTAGATCTGTGTTAGGGGTGACACAAAATGTTTCTTTATGATACAGCTTCTCTTGGGTAAGGAAGGGTTATGTGAACATTAGCAATGGCACACATCTTAGTGTCTCTGCAAGAGAAAACCTAATGGTTCATTCAATTGCATTGGATATGCAGCTAGTCTTTTCATGAACTGCATCACATCCAGAAACAATAGTACGGGTGTAAAATATGTTTATATTTTTGAAAATGTATCAGATAGAACTTTTGTCTCTTGACAAATGGTTCATCAAACACCTAATGTCTTAAAACTGGATTTCCTTGTTCTTATTGGAGGAAATTCAAGTTGTATATGACAGCTAATTATATTTGGGGAATTACAGTAATAATTATCATGGACTGATGCAAAGTATTTTATTTCTTGGAGCTGGAATTGAGTGCATTTATAGCAAATAATTCTCTAAAAAGTTATCTGTAGAAGATTCCAAGCCTAGTAGGATGATGAAAAAATGGGTACGGTTGTGTCAATGAGGTGATAACAGGAGGCAGGTAACAGCTTTCTCACATCTTCACCTCCCTTGATAATGGATGCAGTGGCTCATCACAGGTAACTGATGTTAATTTATTCAAGCACACCTGCACAAGGCCGGAAGTCAGGTAACCAGACAAAAAGTATGTCTCTCCTTTTTCAATACAGCTACCCAGAGGCCCACATCTGCACAAATTTAGTTCTGGAAACATCAGCAGGTTTTAATAAACCACCTACAGATGTCTTGCTCCATATAAATCAAGGAGTTTACATTTTTAAATCTGGACTGGTTTAACTTGCAATCAAATGCCATGATCACACTTGGCACCAATAGTTGCCTCATATTTATTTATAAGTCACCCTGAGCAGATATTATTTTGGTTTTAAATTTATTCATGAGGCTCAATTACCTTTCCCATCTTGTGGAACACACACACACGCACGCACACATGCACACGCATATGCATGCATGGTCACTTTTTGAGAAAAGTTAAGCCTGAGCAATGAACAGTCCTAGTTAAGTAGCAGACAGACCAAATGAAAAGTTTTTGCTTTGTTCCTCTGAACAGTTACACTGAGAATTAATTTATTTTCCATACTTTGAGAGAAACAAAAATATGGTAACCTATTGTTATTAATATTATGCCCTAGCTTGAAACCCACTGATTTTAAGTGTCAGTACTGAGGGGAAATGGAGATTTAGCATGCACTAAGTCTAACTGGGAAAATGGCTCTATTTCTCCTCAAAAAAAGAAAAAAAAAAAGGAGTTTCTCAACAAGACCTAGTGAAGACAAAAGGTCCACCTGCCACCTATTTCTTCACTGGTTTTGCCTACAAAATTCTTGACTGTTTTAGGTGAGAAACCAAAATGAAGCCAACTGCTCTAAGTGATATCTTTCAGACTTTTACCTCTGGATGTGCTCTTCAACACAGACTTAGACGAAACTTTGGCAATGCTGTCCCCTTTGGTCAGGAAATAATTCTTCCCTCCTCCCATCCATGTGTCTCATTCACAGGTCAGGATTATTCCCTGAGCAGCTGTACCTCAGCGCTGACTTCAAGGATTAACCACACCTATCTCTTTGTAAGGCAAACTCAGTATCTGCTGGGACAAGCCTCACAGAAGAGGCTTGGAAAAAGATCCCAGAGGAATCTAACCACTGTGGCCACTGGACCGTTCTTCTCACTTGCAGGCAAGACCTTCTCTGACTACAGAGAGAATTCATTCCACAAGGACAAATCTTTCCATTCAAGTGCTCAGTTCTCAAGGGAACTTATCTTCTTCCCATCTCTCTCTTTTCCATCTAAAAAATTACTTGAAAAGATGTCTTTACGTTCAAAAGGAGGCTTATGACATTGTTTCTGACAAAAATTTTAATATGGTCTCTTTTTCTATTTACTCTCCATTGTCTTTTTGCAACAAGACATAGCCTGAACATCATGTCTTTAGAAGAAAGTACATCTGAAGTAAATACAGGAACAGAAATGAATGAACAGATAATTAAGGAAGTGGTTGCTGAAGTATGGAAGAAAAAGTGGTTTACTCACGTTTAGTGCTTCTACGAAAAGAAAGTCACAAAGACTTCTCTGAGGAAAAGACCAAACACCTAGGTAATGAGGCTGATTTAATGAGTGATGTTACTTGTAGCTCAGAAGAATGATGAAAATAAGTGCTTTTAAAAAGCAGAGCTTGACTATTTGAAAGCAATACTGTTTAATTTTTAGAAGGGATAACAGAATTACTGGGTTGTTGATAGCAAGGAAGAGGACTCTTACTTTGCTTTCCTCCACCCTGAATTGAAAAAAATACATGTGACGTGTGAAGGGACTCTGAAATCTTCTGGTTATCTTGACCCTAATTTGCAAGGACTAGCAGTGATTAGCCAAAGATCCCCGAGATATTCCAGCATTTCAGGCAGAAGGATATTTATGTAGGTGTTGACTTTGGCACAAATGATGTAGGAATGGTAAAGCTAGATTTGGTCAACCTTAGCACAGATTGCTACAGGATGCTTTCTGCAAAGGGAGGGTTGCAACTCTGACACAGATAAAACCCCTTCTTCATCAAAGCAGCACTGCTTCTGCCCCTGATGTGATCTGCTGCCTCTGGTAACAAGCTGTGTCTATCACAACCCCTCCTTTGCAAAGCCCGTTTTACAGTAGGTCCATCCACTGTCAACACTTTGAAGTTTTGTGTATGTACAGGGCAGGGGGAATATTTGATTAGCCTTTGATTAATTAGAGTTGCATTGGAAAAGGACTTAAGCCAAATCAGATGCCTCTAAAGGAAACAAAAAGGACAGCCAATGTTATCTATCTCCACTTAAACTTGTATTTTATTACAGAACAAAATTGTGAGTTTTAGACATCTAACTAGTTATAATAGGATTAATAATATAATTAACACAATGCTAGTAATAGAATTAATAAAATGACAAAATAAAAGATAAAAACTTCACAAGACTGTAAGCTATGGAATAGCTAGAACTCTGATTTCATTAAGGAGATAGTACTGAAAGTACTGAAAAAATTATTTCTTTTTAATTTTCAAAGCAAAGAAACTCTAGCTAATCAAAGCTTGTGTGAGTGACTCACAACAAAAGCAAATCACAGAGACTTTTGTAATGAGTACAAAACGGGACACAAGTCCATTTCAAATATTATCCAAGAGTTAGTACTGCGTGCTGCAAGTTTATTTGTCAGACAGCAATTTTTAGCAAAATGCTCCTGAGTTTTTAAGTGAAATTGAAATAAGTGGCTGGAAGAAATTCTCCTTTTGTAATGCTATTAATCTAGTTATCCAGTTATCTTTTTGGTGCTTTCCATAATCTGAAAAGCTAGAAATTGTATATACTCTCTCTTGAAAAAAAATTGTATTCAAAAGGAAGATCAGGGGAAAACATAAAACAAACTGAATGGAAAATTTTTGGGGATAGTTTAACAGTTTGCAAAAGACCCCCAAACAAGCAAACAAAGCAAAGAAACAAAACCAAACAAAAACCCACCCCCAATAAAAAACCACAAAAAACCAAATCAAACCAAAACAAAAACACAAAAAACCCCAACGCCACACGAAAAAAGAGAGAATATGTTAAACTCTTCCTAATTTTATTTTTTTAAAACTGCCCTTTTTTTAAACAAAGTATTAGAAAATGTTGCTTTAAATCTTTAATCTGCTTTCTTTGACATGCTGTACATATGCTTTCATTTCTGCACATTTCTAGACATTGCACTTCTGGATAAAAATTGATAGCCCAGGGGAGTTTTGTATATGTTCCTTGCTCGAGTATCTAAAAGAATTACCCTGAACAATGAGAGAATTTCCTGGTTCTTTCCAGGCATTTCCTGACTACTGTTGCAAACGAAGAGTGATAAACAACTAACAAAAACTGAAAGGACACACAAATTGTACTACACCTTTGAATTTTTTGAATTACAGAACCATTTTTAAATCTTTGCAATTAAAGGATCTAATATGCCTACAAATGTCTTTTGTCCCAGGTGCAACACATAAAGGAGTCATATTCTGCATGTTACTAGTGGAAAGATGTAAAAAGATGGACTTGTGCCTTATGCAACTCAAAATGGTATGCATATAATAATTTTCTCTTAAATATGCAGCCTGCATTTTAAGATACTAAATCAGTTTTTTATTTCATGGCTTGCTTTCAATAATCTTAATTGGGGTATCCTATGTAGATCAAAAAAAAATTTCAAAATATGTCCTATTTTCAGGTCCTTGTCTTGGAAATATTTTATGTGTGTCATCATAGTCACTCTTTCTTAGAACATCTAAATCTTTACTATGCTAACTTCATTACTGCCGTGATCTTTCAATGTATTACTGCTGAAATTTAATACTCTGCATAAAGTTCCAAATCCTAAAGCTAGTCAGCTCTTGCTTCACATGCTCAATGCAAAGCCGTTTTGTGTAGTACATGACTGATTTTTCATAATTCATTTGAGGAAACTGACTGACTAAAACAAATCCTTGACTAACAAAGATTATGATTTCAGGAACTGAAAGGGGTTGTACACATCTAAACTCAGCACAGATTATGCCACTGACTCACATACTTCTCTTGTCAAATTGGCACACAGCAAGAAAAGGAGTCTTAATTTAAAGTTACCTGCTTCACATCCAGTAGTTTCAACCTACTGAAATGCAGACTTCCTAGGTTGTCCTTCTTAGGTGTCTTGAATTTGTATTCTTACGTTTGTTCATATTTTTCTGTTTAGTGGATTTCATAAATTATAAAAGACGTGAGATATTTGGGACAGTGAATTTTGGCTCCTCACTATCCTTAATGCTAACTTTCTTTCATTTTATAAGATGCAATACATTCCCTTTCAAACCACATCCATTTCAGGAGCTGTGTGTGAAATGTTTAGCTAGGTTTAATTTCCTTCCTGTGTCTGCTGAATTTTTACAGCCTAATGAAAAAATATGAAACACAAGAAAAGGAAAAGTGGTGACCCAATTTCACTGTTACTCCATGAACCAGAGAGATTTTGTTATGTGACAATATGATCATCAAATGAGAGCGCTTTTATCCCCAAGTATGAAATAACCATGTTATCCTATCACCTGGACAAATTCCATTTATATTATATTTTCCTCAGGAATCAAAAAGAACAGTCTATAAAAAACCCTATAACAACAACAACAAAAAAAACCCAACAAAACAAGACAGCCCAAAAGAGAACCCACTGAACCAAAGAGTTTATGGACCAGCTGCTTCTGTTTAAGCCCAACTGCCTTTGTATTGATGCAGCATAGCTTGGGCATTATGTCATCTAAAGGGCCAGCAGAATATATGCTGGTTGATCTTAAAAATATGTAGGGAAGCCTCTCCTCTCTAAATGTGCATAATTTCCACTGGTGGAGAAGGGAGTTCCTCACATGCAGAAAAAAATACAGTAGACTAAATAACCATAGTGGATAGAGATGTGTGTAGGTTCTACTAAAGAAACAGATAATTATTTTCTTAGTATTTACTTGTTCTCACTACAACATAGCAGCTAGTTTTTAAAATTAAAGATAATAAAGAACAATCTTCTAATGCTGCTTGTTTGCTTTTGTGTGCCCCTAAGAACGGAAATCATTCCAGTCCTTCATTACCTATCTCCAGCCGTTCATTCAACCATCCATCCTCCCTTCCCCTCCTTCCTAGTTCTGTCATTTTTTATACATGCATGGAGATATTTGTATTGTGTATAATTTACTATACATTTAATAGAAGGGTTTCTTGTTTTAAATGTTACAGGGAGAAGAAAATAAATGTAATGAGGGCTGTAGTTTATAAACAGAAGTACAATACACACATTCACAGGCATATAGAAAGTATAATGACATTTATTATCTAGCCAGTCACTTAAGAGGATGGCACAATATATACCATTCTGAATGCCAAGGAACAATGAAAATCTTAAAGTGATAAATCTCTTTCAATGTCATGGGAACACAATTGTCACTTGTCATTACTGTGCATCTCTCTATTTCTTCATATATCCTAAACTGCCTATTCTTCCATAATTCAACACATTTAATAATGCAGAAAATCAATTAATATTTACTGACCTGTCTCTGCTTCTCCGTGATGGGAACGCAGCGTTACAGCCAGCCACTGTGCAGACATGCATCTCTTTTAAATGAACATTTCGGTAGTGAAGCTTCACACTATAGGAGCTCTTGAAACTTTTCTTGCAAACATAGCAGATCTTGGGGTCTGGGCTGGAGCACATTTCACCTTCTGGGGAGAACTTCTGAGGGCTGCTGTAGTTGAATGTAGAAGCAAAACTTTCATGAAGAGCAGCCATACTGGCACTGCCTCCATTGTACAGTCCATATTGGCTCATATAGAACATATCATATGTAGGGTCTGTATACTCTTCCTTCACCTTAATGACATCCTGGTTGGAAGAGTCATTGTGGTTTTCATCTGGTCTGTCACTGTGCATCATAGATTTTTCACCAGGTTCGTGGAGGCGATCATCGCCTTCTAGGGATTCTTCACACAATTTGGGCTCTGATGATTCTGACTCATTTTCATAGTCCCTCTCAGGCTCCTGGTCTTCTGATGTCATACTGTCTGCCCTTCTTATGTCTGGTCTGGACATACATCTGCTTCTGTCACTTTTGGAAAAGTCTTTCACAGACAGTCCTGGGCTCATTTCCTCCTGAGAATGGCAGTGATTGTCATGACCAATGTCATTCACCATCGTGCTTCTGTCATTCACCTCTTCGTCTTCATCATCAAACTCATCAGCAGTGTCAATAACTTCCTTTTCAATTTTAACTGGCATGCTCGACTTCCTTGGTTTCTTTTTGGGGGCAAGGTCTGCATTAGGCTCTGGGGTGGGCATCAACACTGAAGGTACCGATGACTCTGAAGGAGGAGGAGGATGCTGCTCCATGCCACTCACTGCTGGTATTATGGGACTGGTCGGGAGTGAGGTTGGAGGACTCACCATCTCTCCAGGAGTAAGTAAATTTCTGTAAAAAGGAGGAACAGGTTGGACAGTCTTTAAAGCCGGGAAGACCAGCTGACTGGGAAGAGGGTTCTGTAGTACTGGGTCTAGAGGGGGAGTGGTAAACCCCATGGGTGGACGCCCAGGGCTTGTTAAAGTTAGGTTTGATTTTGTACTTGCTATGACAGGAGTGGCAGCACCTGATGTAGCACGAATTAGATCTTTGTCACGGTTATTCCTTAGCATAGGCATGTGGAGGCGGGGATTGGGGTTAGCACTGTGGCGATTGCGGCTTCTGAGAGAGCTGAAGACCATATTGCAGCCTTCAATAGTGCATCGATGCTTGATTTTCAGGTGCACAGCGTTGTAGTGGATTTTAAGAGTACCTTTGTCATAGAAAGTTTTGCCACATGCATTGCAAAACACTCTTCCTTTCCTGGAAGCTGATCCCATTCTCCTCATTCTGTGAATTCGGAATGAGCTTTTTGTGTGTTCTGTTTTCGATAAATCATTGACTGGTGTAGGCGTTTGAACAGGAGAGACACAGGCTGGCTCAGTTTTGGGCTCCACATTTGTGATGCTGGTCAAAGCATTCCTGCTGGATGCTTGCTCATTCTTGAAAGGCGTAGGGGAAACTTCAGATTCACTGCTCTCATTATATTCATTTTGAGTTGTAAGGCTTGGTTCACGGAGCCTCATTGCTGGCTGTTCCAGCAGGAGGCCATTTGGAGGCAGCCCCAGCAGTGGAGCAGAGACTGGATTTATGTACTGGAATGGAAGCACGAATGCAAGGCTATTTGGGATGTTTTCAAAATGATGAATGCTGGAAGGGTTGCTATTCTCCAGGTGAGCAAGGAGACTTGGGCTCCTGGTGCGATTATTGCTTTCAATAAAAGTCCTTATATCTGAATCTGTCTTTGAAGATGGCACAGCCACAGCCTGCCCTTCTTTTTCTTGAATTGCCATCAGCTCCACAATAGATTTCGTTTCTCCAAATCTCAGGAACTGCTGAAGGGTAATGATCTCTTCTTCCCTGGACATGATGGCCCAGCGGTCCAGCACCTTGCCTGCAGCATCCTAGAGGCCATATCAAAGAAACAACAAAGACAAACACAAAGAAAAAACTTATTGATTCTGCATAATTATTGAAGGTGCTCTGCTGCCTGAACATGAAACACTAAGCTCAAAAAACAAGATGCAAGCAGTGTTAATAGAACTTGACCAAAAAATACAAACTTTTCATCTATGCAAATACTATAATTAGAGTCACAGTTAGAAAACCAGATTGAATTTAATAATGTCAGAGTACACAAAATGTGGACCCTGGGACTATGGGATCTAAAATACTTTCAGTACTTTTATTTTAACAACAGTGATCTACGTAGAATGCTACTGTTTAGAATACATTAGTAAAACATGAACTGTTGCTGTGCACACCGCTGTAAAATATAAAAAAGTGTACCTTAATCACTATTAAATAGTAACATTTTTAGAAAGAATTAAGTAAGTGTGTTTGATAGATTTGCTCCTTAAATACAGGTAGATATAAGACTGAAGTCATTTATAGGCCATTTCACAAGAAACTTTGATGCTAGGCAAAATGTCTTAAAAATAGCATGTAACACTTGCAGCTTAATCCCTTTTTTCCTGGACTATTACTGGCAATTGATTGTAAACTTGCAATCTTGGTATGGTTTAGACTTAAGAGATTACTTTTTTTGTAGCCTTGTTATAAATGACAGTTAAAAATATGTAAAAAGTAAGGATCTGATGGATGTAGATAGCATGAATGAGTAAAAATGTTGTCTCTTAACATTGCCTTCTGGTAGCAAGGGAAAAATCCAGAGAGAATACACATCAGTAATCACTAGACTATCTGTTGTTAAATATACATTAAAAAGCATTTCACACTTTCATTTTTGCTAGTAAGCATGAGATTTGCCTGAAGGTAGGACTTAAAAATTCTGCAATGTAATGTCAGGCAATCCATTCCAGCAAGTATTGATAAAAACATATTAAAATA
This sequence comes from Orthonyx spaldingii, assembly GCA_013397795.1. Taxonomy (NCBI): domain Eukaryota; kingdom Metazoa; phylum Chordata; class Aves; order Passeriformes; family Orthonychidae; genus Orthonyx; species Orthonyx spaldingii. The sequence goes on along the minus strand of VZTJ01001726.1, from coordinate 313,851 downwards.
CTTATATAATGAATACATCATTTTATTGGCATCTTTCCTTTTGGGTAAATGCTGGACATAACATTAGCACGGTAACTATAACCAACATGAAAAGTGGAAGGCCATCAAACCAGAATTATTCCAATGCTTTCTCATGCATTAAACAGTTTGAAAACCTTACAAGGCACACTACCATACTGCCTCTCATATTTTTACATCTTACACCTCAGGTTCAGAACCTTACCCAAAGACTTTCGACTACACACTATTGCAAAAACCATTAAGTCTTGTTTGATTATGAAGTCTGAAAATGCCTTTCTTCCCCTCCAGCCCCATTACCCTCTGGATTTATTTTTTTATTGATTAAATTAATTAATTATTTTCAGTCTTCAGAGGATTGATGCTTCTCTTCCCTCACATTTGCTAGAGTACTGAAAAATATAATTTTGCAATATCAAATACTAAAGCATGTATTTAATTGATTACAGTTGGGTTTATTATCTCAGTCTGGATATGCTCAGTTCAGTTCACCTCTCTGGGTATAAAGCTAATGCCGAAGGTTAATGCCATGTATGTTTCAGTACCTTAGATACAACCACAACATCTTTAGAAATGCTCCACACATGAACATTTGCAATCAAACCCTGAAAGACAGTGAAACCCTCAACAGCAATTAACTTGGAAAATCTTACCCAGTTGATCCAGATGTAAAGCCCCAAAACCTATCCATGTGTAGAAAGTGTTCAGTCTGTAGTTACAGTGATGAACAAAACATTATCATACAGATGCTGGTTTTGTTTTGCAGCATTAGTCAGAAAATGTCCCCACCTTTGAAAACCCATAAGCACAGTGGGCATCTCTGATTTCTATGTCCTTGCAGTTCTTGATGTAGCAATATTTTACAGGCAGTCAGTACTATCTAACAGAAATCATCCAGAACATCAAAATTCCCTCCCAACAAGAAAAAATAAGTGAAACAAAAAACCCTAAATGGGATGAGGGGTGGGAAGAAAAAACCACCAATGCTGTAAAAAAAATTAAACGACAGGTTCATATTTTAAAGCTCCAATATCATATTTGGGTTTTTTCCATCCAAATAGCTTTAGATACTCTCCCCTTTAGTAAGACCTAAAGTTTGTTACATCTACTTCAACAACTTCCAGCCAACATATGGAGTTCAACATATGGGTTGTTCCTACATGGAACTGCAAAACCAGACTTGGTTCAGATTTTGATCTCCAGGCCTTCACTTTCACATCTAACCTGATCTATATGCACACATTTCCCATCCCAAATCACAAATATCAATTCCTTCTAACCGTAAATCCCATAGTTTAAAGATGGAAATAACACTGTCTAATTTACACTGCTTACATGTATTGAATTAAGATTCCTGTCTGCAGTCAGCTGCAGGCTGCTTTATAATGTACTACTGCTACTGCTACATTTTATTTTATTTTTGTTTCAATTTGTAAATCATTCACGGATGCTTTACAAAAACAGATATGTAAGTAAATAAAAGTTAATCACAGCTAGCACAGCAATAACTCATGAGAATAGTAGACAGAGATCCTGTAACAGACTCCCACATGTAAGGGGAAGGCGGTGTCACACAGTCCCTCCCTGATGGCAGCACAGCCAGCTGTCTGCATACACAGAACAGGCAGGCAAGCATCTAAATGCAGGGGTTCCCTGTGTGCTTTCAGGGAATTATTCCACATCTTACCTGAGCGAAGCTGTCACTTAGTTACATGAGTTACCTCTTGATGAGACACCACCACCCTTTGTTTCATTTTGTTTAAGAATTTACAATGAGGAGCACCATACCTTCAGCAGCTGCTAAGTCCCACTGATCAGAGAAACTGGCAGTCGTGGGGTTACCCTCACTGTCATAGAAAGACCAGGGAATCAGAAAGTTGCTCTTAAATAATCCTTATCTACTCCTAGTAGTTATATCAAGCTTTATCTTGTTAATTTTTGGCAAGAAGTTGTTTGGCCCTTTTCACCCAACAGAAGTAAAGAGAAATGCACAGATGCCTATATTCCATAAAACCCTCACTGCTTATGGGTACTGTCTAGCATATGCTTCAATATTTACACAGTGAAAGCTTTCCATAAATCATTGTAAGCATGTATTATGCAAAATTAGATAAAGAGTGAATAGGAATGTCATTTTTTGATAAAACTTAAAATTAACAAAAAAATCTAAGCATTATCCCATTTGAATTTAGCTATAACTAGCTAGGGATCTTCTGTATATGGTAATACTTGATTAGACGTTCAAGTCCTTTCTTACATGTAATCGATTTCTTGTTTCTTACAATCTCTCATGCTACATTTTCTCCCTGAAGCCATTAAAGCATATCAACATTTAAATACTTCATGACAAAAGGTTCCAATTTATATTACTTTTTTCAGCTCACAACTGATTAAGCCAAGCCTCCTGTGACAATGTGTACAAGGAAGTCAGTGAGTAGAGATACCACTGCATGCGTACAGCTCTAAGCCAGGCAGTAGACAAGTAAGCCCAATCTCTACAGCATACACTGATGCTCTTCCTTCTTTGTCCATACAGCCTTGCTTTGGTTTTTAATTTAATAAATTTTATTTTCTTTTATTTATGTATTTATTAAGTTTTATTTTACTGTGTGGATCTCTTTTTCACAATTTCAGATGTAGAAAATATTTTACTCTTTAAACTATATTAAATTGACCTCAAAGGATATAAGACATAACCCTGAACCTTTTCTAACTCTAACCACACATTCAAGTCTATTATTTGAATAGATACAGATCCACATACACACATACTACATTAGATCTGTGAAGTAATGCCATGGTTAATCACCTTGAACCTGTCTCCTGATTTTTGCTGATTGTACATTAGGAAGAGAGGCGCATATCAGGATATGTTAGGGTACATCTTGTCTTAAACTTCTGGATCAAGAACACATGGTGGTATCAAGACAATTATCTTGGGTGACACAAACAGCTACAACAGAAGATGGACACAAAGATCACTCTAATTTTTAGGAGCTTAACTGGGGAGGATTGTGAAGGTGAGTTTTCATTTCCTGAAGGCCTTTAGCCTTTAAATCTTTCAATTCAACTTTAAAACCTCCCAATTTAAAAGCTGCCTATTTAGAAAATAAGGGCAGTCTACACAAGCATACACTATAAACATACTGTAAACCTTGAACTTTTGTATAAAATCGGTTGTTTTAAATTCTCATTTTGTGTGAGAAGCTCCCATTACTGCCATGACTGCATTACAGGCAGAAAATTTTATATATCTACACACACAGAGACACATTTGTGTAGGTACACAACATAGACTTTTTGCAGTTCTATTCCACCTTAGTGATTCAATTCTTAGGATAGGAAAAATGTATATATACACCTGTATGGATACACAGTGAGTGTCTGGATGCACTATACAAGGCTGAGATTAATAGAAAGGTTTAAAAATAGTTAGATTGCTTTTAAAACTAGCCTTATGTTCTGGGAAACACTCAAGGATTATTTTCAGGCACTACTGTGATAACTTCTGAGAACCACTCAAAGTTATGCAGGAAAAAATCATTGCTAGGCTTCATATTTTAGTAAGTTTGCATATGCACCTAAACTGTGGCTTTTGATACTTATCAGTGAAGTTTCCTTGTTACAAAATATTGCATAGATACAAGTTTGATGAAATAATTAGGCAAGTCTAGAGTTTATAATGAATCTTTCTTCTATAAGCTCTTCTTAAGGACCTATATATTTCCTGGCTGATCTCAAAGAAACATTTTGAATGCAGCTGTAACAGTTGAAAAGCAGACAAGTATATTAATTTGGTCATACTATAATTGCACAGGATGGTTTTAATTAGGGCATAGGCAGGAAAAAAATCAACATTTGTTTCTAATAAAGAAAAGCCCTCATAATTTCCATGATTTAGGGTTTGTTGTTTTTGTTTGGCTGAGTTTCCCAGAAGCATCTCTTTGCTTTGCAATTAAATTTCAAGCTGTTACACTATGGGTAGTCCTACTACTCCTGGGGTAAAAGTTACCAAAAGTGTGTAGCAGCACACCAACTCACACTAGTACAGATGGGACAATGTGCAACATCTCTAACTCATTTTTGCTAACTGCCACTGATCTCAGTAGGACCAAAGTAAGCCCTCTATCTAGTTTTCCACAGAAATATACACTCACACATGCAATCAGATACTAATTTTCCTGATAAGAAATGAATGATGAATCTCACTCACTTTTGGTCCTGTAAACATGAAGAAAAGGTGTGCATACTTGTTCACTGTGATTTTACATATGCAACTAATAGGAGATTTAACACAGTCTGCAAAGAGCCATGGATGAAATTTTTTCCCCTCAGCTGTCACTTCTCATCCACCTCCTACCAGCCTCCCTTCACCAACAGAAACCATATGAAAAAATGCATGTTTAAGTGTCAGCATTCCTTTCCTTGAGTTATACTGCTGCAGCAGGAGCAAACAGTGCAGCACTACTGAGTTCTCAGTCAATAATGGAAATCTTTCTTTTGACTTCACTGCAGCCTCAATTCGGCTAGAATGGAGAGATACTCCTCCCTTCTGGCACCTCCTTTCTCTTACCTTGCCCCAAAGACACAGCGTATGCATGAGGAGACCTGCATGCTACAGGAGAATGTGGCTGTCTCACCAAGAATGACACTGGCAGCGTGTGTTCAAATGAAGAGTAGCATGAAGGAGAGTTATTTACTTACACGCATATATATATGTATATATATGTATATATATACTGACATACTTGCTTTGCAGGTTTGTAACGGTACTTGCCCTGGTTGCTCTTTAGATGCCATGTCTCCTTATGCATTCAGAATCAAAATGTTTTGTGTTTTGACCAAAAGGACCCCCAAAAACCTTTGCAAACTTTACGAACTGATATTGTAGACACTGGGGCAAATCTGGCTGCACTTTAGATCAAGAATAATTGCACCATAAACCTGGAGTAATTCCACAGACCACGCTGGAAAGTAATTTTGACCTAGCTTAGCCCTGAAACATGATGTGGAGCCAAATCTGTGTGAATATATATATTGGGGGCGTACCACCATGGTGGAGCACAGCAGCTGTGTAACAACACACAGGAGCACTGCTCAATGGTTTTGGAGTGAAAGTGAGGAACACCATGTCCTGCTGAAACTGCAGATGAAACATAAGGCAGTGGAATGCAATAACCGCAGCGGAAACCTGGCCAGGACACCGCTGTTAACCACCCACACTCTCGCTTAATGGCCTTCAGGGTCTTTATTGACCAAAAGAATGCGGGTCTTCTGTTTCATATCTTATCCCAAAGATGCATGCCAGGAGAACAGACGCCTCCCTGCACAAGCAACCTGCTGGGGTGCTGGTTCTGGACTAAGCTGCATGGAAGGGTATGAAAATACTGGATCCCCAACACAGGACTCTTTTTGGGGACTGAACTTCCTCATAGTGTACCCCAGTTGCAGCACGCCTTTGCATTTTTCAGGTTCATCAACCATAAAATGCCCTTGCAAGCATTGCCCTGAAAGATGATGACACTCTGTCATATGCCAACTATAAAGCATCCATGTGTATTGGGGGTAATGAACTCTTTCCCTTCTTCATGAAGGTGTATTCACCTCTGCAACTCCAGTGAAACTATTAGGATGCAAGGGCCCTAGTTTTAAATGCTTTGTCTGATTTTTTAAACATATTGTTTTACTTTTGATAAAATATTCACTTTGTTATGGAATGCTCTTGATTATGGACCAGATAAGAATGTATAATTCACAAGACAGTGACAATTTTTTCCCTTAATAACAGCATACTGTATTTTTATTTTTAAATTTATAATAGATCACTGTGGGGTTACAGTGTATTTAATCACAACAGCTTAAGCTTTATTTAATCATAGCAACTACATCAAGCCTCTTTATATTTGGGTGCCAGACAAGGTTTTTTAAAAGCAGATGTCTGTCCATACTTAGAGGAAAAAAATCTAAGCACAACCACAGTCTGGTACTCTTCTTGCATTTACTAGTTTTCACAGTGGTATAACTGCTGTGGTGTAACCCCAGCTGGCCCACAGCACCACACAGCTGCTCACTCACTATTCCCTCTGCCCCCAGCGGGGAGGAGAATCGGAGAGGAAAGGTAAACCTTCTGGGTTGAGACAAGAACAGTTTCATAATGAAATAAAATAAAATATACTACTATTACTCGTAATGAAAAGGAGAGAGGAATAAAACCCAAGAGAAAGCAGTGATGCACAATACAATTTCTCACCACCTGCTGACTGATACCCAGACTGTCCCCAAGCAGTGACTGGCTCCTCCCAGCCAACTCGCCCCAGTTTAGATATTGAGCATGATGTTCAAGGGTATGGAATGTACCTTTGGCCAGTTCAGGCCACCTGTCCTGGCCAGGCTCCCTCACAACTTCTCGTGCACCAGGTCACTGGCAGTGCATGAGACCCTGAGAAAGTTCTTAGTTTAGGGTAAGCACTACTTAGCAACAATGAGAAAGTGTGTTATCAACAGGGTTCTCATACCAAATCCAAAACACAGTACTGTACCAGCTACTAGGAAGACAATTAACTCTATCCCAGCCAAAGCTAGGACAAAGTACTATGATGTCAACAAAATTTGCTTGGATTTACAACCATCATGTTGGTGACAACTATTAAAAGGCAAAAGATGCCACTTATTGATGACAGCAAAACTCCTGTTAGCATGGATATAAATTGACTCTTTAAGTTTTAGGAAGATCCAAAGCAATTTTTTAGCAGTTCTCCTTATCTCATTTATTTTGAAATACTAGGGCCATTTCCCAAGTATTTTGCCCTTCTCACCCCAAGAACTGCACAAATTTTCAAATGCATTTGTTCCCTTTACCATCCTTTCTGGTTGAGACATCCAAGAGGCTTTCTGAAATGAGAAATTAATGTGAGGTGAACATATGCTTTACGGTATCTGTTCACAAAAATATTTTTAATGCACACTAAAGGGGAGGCATTTGTTCTCAATATTGCTGAAATGGTAGAATATCAAGACTTTATTGAAATTGTTTATTCAAATTTCTTAAATGGCTTTGAAATCCACAACCTTGAACCTGAAGTACAGAGAATATTTTGATGCCTTTGCTTCTCTACAACCTGCTAGAGTGGAAAATTCATTGAAGTATCTGAAGAAGCTTTGCCACTAATTTGTGGCAAGTAACAGTGTATTTGTCCTTAGGCCAGCATGGCTACTAGAAGCAATTAAATCACCACGCACATGGTGTATGTGTAAAATTTAGAGTGCATGAGGTGCCACGGGCACTTTTCAGATAGTATGTAAACAGAGACATGAACATGGTAAACAACTGAAATAATTTCAGCTACAAAATAACTTTAGAACACAATTTTGCATGTTGGGTTGAAAATAACCATGCATATAACAATAGCAATGATTGATTTTTACTTTCACCAATTTCTGCATATAAATTTGCCCATTTTGGTATCATATATAAAAAAAATTGCCTTGATACTATCAGTCACCAAAAATAACTTGTCTTTTTACTTTTTGGTGCTAGTGCTGCAAAACTCAGTGAGAAGTAGAGTTATGTTTTCTCTGGTTTTCTGTGCTCTGGCAGTCTTTCAGTAAGTGTAGTAAGCTTTTTCTGAGCCTCAGTTTCACTAACACTAAAAGAATAACACATAATTTTTATGAGAAACAGGAAATATTCACAAAGAGCATTGATGAGGTATTGTATTTGTAATACACACAGCCACAGGAGACACCCAGACTCTCTTCAGCCAAGGCCTTGCCCAACACACTGTGTGATAACAAAAACAAATAATGTCTGATATCCTTGCTCTACTAACACGGACTGCATCAAGTGCAAGGCAAGAGATCTAACCAATCAAGTCAAATCAAATCATCAGATGGTCCTTCCCTCACGTTAAATCTAAACTGACTAAAGTCATAACCCTAAATGGAAAATGTAACCAACAAAAGCTGAGTCTTTCTGGGCTTGTAGGTAAAACTTCCAACTAAGTAAGAAATTTGCCTAACCAGGGGCATTGCAAGGAATTGAGAAGTTGCCCAAGGACATAAACACTGGAATGAAAGTGCCAATGAGTTACACTCATAAATTGGATTTCATTACATGCTTGGTTTTCTGATTGAACCCAAATTGTGTCTCAATAACAGGATTCAGCTGTACTATATGCAGGATGTATGAATGGCAGCAGAATCAGGAGATTGATTTCCATCTTTACTATTCATTAGGGGACTATGCATTATTAGTTGCAATATATACTACAGGATCTTAATGAGGTTTTTTTTCTTTTATTGCTTATTGAAAAAATGTACACCAAAAAAACACAGGTGTGTCATAGGTGGCAACGTGATACAAAACGGAGACAGCAGGGTGCAGAAGTGACACCAAAAAGGCAAAGGTCACTGAAATATAAAAGGGCATGAAGCAAGCTATCAGTTTGAATCTATTAGAGGCAGTGAAATGCAAGAGAAAGTGGGGAAATTATATTACAGTGTACAAAGTAATAATAACTGTGCCTTCATGTCTTAATACCCTCTTGTCCCAGCAGTCCTGACTTTCTAGGCAGCCCACTTCCCCACATTAACAGTAGTCATTTGGAGAGCAGCAAACGTGCCATTAGAAGCACTTTTACAAGTGTATATTCATCCACCAATTAGCTTAATGTGGCTGCTTTCTGCATATTTACTATCCAGGCTTGCACAAATCTTATTAATATTTCCCCCTAGCGCTTTGACAGATTACCTTGTCATTATGCATCCTGGAGCCTTTTAAACAATATGGGTAAACTACTGTTTGCGAGGTTAATGACAATTATCCCCTAATTACTGCATAAGTCACTCAGTCCACTTTATCTCATAGGCAGGGTTCTGCTCTGTGTATCTGCCATTGTGTCACTGTAAATGAATCTTGTATAGCTATGTTTATCTGTCGTTGCCTTGTAAATTACACTGACAGAAGAATGAACAAATTACTGTGTATCATCACTTAAATACAGCTTCTGATAAAAAAAATGTCCCACAAGCACAGCATTTGAATTTTACCCTGATCACAATTAATAAACACATATTGAATGTTTTGGGAGATATATTTAGACGTGTATGGGACACTGTGGTGGAAGAAGGTTCTGAAGTGCTAAGTCTAAGGGCATTATAACAGAAGGACTATAGAAAGCTACACTAGTAGTAATTTGATGATTACCTTCTGAGAACTCTTCTGTTAATTTAAGAGTTGATAGATAAGCCAGTGATATTTTCCAAACAATCTCATATTCAGGGCTGTGCTGAATTCCACAGTTTCTATTCCTATTGTTTCTGACCACAGCCACACTGGATATTTTTTTAGCTGAAAAATCCAAATAAATTTGGAAGAGAAGTAGCATTCATAAAACCACAAGCAAAGCTAATTTAATTCCTGCATTTCAGAGCAATATCTGCATCAGGAGAGGAATGGAGAATCGGCAAATACCAGCTTCCTGGTATATTCCATTTTCTGAGGCAACCTCAATGTCACAATTAAAAGTACTCTATTGGTAGGACATCACTGTGACAGATATGTCCTGCTTTGAGAAAGAAGGTTGACTTGTTGTTACTGTCCTTGATTCCTTCTTTCACCAAAGGCATCTCAATGTCTTCAACCACAAGTGCCTACATAGTCAGTGCTCAGAGACAAAATTAGCCTATGGTAAAGAACATTAAAACAACAGTGCTTTTAAATATAATGCCTCTTGTTATATTGGTCTTGGGAAGGTACCCAATTCATAGTCCTAGAACCACAATCCTTTCCAAACAGTACAAAAAATACAGTGCATTTCTACTGTGTCATGGGATGGTCCCTTCTTGAGTCAGAGAAAGCCTTTTAGTACTGGTTTTGTATGGCTGGCAAACATAGTAATTGCACAGTGTTGGTAATGATGTTACACATAATATTTTATCATATTTGGGGATACACTTTATGCACATATACAATACATTGAAAAGTATCATAATGCTACACAGTTACATATTTTAAATTTATATGATTTTGCCTTATGTTTTGTACATCTCCTCATTTAGTAAACCTTATTCTATACATGGACTAAAATATGCTCAGCACCACCTTCTGAACAATGTGGTACAAAAAAACGTGAAGGAAGACAACATGCAAATTGGAGCAGAATTATGATTCTTGAATGGTAACAACAGAAGACAGTTTAAGCCACTGTATAAGAAAACGAAAGTGTCAGAACTCTCCAAACTATAGTGATTATTTACTGCAATTCAGGACATTTTACCAACAGTGAAAACCCTTTTATCAATGTAAAGTGCAAATTTCTTTTGTTGGATTATGATAGTGTCACATCTAGAAAGAATGGACAGACTGACATGTAGCAAAATTACTGATATTACTGAAAATCACAGTGGTTTGAATGGAACACAGATGAGGGCGGCACCTTTGACCATGTTCTCAGTATAACTTGGAAGAAAAAGCTGTAGTGAAATGGTAAGAAAATGTAACAGCCATCACTGCCAGGGATAACTGAAAAGATTGATCGATTTTGAGTAAGCACTACCTCAAGGGTTTTGGTCCCACTAGGATTGATCTTTGTGTCTGTCCTGTGCTCAGTCAATGCAACTTTCAGCAGGGTATCCACTGCAGAAATAAATGGAAGTGCTGCAGTAACCCTCCACCCTCCCTCTAAGTATATTATTTTCTCTCTATGCTGAAGGAAAAAAACCCAAACCATTAATGTGGTAGATGGTAAAGTGCAACAAATGGTTTAAAAAGTTTAAGGACACAGAATGCTGTTATTTTCATGTACAGTCTTATTTTGAAAAAATATTTTTAAGTTATTAATATTTCTCTTTGAATTTTAAGCTTCTTGGCCTCTGACCATTGCTAATAGCAGAGAAACTGTCATAAGCATTACTGAAATTCAAAAAGATTGCATCAGTTGGCTTCTCTTGATCAACTAGGTGGGTTACCTTGTCATAAAATGAAATTAATGACACATATTGACAGTATGGATTGAATGGAAGAATAAGCAAAAGAATACTAAATGTTGGAGATGAACAAGCACCATTTGCTGGCCTAGCCCTGTATTCATGTCAAACTTCTTTTTTCAAAACATAATGAAAATTGTGATTGAGTAAATTCTTCCAACTTGAGCCATGCTGAGGCCTGTGCCACCCCTCTCATTCTTCCATTCAAAGGGCCTAATAGCATATGATGGACATGAGCACAGAAGTGACCTTGGCTCTTGCGCAAAAATTTTTTTTTTTTTTTAGTGAGTTTGCAGCTCCGAATTTACTATTTGAACTACAGGTGCAAATGACCTAAATGCTTGGAAATTCAAACCGAACAATTGAACCATACCTATTCTTAGGGTTTAAAGAAGGATTGAAAACATCAAACAGAAATGTCATAACCTACAAACATTTGCCACCTGAAAAGAAAAACAGCATTTTTACATTTTTAATACCTTGTCATAGAGTAATCTCAGAGAAAGAGGTGGAGGTGGGTATTTTCAAAAAAACTGAAGCTTTAATCCTAGACTCACCAGCCACTTGTGTATTCTGGATAAATCATGGTCTTTCCATATCTCAGATCCTTGTCTTTAAAATGGAAATAGACAACATTTCCCCTTACTTTATGATTGTAATGCAAAACGTGCCACAGACTTCGAAAGTTTGAAGTCCATGGAACACTACTCTATGACTCTATATATAATATAGTTTCATCTTTCCTGACCAACCTGATCTCCTTTTATATCAGGTGACCTAACTAGTGGATGAGGGGAAGGCTGTGAATGTTGTCTGCCTGGACTTCAGCAAAGCCTTTGACACCATCTCCCATAGCACTTTCCTGGAAAAGCTGGCAGCCCATGGCTTGGACAGTGCCCTCTTTGCTGGGTTAAGAACTGGCTGGACAGCCAGGCCCAGAGAGTGGTGGTGAACGGTGCTGCACCCAGTTGGTGGCTGGTCACTAGTCGTGTCCCCCAGGATCAGTTTTGGGGCTAGTACTGTTTGATATCTTTATCGATGATCTGGATTAGGAGATTGAGTGTGCCCTCCGTAAATTCACGGGTGACACCAAGTTGGGTAGAATGTTGATCTGCTGAAGAGCAGGGGTGCTCTGCAGAGCAATGTGGATAGGCTGGATTGATGGGCTGAAGCCAACATGAGGTTCAACAAGACCAAGTGTCAGGTCCTACACTTTGGGCACAACACCACCAAGCAGCGCCAGTCTGGGGGCAGAGTGTGCCCAGCAGAAGAGGACCTGAGGGTGCTGGTGACAGTGGCTGAACATGAGCCAGCGTGCGCTCAAGTGGCCAAGAAGACCAATGGCATCCTATTCTGTATCATCAATAGTGTGGCCACCAGGAAAGGGATTGTTCCCCTGTCCTTGGCACTGGGGAGGCCACAGCTCGAATCCTGTGTTCAGTTTTGGGCTCCTCACAATAGGCAAGACATTGAGGTGCTAGAGTGTGTCCAGAGAAGGTCAACAGAGGTAGCGAAGGGTATGGTCTCCCCACTATGAGCAGTGGCTGAGGGAGCTGGGGGAGTTTAGGCCAGAGAAAAGAAGGCTTAGGGGTGACCTTATCACTCTCTACAACTGCCTGAAAGGTTGCAGCCAGATGGGGTTCTATGTCTTCTCCCAGACAACCGGTACAGGACAAGAGGTCACAGCCTCAAGCTGCACCAGGGAAGGTTCAGGTGGACAACAGGGGAAATTTCTTCAGTGGAAGAGGTGTCAGGCATTGGAATGGNTGAGGGAGCTGGGGGTGTTTAGGCCAGAGAAAAGAAGGCTTAGGGGTGACCTTATCACTCTCTACAACTGCCTGAAAGGTTGCAGCCAGATGGGGTTCTATGTCTTCTCCCAGACAACCGGTACAGGACAAGAGGTCACAGCCTCAAGCTGCACCAGGGAAGGTTCAGGTGGACAACAGGGGAAATTTCTTCAGTGGAAGAGGTGTCAGGCATTGGAATGGCCAGGAAAGTGGTAGAGTCACCATACCTGGAAGTGTTCAAGATGTAACTGGATCTGGCATTTGGTGTCATGATCTAATTAACAAGGTGGTAGTGATCAGTCAAAGGCCGGACTTGATGATCTCAAAGGTCTTTTCAAGCCTAACTGATTCTGTGATTTTATGACTCAAGGTAGCCTCAGATAAATTGTATATTGTGAACCTGACGTGCCTTTATGAATATTCAAACAACTGTGCCCCACAGCAAGGTTATAAGCGAACTGAGCTACAGAAGAATTGAAAAGAAACAACTTAGGCTTAGAAAGTGCCTATCTAAAGAATTTCAGTAACATTCACACTCCTTTTTTCAGTGGAGGACAGCGGAACATGGCTGGAAGGATTCACTTCTACAATACTGGGACACGTAAGCTACCGTCAATCAATGAACACCTTTCCTAGTTCATCCTCTCAGAGAACAACCTTTATTACACTATGTTGCAATTGTTTCATTCATGCTTATTATGTTCAGAGCTTCCCAAGTGAAATAATTGTCAAATAAAAATACCAATCCCTCTTCTTCAAATGGACATCAATGAACTGTCATTAGATTACTCCAGCACAGCAAATTCTGAAGGAAATAACAGTGCTCATACTTACAAGTTTCTTTTGATAACTTTACAAGCTGCCCCCTTACCCTAGGGGGCAGACTCTGTCTAATACAGAAGAGACTCCCCTGAACAAAAATATTTGTTGCAAAGCAAATAAAATGAATTATTTTCATAAAAAGAGAGCAGTAAGAATAGCTTGGCAAAATGCAAGCAAAAAGTTAGTTTTCATGTTTTTGGCACATCTCCAGCTCTTAGAAATGGCATCCAAAGTTGGTCCAAGTGTGGCTGATAAAGCAGACTTAGAGTTGCCTTTCAACTTTCACTTTTTAATAATAAAAAATCAATATATGGAGGATTATAAGCCCCTTGGTTTTGATTTTTTTATATCAAAACCAAAGGATGACAAAGGTATGGTGGTGTATGAAATTCAGGCCACAGCCATGATGATGCAAATATTTTGTACCCCATTTATTTACTCTACAGCAAGACTGAAATAAATTATTTAAATAAAATGAATTCTCAGATCTATATATATAAAATTTTATTTGCAAACACAATCCTGAATATGCATTCTGAAACACAGAAAATTAACAGATGCCACTTCAGATCCAAAATGTCCATTTTAAAATAAAACAAGGAATACTCTGGATAGCAACATGCAAACAACTGTAAATGCTCATATGGAGCCAAATGCATTGTGAATTATACTACAAAGTGAAGAAGTATCATGGTGTACAAAAGAACCAAGCAAATCTCTCAGCAATCACAGACTCCCTCAGTTGTTCCTCAGTGATGACAATGTTTGAAGTGAAATGGCTTAAACAGTTTTGTGAAGGATGTAAGACTCTCATTGTTTTCAGGCAGACCAACTGAGCTTGGCTCAAGCATGATAATAACACAGAAAACCTTGTATATTCAGGCCATATTCCTGCAATCTTTATGGAAACTGAAGACTACAAGGCAGTATCAATTTTGCCCACATAGGACAATAACGTCAGGCCTCTATAGGGATTTGTAAAACTCACAGTAAAGAGAGTTATAATTTACAAGCATTTTAAAGCATACCTGTATGTCTTTCACTCCTCTTAGCAAGAAATGATCATTGCGAAGTCATTAGAAATGCGACATAGTATTATGTGATCAACTCCTGAAATTGTTTTCTCAAATTTTTTTCTTAAGTGAACTAAAGTAATTAATTCAATTTGGTGGAGCTAAAGCAAGGTTACCTACAACATGGTTGTCTCAAACCACATGAGTTCGAAGGAGGGGATTATACCTTCAAAAATCCATTAATCAAATCAAATTACTATGCAGGATTCACCATAGGCACATCACAGCAGTGTGAGCATGTTTAGACAATTACATTGTGGTACACTCATAGCAGCAAGGACATAGCAAACAGCAGCAGCAGTAGGCCAGAACACGCAGAAATGCAGTGGCTTACACTTGTCCTTTCACTGATCTGAGGAAGTGAAAAGCATTGAATTTACACTCACATAAAGAAGGCACGATTGGTACTGCATGACTTATAAACAACCTTTAACACAAGATGTAGTCAAATCAAGTTAAAGCCAGGCTTTCTTTTTCCTTAAGTGCAGTTTTAGAAAATACTGTAGGAAGACAAAAGCACGCACAGAATTAAGCTGTGTTTTCACAGAAAGAGGACAGGTGAGGTTTGGAAACAAGAAATAAAAAGCTGTGTGTGAGAATCTGAAGAGAGGATAAAGCAATAGCAAACTCCCTTTGCAATCAAGTTTTCTTCTATTTTTCTACCGGAGCAGCAAGCACTGTGGCTGAAGAACACCCACCTATAGTATTACCATCCATAAGTGAACACAGACTGGGCTGATGCCAGAACAGTAAAAGCAGCACTCACTTAGTATTTTTTTAAGCACTTTGTATTGTACAGAGCCCTTTAAGGAAGATTGATTTCCATAAAGCCTCATTTCCATCTCAAGATACGGATGATGCCATAAACCACAAGAGTTTCTCCACTCAAAATCCTGCAGTGGAATCTCAGACTCACCACAAGAAGCCCCGTATTAGCCAGGGCTCAAGGAATACAGGCATGGCATAGTGTTAGGTCAGCCACAGAATCGAAGGGCAATAAGCTTAGGCAACAGTGTATAGCTTTAAAATAATTGCACACATATATGCGTATACACGTTTCATGCATTTTGCCTACATTTTCCAGAGAACACTACCTATTATTTAAAGTTTTTTGATCATCACATCATTACTGCCCAAATAAAGCTGTCTAGTCAAAGGATGTGAGGCAGAATTCCCTGAAAGAATTGCAATTTTTTTTGGACTTTATTATGTCTGGATGTTTTGGTGTTTGTTTGTGGGGTACACAGTGGTTTTTGCTAGGGCTCTTCCATCACTTCATTTATCTGGCTTGCATTTTGTCTTGTAAGTTGACTGCTATTAAATTTGGAGTAAAAAAAAAAATCTTTCTCCTGTCCTGTGCCGTACAGGGCTTTGAAACAAGATAAAACTAACTGACAAAAGAAGGAAGAGAGAAGGGGGGATATTATAAGATATAATGCCATGTTTAAGATAAACTTAAGAGAAAATACAGGAGTCACAATCCACTTCATGTATCTTGAAATTAATTAGTGTCTGTATGATGCTATCATAAGAAGAGCCAGTTTCATTTGGAGTATGAGCACAGAACTCATGACTTGAACGGACACCACAGAACTCGCTCTCTAATGACTCCTTCCACTACACCCAATCCACATATAAAAGCTGTTGTCTTAGTTTTCAAAAAATATACTTTTCAAAGCTGGTGATGAAGCCTCAGTGACGCACAGTTCAGCATAAGTACGTAAGTGTCCCCTGAACCTCAGGCATAGCATCTTGTCAGGAATGCAGATGCCGGTGACATCTGCCTCACTAGGGACTGAGTGCTCCACTGATTCAATAAGGCTACACAAGTGCAACAGGCCTTGATGTCAGTTACATGGTTTTACATACCTACCATGTCAGTGGTTCTCAGCCTCCCTGGGAATTTATTCAGATATAAGTGTATTCAGCCCATAACAATGTCTTCTACCTGCCAGAGAGCTAGAAATATTCCCACCTTTTATGAATCTACAGTGCATGACTGCTGGTATTTTATATGTTGGGAGGGGGAGGGAGAAAAAGAGAGACAGAGAGAAGAGAGAAAAGGAAAGAATTAGAGAAGGGGAAAGGATGGGGAGAAAGGAGGGGGAAGCAAAAGAAAACCAAGGAGAATTAGAGTGAAAAGGAAAAAACAGGAGAGGGAGAGGACACTTTTCTAGACTTTCTTTTTCATCTCCATTTTATCTATTTCTCTAAGAATAAATCCACTTACATCTCTAACAACATGTGTCCAAACACTATTTCAAAAGTGCCGAAGCATAGAAAACGGACTATCTGTGACAGTTCTTAACCCATTCACTACCTTTTCTCTTTTGTTTAAAGGAGAGCATATTAAAAATTCCAAATTTCAAAAATTCTAATTTCTTGCACATTACACAAGCATCCAGTGCAACTACTTGCTGATGTAAAACTGCACATGTGCTTATGCAACTGTGACCCAAATCACTTAATTTTTAGCTGCAGACATAAAATATACAGATCAGTTAGGAAGGACATGACTGCTGGGATCAGATTAGATTTCTGTACGCTTTGCATAGTGAGGCTGGGTATCAACAGAAAACATGCTAATGGCATTAGTGGCCCACAGTGTCCTTTACCCACTATTCACTGATAAATTAATACATAGAGTTTTCACTGGGTTACAGTCTCTTCTTTTTCTGTGGGTTTAATTCTGATGATATTGTCAGTAACAAAGACTAGCAAAGTATATTATTAAGAGATGTAATTTTTTTTTTAACGTCACTAAATATCTATAATGCAAGATAAAATTAATTTGGAATAAGCTTATCTAGCAAAAAATGTACCTTTCGTCATTAACACACCATCCAGATGTCCAAACCTTATCAGATACTGATATAATGAGGCATCCAAGCATATTGACTTTGCTGTTATTATTCACAATAGGCAGATAAAATAAAAATAAGCCCCACTTTCAAGCAATAGCTATAAAACATTGTCCTTACACAGGCAGTCACCTCAAATCAGGCAATAATTAAGAAACAATGCAACTTTTTGCAAACATTTTACAAAAAAAACCTCTCACAAAACTGTACAATACCTCCAGTATCAATACAGAAATCTTGGCAGTAGTGTAGGAATTTGGAATGCTTAGAAATCCAATAGGAATGACGTATTTTGGTACTGGCTCTCATGCATAAGCATTGAGACCTAAGTGTGGAAATATTGCAGTGACCATAAATGCTAATCATTAGAAAGGTTACATGGCAAGTGACACAGCAGTTAACAATTCAACATTTTGAAAATAAAAGAGAACGAAAGTAGCAATCTAATGTCAAAATGATGTAACATGAATGAATTTTGTCTGGTTTTTATGAGTTTTACTGACAACAATTTTGAGGGGATAGATGCTTTTCTTATCATTCACTAGTGACTGCATGTAGCATATGTAAAGACAATGACAGCATGAGAGCTACAAGTGTCCAGAGAAGAGGGGCAGCAGGAGCTCTCCTTTCTATCGACTCTACATGGAAGGAGTTTGGGAGGTCTGAGAGTGAGTCAAAGACATACTTATGTTAGAAATCTAAAATGGTGAACATGTGTTTTTTGAAAGCATATCTAAAGTTTAAACACATAGGAATACATCTTGTATGATGAGTAGGCAGTAGAAACCAGTTTCATATATGCCTACAAAGTAAACCGACCCCTTTCCTCTTCCTTCCCAAGGTGAGAGCCCTTTGAAAGTGTGAACCTTGATATCCACTATTTCAGTGCTGCATACTCATGATGTATAAGCATTACTTGCATTTTTGTGTACATGTTAACAGAAAATAAGAACACTATTGCACTCACATGCTTTTTGTAAAGTCTTCCAACTTCTATTTCTTTAATGATTTTTTTTCTTTTGCAAGCCCTAGGACAGATCTGTATCTCCAGAACTAATATATTAGTGAAAAGGTTTGGCTATAAAGATGATAAAAATGATACCACTTAGAAATCCTACCCACACTTGGTATTTTTTGTTGCCTTGATGTTTCATTTTTGATAGGTAGAAGTATGGCATGTGGTGGGCAGAAAATAATTTTATTATCACTGTTTCACTTAAATAATCCAAAACTAGTTGATAAAGAAATTGCAGAAATATGAAGTGTGTAATACTTTGCAGAATTTTATAACTTATTATGTATCGGGGTGTATTGTTTTATAAGATTTTTTTCTAACAACCTCAATTTTTCATTAAAGAGTAAGTACTTACAAAACCTCAAAATAAATTCCTGTACTTTAGCTGATCTGGATAAAATTCCCTTCCCTAGCAACTTTTTTTTTTTTTTTTTTTTTTTCTTAAATTTAATAACTTGTTTGTTAAGCATGATATTTCTTTTGGTTTAAATAAATAAGCAAGATATAATTTCTTCATAAGTATAAGCAGAAAAGTGAGACCTCAAGTACCATGTTAAACACTGTATATTTAATTAAAACAATGGATTTTATCTTTTGTTCTGTACCTTAATTGTTAGATGAATGCAAATGGATGAAAAGTTTCAAATAATCAAAACGTATGTGACTTAAGCCATAGCTGAACCATGCTCTGTCTCCATGAATATTTCTGAGGCAAACCAGTACAACTGTATTCACTGAGGCCATCCATGTGTGTAAATGCATACTGGATTGGGCCTTTCAGATCCTTGTTATTGTTTCTTCTGCTATCTGCCTGAACATGAATTTCACCAAATATGGCTAAATGAACTTATCTCCTTCCAGTGATTAAAGCAAGTTAATGAGAATGCCTAAACTTGATATTGGCAGATTGGTCTCCCTACAACAGTTGTTCCTTGCTGTAACTAGGATTCATTTCAAGTGTCTATTTTTTCCTGGTAATATACTATTTGTGATGCAAAAGAAATAAAACACTCTACAAACCGAGTAAGTGAAACAAAAATTGGTATCAAATGGAATCAGTCATTTATGTGGCACATGATTTATAGATGTATTAGGGAGATATCGAGAATATAGTTCTCTGTGCAGACATAAAATAGAGTTTTATTTAGTATAGCATCTTTCAAACGAGCTGTATCCTAAAATGCTGCACAGACTTATAACCTAGTGTTACACTGATATTGTAAATAACAGCAGAGGGAGAAATTAAGAGGCACAAGTAAAAGGAATGTTTTCAACTGAGACCTGAAAAGAAACAGAGATGCCAACAAAGCATAGAGTATATCTAATAGCAAAAGCTAGAGAAGAAGAGGTTGTATGAGCCATGACAAGCAGCCTGTGGTGGAAGATAGAGGAAATCATTTGCTGATGAGCTGAGCCAGCAGAGAAAGGTCTAGGAATACAGTGGTCAAATTTTCCCTGCACACATAAAGACCTACAATCTTTACTGAAGTAGACAAGACATACATGTGAGCATTCAAGGCCAGAACTTGGCTCTCTTCTCTGAATTTGGCTTATTCTTTGGTATAGATTGGGAACAATTCTGTCATCTGCACAGGATCTCAAAATATTTTTCCACTGTAGCTGGACTTCAAAGCTGAGCTTTGTGGATGAGTCTGACTGAATAAAAGCATGTTTTACTGTTGTTTTGGTTTTGTTTGATTTGGGTTAGTTTTCATTGTGAATAACCATCTAGTCTATGGTATATTCTGAAGGGAATACTAAATGGATAAAACGGGAAGGTTGGTCAATATGATTCCAGTTTTTCTAAGCACATGTAATAACATAAAAGCAATGATACATGCTGGAACAAATTGGCAGAAAAATAATTTAATAAAAGTGACTGAAAAAGTCCCTGCCCTCAAGTTCAAATCCTGTAAAAGCTAATTTTTCAGGTATAGTGAGAGTAAGAACCACTCTGTCTCACAAAACTGTCATGGATTCTCAGTAAAACCACCTAAATCAGGCAACAAGTAGAAATTAAAGTTCTTAAATTAAATGGAAGCTAACAGAGGCTTAATTAAGTAGATACAGAGAAAGCTTTCCTAGGTTTAGGGATTTTTTGTTATGATGTTTAATACCACACCCTCCTTAGGTCATAGACAGCAATGCTTTTGCAAGAAATGTCCAGTTATTTCAAGCCTCACAATATGTTGCTATGGTGCATGCTGCTGAAGAGAATAAGTTAATGGGCTCTCTCTTTAATGTGATTACAGCTATTATTGACATAATGCCAGAAGACGCAAAACCATTAGCATTACACTACAGCTCACTTCAGTCACTACTCAGATTTAGCATTTGATCCACAATTTTAATTTTGCTCTGCTCTATTCAGGGCTGTATTACACAAAATGCATAATTAAAAGCTGATGTGAGTCTCTCTACTTCTCAAATTAAAAACATAGCAAACATTTGTAGTTCTAATCCACTAGAAATTAATAAATCAAACACTGTCTTTTATCCTCATTCCTCAGTGCAATTCAGGATTCATGTTGGGAATATTTTACAATGCAACAGAAAGCTACACTGAGAGTCACTGCTCAAAAGGAAAGACCAGTGTCTAAAGCCTGTACTGTACTGCTGTGAAGGACAGTACAATACTGACAGCCTCACAATTCCTAAAGTTATACCAAGAGATGTTTCCCAATATCAGATTCCTATAAATTCTTACCATTTTTCATTTATTAGCTTTCTGTCACTAAAGAAGAATAAAGTTATGGGTGGGCTTGATTTTGAAAAATCACACAACTTTTGAATTTAGAGTTTGCAAACTAAATACAGGAGTAGTGCTAACACTAAGAAAATTTACTAATTAGTTCATGGTGCAGATCAGCCCAATCATCATAGAGCGTAATTTCTCCTAAACACACGGATAGGTCTTCTAACAAGACTTGAGGCATACTGCACCCACATTCTACTTTCTGCCCGTGTTCCCAATTTCAGTGTCAAACTGTGACATTGTAAATGATGCAGGACAACTAACTGGATAGGAAGCTAGAAACTTGCATCCCAGTTTAGTAGCAATGTGAAGTGAAATAACATTCACATTTTGCTTGCTCTTACTTATTCCCAGATCTTTCCACAAATAGTAGGCATAAGTGCCACTTTTTACTGTAAAGTTAAATGTTGAGAGTGCAGCAGAAAAAGTTTAAAAATTTCATTCCGCTTGTGGAAGCAAATAGAGAGACCAGAAAAAGCTAACTGCATTTAATTTTTTTAAAATCACTGAGTGGTATAAAAAGGATTCAGTAAGAACACAGTTCAGGTGTAACAATATATTTAAAAAGTCCTGATAATAAGTTTTAGCATTAGCTCAAATGTTTACTTATATGATACAGTAAAAAGAGGTTGAATCCTAAAGCGTTGGATTCAAATTACAGATGCACATGTGCACATCTATAGAGACAAGTATCAAGAGTACAAGCATATACTGGCACCTGGACTTTATATAAACAGTAAAATATATATTTCAATAGCAACTCATTACGAATTCAGTGTGAAAGCTAAAACTATTTTAGCTACTGTTCAGTGTTAAGAATTGTTTTAATATTTATCACTGCTCAGTTCCTTAAGCAATTCAACTGCTTATGGTACAACTGTCATTTTAAAGACATCTTAAAACCTGTATATTAGATGACTGGACTATTTTGTAACTAAGCAAAATTTGAAGACTTAATCTTGTTTTAAAAATTCAGATCTCTTAAACATTTAGATGTTTTGCTTCAGCTGCAGCTTATCTGTCATTTTTTGGCAATGGGAGTCTGGGCAGACACTGACCAAATGCTGACTAAAACTATATAGTATCTTGAAAATCTTGGTATCTTATAGATCAGAAATAAAGCTAATTTCACCTCAACCTCACAAAGCCCCACAGCTGTAGAGTCCATTATTTTTCTTAGGGTTTTTTTTTTCTGCTGTAGTTGAACTGAAAATTTCTTTACTGAAATATTCCTATCTAGCACATAAATATACTTACTGCTGTTATTTGAGCCTGATGGAATCCAAGCTGTTTAGGGTTGTTTGTTAGATGGGGTTTTTGTGTGTAAATACTACTGAAAATACTGGCAAACCATAGGTAAAATTAATATAAAAGAGGACATTTTCTTGTGAAAAATATCTAACAAGACGTATAATTAATTCAAGCATGTATTAGGAAGCTAAGGGAAACAAACATCGAAGCTACAGTTTATCACTATTCACATACAGTTAGCACTGGTATCTCTAGGAAGAGTTCTTGAGCCGTGGCTATATGCTTTGCTGAAGACTTTACTAAATAATGGCATGCTAAATATATTAGGAGTGAAATCTGGTCTTAATGAAGCCAGTGGAAACAATTTCATACCTTTGGACTTGCCTTGGATCAACAAAGAGGAACAAACCTGAACCTGAGCCCTTCCCGAGTCCAGGTCCATGTGCAGACTTTTCTACATAAACATAAACCATGTATACCCTTTTCTCCTGCCTAAGTGATATTCTGTTTCTTTGTAACCTACCAGAGTGTGTATGTGGCAATTTTGCATGGCCAAAGTAGGTGGAAATAATCCTTCTGGGTCCCTTCCAAGAAGAGTTCAAAATCAAGTGCACTCAGGTCTGATAGGAATCATTGTGTTTTCACCTGCTGTTGGGTCACCAAACACAGAGCTTCAAAGCTTTAGTTTTCTTAGTGCTGTGCGCAGGGGCTGGAAGACTTTCCCTACTAACTCACATTTTATTTATATATCTCCATAAAGTTTCCCATATACTACTTTATTTTAACTTGATTTTAAAACTAGAATTTTCTGTCTTAATCAATAAAAATCTAATCTGATTGATTCAGATGTCTCGTTATACAAAACCACTCAAAATTCTACAATTTTTCAGCTCATGCATTCTGAGGAAAAAAATTTACTATTTTTCAAACAATTACATTTTTTTTCCCAGAATTATAAGAGACTGCCATAGGATTCATACTTCAATGTTGATTGCAATATTCCGTATGTAGGGACTCCTGGGCTTTGTAGGTATAAAAATCTTCGGATGTTTGAAGTCCTTATTGAAAATTCAAAAGAAAGTAATTTCCTCTACAAGGATACATGGTGGCAAATCCTCCCATGCTCCTTGTTGAAGTCATACTGATATTTTGTGTGCAAATAATGGGTACAAGGATGTATGCCAAATGTATTTACCCTTTCTCTGATAACAATCTTTACCATCATTACAGTCCATTTCCTTACCAGTATTGAATTAATGGGTTTGGATAAATCTTCTGCCAAATGTATCATACAAAACCAATTAGGAATTTTAAAGGATCCAAAGCATCCTCTGGTCCCAGTGAGTCCGTACCCACTGGCTGGCAATATGGCTAGTAAACATTTTAGAAGTAAAGCAATGAAAAGCCAAGCAATGGAGGAAAACGAGTATGATCTCTGGAATGAAATACCGTGGTCAGGAAAGCAAACGAGACATTTATTTCAAAATCATGTTCTATCTGACTCACAGCATACCTAGTCGTCTTGCTCACCCATTCTCAGTGAACCAGTTTACCTTAAATCAGGTCCAGTCCAAACAACATGTTGTGACTGTGTGTGAAGGAGAGGCAGGTCTGCATGGAGGCACCTGCCGTACCTGAGCTATGGGCACATCCACATCTACTGCTACAGGAAAGACAAAAGAAAAAGTCATCCAGCTCCTCCCTGGCCAAAATCATGTCTAAATATCTTGAGACTTCATACAAGCAAAAAAACCCCAAAAAAACCCCTATCGCATTGGCAAAGTGAATGGCAATGCAGATAAATGATAGATTAATTAACAAGAGATAAGTACAATTCAGTAGTGTAATACTCTTCCTAAGCTATATCCCCAGTTATCTCTGAATGGCAGTGGACTAATTGAATCCTAGAAGTATCTCATAAGATAAAGTATAAATACAATAGCAATACTGTAATTTATAAACTTTTTATTCTTCATTCCTCTCCTTAGTTTTGATCCTGCTGCTATACTTTCCTTATTTCACACTTCTTCAGCTATGTTCTGGCCACCTATTCACTTCTACCAAGCAGAATGACTGACCATACCTTTCTAAACAAAATGTACCTGATCTGAGATGCTCTTCCCAAAGTTGCCAGAAAAGTCACAGAAATGTGCCAAAACCAATAAAAATTGTGTATTCATTCATAAAATTGAGGGTCACCACATAATGCCTGACTGCATTATGGATTGCTTCCATCCAACCCTGATCTCCTTAAAGAGATTGCTTGCATTTTGTTTAAAACAATAAAATTCTGCAAGCCATGGGAACTACTGAGGGTGAGGTGTATCTCACTTGGAGACATGTAAATGAGAGTTGTCACTGTTTCATACCAGCACAATGGAAAAATGAGTAAGACAGGAAATAGGTGAAAGACAAAAACACGGAAATACCTAAACTACGAACAATCAGGCAGAAAGAGTTTAAATTGTGATTTTTTCCTGGATGGTCTAATACTTAATCTCTGTTTTTATCCTTCAGTGAACACAGAATTTCCCACCTAAAAACACCCTTTAATGCAAATTATAAGATAAAAGAACTGTTAGATATAATAAGTGCAGATCATCTCCTGTACAGGTCATTTTTAGCTGAGGAAGCACAAGACCTAAATTAGCCACATGGATGCTGGTGGTCTGTACAAGAGCACATTTTAACTATGCAAGCATGGTTTTGTACCACCAAGATGATAAAATTATGTATTAAAATAAATCTGCTTTTGCAATAAGAAAAAAGGGCTTGTCACTTAGTGTAAGGGAGAAGAAATATCATTCCTAGACTATTGACAGCTATCAGCTGAGCTACGCAGAATGAGCTGAGCGCATAGATGAAGACACAGGTTAGTTTCATTCCACTCTAAGAAACAAAAGCATGATATTCTAATATTAGTAATGTGTGTGTGTGTATGTTTATACATCTTTATATACTAGAAGAAGAACTTAGTATAATGCATGAGGTGCGGCAGATTTTCAGCCTCTCTGTAAAGGTAAAGGTATATAACAAGGTTTTTAGGTTCTAAACAGAAAGGTTTTTGTTCAGAAAAAAATTAAGGGGAAGTTAGTCATGGTGTTTGATGATGATGAAAGGGAATTAAAAGAAAACCCCAGCTTTCTGACGTGGCCTAAGAGCATTTTTCCATTTTAAGTTCCCAGAATTCAAGTCACAATGTGTATGTGAATGTTTGGTGTCAGTGCAAGTTAGCAGCAAGGGAAAGTTCAAACTAACTAGAGGCAAACTGATTGGAATCAGGCTCTTGGTAAGACCCTACATCAACTGTGCTATGCTCAGTTGCATTGCCATGGCAATGCAAGAAACAGCAACATGTCTGACAAGAATGAGACTCAAAGTGTGGGTAGGTAACAACTGTGGCGCAGTCAGCCATACTGAAAATTTGTCTGTGATGACCTGCAATATCCACTGCCTCAGCTCTGAGGTTCTACTGTCAAAATATGTTGCCAGTCAGACTCAATTATGCCAGACCACTGGATCATGCTTATGAACACAAAAATACTCCCTAGCTTTAAAGACCATCTTTGCAGGCGTACCACTTGTTCTCTATTGAGCAGAAATAAAAAACCCACAGCGTTACAGTAAGACAGTAAAAAATCACAGTCAACATGCAAAAAAAAGGACAGTCCAGCACTAAGCTGTTACCAGCATATATTTTGTTAAAGGTTATGTTAGCTTACACTAGTAGCATACTGTACACACTACACAAAATAGCAAGTCTGTGTTCTGCCTTTGTACAAAACCGTCCTTTTGAGATAATCTCCAATAAGATTGATAAAATTATACATGAAACAACAATTAACTGTCATAAAATGAGAAAAAAGGGGAAAACTCAAATCTCCATAATAGTTAGTGAAGATTGCAATATCTGTTTACTTGCAATATTAATTTCACAGAATCACAGATTTGTTAAGGTTGGAAGGAACCTTTGGAGATCATCTAGTCCAACACCCTGCCACAGGAAACTGTCCAGGTGGGTATTGAACGTCTCCCAAGAGGGAGATTCCATGATCTCCTGGGGCAGCCTGTTCCAGTGCTCTGCCGCCCTTAGTACATAGAAATTCTTTCTCACGTTGAGGTGGAATTTCTTGTACTTTATTTTATAGCTATTGCTCCTTGTCCAGTCATTGGGCAGCACTGACATGAGCCTGGCGCCATCCTCCTGATACCCACCCTTGAGATATTTCTATGTATTGATGAGATCCCCTCTCAGTCATCTCTCCTCCAGACTAAACAGGCCCAGCTCTCACAGTCTCTCCTCATAAGAGAGATGCTCCAGACCCCTGATCATCCTTGTGGCCCTCCACTGGACCCCCTCCAGTAGCTCCTTGTCTCTCTTGTGCTGAGGAGCCCAGAACTGGACACAGCACTCCAGGTGTGGCCTCACTAGGGCCAAGTAGAGGGGGAGGATCACCTCCCTTGACCTGCTTGGCCACACCCTTGCCGATGCACCCCAGGATGACACTGGCCCTCCTGGCCACAAGGGCACTGCCAGCTCATGGACAGCTTGTGATCCACCAAGAGTCCCAGGTCCTTCTCCACAGGGCTGCTCTGTAGGAGGTCAGCCCCAGCCTGTGCTGGCACTTGGGGCTGTTCCTCCCCAGGTGCAGGACCTGACACTTGCCCTTGTTGAACCTCATCAGGTTTCTCTCTGCCCAACCCTGCAGCTGATCAAGGTCCCACGGAATGGCAGCACAGCCTTCAGGTGGATCAGCCACTCTCCCCAGTTTAATGTCACCAGCAAATCTGCTGAGGGTGCATTTGATCCCTGCCTTCAGGGCACTGATAAATAAGTTGAAGGAGACTGGACCCAAAATTGATCCCTGGGGAACACCACTGACTGCAGGTCTCCTTTTGGATTCTACTGGAGTAGAATTTCTTGTACTTATTGGTACATATTTACATATATCTAAATAAACTTATCAAAATACTTACTTATGATATATGTAGGTAGTCCTGTAGTGACTCTATATCTACATTGGTTTTAGCATAGGCATGCACAAATTCTGAGCTTGGATCTCTGAATTTTGCCATAATTTAAATTATAAATATTAAAAAACTCACAGACAGCTATGAAAAAAATCTCCACCGAGTTTTGCAATTAAAATCTGTTGCCAATTAGTTGTGTGGGACATTAAAAAAAAAAAAAAAAAAAAAAAAAAAAGACAGAGCTACAGAAAAGAGACCTACGAAATATTTTCTAAACCACAAAAACCAGTTAATGTAGTAGGCAGGAAAAGTGGATTTGTTGTATTGGAAGAAAAAGATCAGTCAATTGTAAGGAAATTACAGTAGTTCTGGTCTCAGATGGGTTTTCAGTAAGTTTGCAATGTACTGTACACAGGTCAAGGCTATTTGTTCTTCCCTAGATATACTTAAAAGGCCAGAAATACTAACCTGAAAGAGTGAAAATTTTTGCTACCATAATGCAATAAAATTATTGTAGTAACAATACAAGCAACAAATCACAGCATACTGGATTTAATTCTTTACTTTTGTGTAGGTGATTGATGATGTGTCAATGTACACATCAGAGTACCTACATCTTTTGCAGTCTCTATATCTTCATTCCTCTGCCCAATCAACTAGGTGATGAGACATGAGTTTTTAGTGGCTGTGAAATGATGGTCTGTGGTCAGAATATAGGATTTGCTACTTCTGTTACAGTTTGGACATTAAAAAAATAACAAAAACCCAGACAAAAACATGCTGAGAAGAACAAAGTAAAATATTTACTGCTGGCTGTTAAACTACATCCTTCAAGTTAAGGCTAATGTGCTTTCCAATATGGGAACATTACCAAAGGGTCAGCATTACAGCATTAAAATTTTAGAAACCCAGGACTCTCAGGAGCAGTCCCTGGTCATACAAGCAAAGGAACACAAATAGAGTGATGGAGCCACTGAACCACAAACAGTAGTTTTTAAGTGAAAAGTCATGCAAAGGTACAAGGGCCTCAGGTCTCTGGTGTAACAGGTACATCTATGTCTGCCTATCAGCTCACTCATGTGCTATTAAAGGCCAACCAATCCATCTGAGTGGGCCCATTTGCTCCTTGCAGGTACAAATGGCTATTTGCTGTACATATGCGATTACACACTCACTTCCTTTGCCCTATGCTAACAGCATGTAAAACAAAAAAGTGCCATTTTATGTACACAAAGGCACTTATCTGGGGCCCTTGGGCTCTGAATACAAAGCACTCTGAATAGATTGATGGAACTGCGGTGGGGACAAACAGGAAATGGACAACTGTATTTCCCAGGTTAATAGCGTAATGATTCTCTATTACTAAAAAACTTGTGCACTTCACCACCTTTTGCTACTGATTTTTCCAGAGTAGAAAGATACATTATAATGGAAAGCAGACAGATTCTATTCAGCCAAGGATACCAAGAAAGTAAAAAGTGTTGGTGAATGATTCTGGACTTCTCTTCTGATTGCTGTTACAACTCTAGAGTTTCTGCTACTGCTGACTTAAATGTACCAATGCACAACTTTCATTTTTTATTTGTCTGGTTTTTCTTCTTGTGAGTTTTTTGTGGTTTTAGTTTGGGGTTTTTTTGGGTTTTTTTTTTGGGGGGGGATGGGGATTTTGGTGGGTTTTTTTGGGGGACGGGGTTTGGGTTTTGGGGGGGATTTGGTGGTTTTTTGGGTTTTTTTT